>JALMQS010000618.1:35966-507160 GCA_024734495.1 Forficula auricularia
ACTATTTATTTTTTAATTCTATTATTTTTTCAATTGTATTTTAACTTATTTTATTAAATATAAGATTACTACACTTCTTTTGACTCAACTGGAGCGAAAGGACCTCCTTAATTCATATAAAGCAATTTTCAAAACTTTTAAATTTATTTAAATAGTGTGTCAAATAAAGATTGAACTTACAGGCCTCGGTTGTAGTTCCAATTTCAAGCAAAGTATTGAAAACTAACGGCCAGGCTGAGTAAACTAGAAAGGAATGCAAAGTCATTCCAACACCAAGTACCATTTTCTTCTTCAAATTCCCAACTATTTCAGAATCTAATTTGAGCATTGTTTATACTTCTATCAGTGGTATTTTCCCAGCAAACATTTACCAATTGTTATTTTTCGTCTAGGAAGAGAAAAATAAAAAAGATTTCTAATACCTTCGATAAAATGTATGAAGAAATATTTTTTAAGATAATTAAACTTAGATTCATTGTTTAAAAAATAATAATGTTATCAAAATAGCATCGAGCCTATTATTTTCGTTATTGAAACATAATTGATTTTAGAGAATGGTGTAAAAAATACTTCGCTACTAAGACTTCATCAAGATTCTTTGAAAAATTCCAGAAGAAGAATTTATTATGATTTTTTTCTTCTAGTTCATCATTTTTCTTTAATAATATATTTTAGCGCATTATCATCGGTTTTTATGATAATATTTGATGAGATTTTGTAAAAATAAAACAAAAAATAAATAAATAGGTATTTTACAATATTCAGTAGCAAATCTTTGTGCCAAGATACTTGATTAAAAATTAATGTTAATAAAAACTCTATAATTCTTTTCGCTTGTGGATTACTACTTAGGAACGCCTCTAGGGAAATTGAACCTCGACAATTTAACGTGACATTCTACAGGGGTGATTCACGGTCGATGGCACGATTAGACGTTTATGGAAAACGGAACACAGGATTTTTCTGAAAATTTAGCACATTACATTTTCTTACCTGTTCAAAAAAATCTCCAAAATGATCGCAAATATTGATTATTCAAACGAAGTTCTTATAGTACAAAATAAATAATTTCAAACGAGGTTCTTATGGTACAAAATAAATAATTTCATAAGAACTTCGTTTGAATAATCAATTTGGTAGATTTTTTTGAACACCCTCAATAAACTCTTTATAAGTTTCTTATAAATAACCAACAAACTGTCATAAGCTTGATATTTCACATGGTTAGTTAAAATTAAAATCATTAAAATGTAATATTTCACAAGGGTATAGGTATAGGGACATGATATATCGTCTTAAAGCATTTTTCTTCATCTTTCAATTTATTGAGTAATATACAAGGAGTCTCATTTGACCCCTTTATTTGACCCCTTTTATGAATACCGGAAATAATAGTAATCTTAGCACGGCCTGTATAATATGGAGTTGATTTTCCGGCGTAAATTAAATACTTCGGGTCTGTCTAAACTACCACCAAAATATCAACTTTTCATTAATTCAGAGAACTAATTTATTTAATAAATTTAACTTTAAAGGACATCATAGATATTAGTTGAAATATTTTTACATTGCATATCAGAGAGGTTCGTCCCCTTAGGAATCGAACCCAAGCGCTAACTAAGCTTGCCGGGCCAGTAGCCAAACCGTTAATTTATTTAAGTTTAATTAGGACCATGTTTTGGAACATATTTAACACAACTTATTTTTTATCTCGAAAACCGATAGAGATACCTATAGGACAATATTAATCAAAAAGTATTTTAATAAAAGGGTGGTTCTAAAAACGTGTTAATATACGGGATGTTCCATTTAAAAAAATAAAGTTGCTACGACTTTTCGACGGACGCCGAAACGTCGCAATGCTGAAAATATTTTAGATCGATAGAACACGTAAGAAAATGTAAGGTGCTAAATTTTCAGAAAAATATTGCTTTCCGTTTTCCATAAACGCCTAACGTGCCATCGACCGTGAATCACCCTGTATATTGTAGTTTGATTTAGAAAAAAAAATGATAATAATAATATTAATATTAATAAATATTATTAATAATATTTCTATTAATCTATTATTATATATAGAGAGTAAAATTGAGTTTATGGGACGTGACGTCATAAGCAAACATGGCCGCCACACAACGCCTGTAAGGTATTCCTCTTCTGTGCTTTATAATACCTTTGGTTGTATAAGCACCAGGTGCAAAATGTAATATGGTTAAAATTACATGTACATTATAAAAATGAGTTTAATTGAAAACTCGTAGTAACCTATAGCGTGGAGAAAATATTTTTTTCAAAAAGAAAATTTAATCAGACCTGAATGTTTCGTCGAACTTTTTCGGTCTCATAAGAAACTTAGATTTCATTGTGTTAAATGTAATGAAAGAATCTCTTCATGAAATTTGCCAAATGTGGAGTGGCTCTCTTTCTCTTCATATCCTTCGATAGCTCAGTTGGTAGAGCGGTGGACTGTAGAGGTTGTAAATTATAGAAATCCATAGGTCGCTGGTTCAAATCCGGCTCGAAGGAATTTTTTTAATTGTACCCCTTCCCATTGAAATTTTTTTTCTAGAACCGTCCGTCAGGCGGTAAGCTTTGAGGAAATTTTCAAATAGGAAGGGGTGAAATAAAAAAATTTCCTTCGAGCCGGATTTGAACCAGCGACCTATGGATTTCTATAATATTCAACCTCTACAGTCCACCGCTCTACCAACTGAGCTATCGAAGGAGATGAAGAGAAAGAGAGCCGCTCCACATTTGGCAAATTTCGTGACCTCGATTTATTTTAATGAATAAATACCTGGCGGTCCGAGCGTTGTTCGGTAATTTCTTTACCATAAGTTACTCGAAGATGAGACCCAGACAGATCGATTTGTCGACCCCAACACCCCTAGTGCTAATTTTCATCATGATAGAGCCGTTTTCGAGAAATCGATTCTATATATTTATACAAAAATTGCTCATTTAATAATATATAGATAAAATAACTAGCTACGAGGCCCGCCTTTGGCGGATCTCTTGCTAGCCTGGGGGTTACGACCCCCACTCGCACAACCCACCGGCCTCGACCACTGCACCCAATTTAATTTTTGCATTTCTAGCCTTCTAGTGGACCACAGATTATGTATACAAAATTTGGTTGAGTTTGGTCCAAGGGCAAGAATTTTCATTTTTTGACAGTCCCCCCCCCCTCTTTTTTTTTGGGGTGGTTTTAAACAAGGTTGTCGAATTTGTATCCCCTACAACTTTGCCCTATAACACAATTTGCCGTAGGAGTTAATAGTTTAGGCGTTATTTGATAATTTCCATTATGTGCGCCACCCCCCAAGCCCTCTTTTGAGATCAAAATATCCAAAACGTTATATAGCAATGATTTTAAGTTAGAAGACATCTGATCCAAATGACGAAATTTATTAATAATCCCTTCAGCCGTTTTTCCGTGAATCGTAAGCAGGATTTGCGTAGAACCCACGGATACATACAGACAGACAGACAGACAGGAATTTTGTTGAGGGTATTTTTGTTCATAACTTTGCTTGAAACGTATGTAACCAATGTACAGACGAAACCTTAATTTTATATATATATATATATATATATATATATATATATATATATATATATATATATATATATATATATATATATAGATTGCTATTTAAAATTAGAAAAAAATTACTTATTTAATCTCAATAAATTCTCTAGCACACGTATCGTTTATAGCTAACAAGATAGATTATATAATTTCCCTTTATGAGAGAAAAAATTGAAGTGTTTATTTCTTCATTCAGAAAGAAAGGGTTAAAGTTAAAAAGAGTCCTCAAGGACACCAATCATTCAAATTTCAGATAAAATGGAAGTAAGCAAAACGGGATGGTCCTCGAAAGAAGAGTCTCTTGATGGGACCGAGAAGTATGCCATGTAAACAAACAGCCAACGATTACCCCAGGTGGGTGGTCCATCAAGAATGATTTTCGCTCAAGAGAAAGTCCCCGGGTAGCCTTCGAATTTATACCCACCCTGTATTTATCCTATAAACAGTCTCTATTTCGACTCCACTGCCAAACAAATTTATCATTAGAAGAAATTAAAAGAACTAATTCTTATCGTTCGTGATGGCTGTCGAAAATGGTTAAGCAAATAAGAATCTGAATAAAATAATTTCATCATTTAACTCTTCAAAAAGATAACTCATCGGGTGTGTGTGTGTTGGTTTCGAATAAAATTTGCCCCTCCAGCTATCAGTATATCTTTTGATTCAAGTTCAATTTATTTATATATATGTAACGAAAGAACTTACAAAACGAAGCTGTCTTTTTAACCGACTTCAAAAAAAGGAGGAGGTTCTCTCATTCGATTGAATTTTTTTTTTGTGCCTATGTTACCTCATATCTCCGCCAATTGTCAACCGATTTTTGAAATTATTTTTTGCATTGGGTCCAGTCTAGCTTCCGATTGGTCCCATTTTTTTCTGTTTTTCATAGGTATTAGACCTTTTTATTAGGTTTGTTTAGACCTAACCTCTTTGTTCATGAACCGATTTCGATGGTTCTTTTTTATCCGATAGGGGGTGTCTTGGGGATGGTGTCATATTAATTTGATCAAGTTCTGATGATATGATCACTATTAATAACATCACTAAAAGAGAAAAATAAAAATAATTTTTAAGAAAAAATAAAAACCGACTTCCAAAAAATTAAATGCAACAAATAAAATACACTAAAAGGTATAAAATAATTATTATCTTATTTAGTTACAACTAAACGACGAAATATTAACATGAAATTACTTTTTGAAGTTGGTGCCAAACATATACCTTTTATGAATCGCACTCGACGGATCTTACTTAGTACGTTTGGCGGGTACGCTCGCTTATAGGTATAGTTTGTTTGGCACCGACTTCAAAAAGTAATTTCATGTTAATATTTCGTCGTTTAGTTGTAACTAAATAAGATAATAATTATTTTATGCCTTTTAGTGTATTTTATTTGTTGCAATTTTAATTTTTGGTCGGTTTTTATTTTTTTAAAAATTATTTTATTATATAGGAAAAACAATCATATTATATTTCCATTCTTTGGGCCGGTTGTATGTCGGTTGGTAAAGTCTTTGTAAAAGTTGACGAAGGGTAAAACCTTAGAATTCACCTTGTGCCCAGCCGGATGGCCAATCAGATGTTAATGTCTTTTTTAAGAAAAAAGATGAAAATTTTTCAAAAAATCAACTCACTGGGGAAAACATATATATTAAAAAAACACACAATTCTATGATCACAATAACCAAAATTTTAGTAGAAAATATTTTTATATTGCATGTAAGAGGGCTTCATTCCCCCGGAGTTGAACCGCCAGGTTAGTTGCTCGGGTTCAACTCCGGAGGGAATGAAGCCTCTCTGACATGCAATATCAATATATTTTCTACTAAAATCTTAGATATTATGACCATAGAATTGTATTTTTTTTAAGTTATTTTAATTTTATTATCCCAATTGAGCGCTATGAGCTTGCAAAATTATCTTGGAGTGTGCTCCCCTTCTTCGATACAGTAGACAAGCGAGCAGTTCTCTGTTTTTTCTTATTTATTTTAAAAATATTTTATCAGATGGTTTGACATAGAAGCCGCCATATGAGCAGGTCTTTCGCTGATTTTTCAATTTCCAGTTTTTCAAAATGTTGTAGTTAGATAATATCGTTCACCGAAAAATTGAAATGCAGCCATCCCTTCCCTACTGACGGTTGTATTTTTCGTGACATCGTCAATCCGGGTGCGTGATAATCGACTTAAGGCCGTGACGTGACGGTGGAAAACGTGAACGAGTGTTCGATATTACCATCGTGGCATATTCTGCACATTCAGAAAACGAAACAACAAGAAGAAGAGGAAGAAAAGAATGTGCGTGTTTTTGCCCCCCTCATCCCCGGATTGACCAACTCGAGGGACCAATTGACCTCGGGTCCTCGTGACATGTCGACCAAGGCCTCCGCCCCGGCCGCCTTCGACGCCAGAGAGAGATCTGGGGCAGATTACTCGGCAATTAACCACAGATTAATTAACTTGGTATTCCAAGGTTGATACCAATGAGGATGACGATATTGTTTATTTTTAGACATTTAACCAAACGATAAGATTCTGTATTTAGTTTTGACCTTCCTCAAAACAAACAGAATTAATTGAACTTTCGTACTACCATTTAAGAATCTATTACTAGGCGAGCAAATTTGAAAAAATTCAATAACAAGTAATTTCGGATTATTGTGTGATATAAAATAAAATATTATTATAAATCATTTTTAACACGCTTTTATTATCTTGACCATGTATGTATGTATGTATCAGTGTGACGGAATCTTTCAAAGTAATTTTCACCACCTTCAGGGCGTCTGATTAAATTTAATAAAGCGAGTTTTTTTAGTGTTTTTAAACTATTTGTTATTAGAGATCTACAAATATTAGAGTTACTTAATATGAAAAATCTTTTAAAAGTTTTTAGGTACATTATTTTTTACTTTTTAGTGCATTACTGAGAAAAGCTAGTTTTTTAGTTTTTTTAAACTATTTATTATTATCTAGAAATATTAGAGATACTTAATATGAAAAATCGTTAACATTTTCATTTTACTTTACCATACAGGGTATGGTCAAGTATTGTAATGGTGCATGAAAAAAGTGGTTTGTTGCTTCTTTTTTTCGAAATATCTCAAAAATGGCTGAAACTATTTTGATTAAAAAAATTGGGCGAAACCATGGAATTTCGGTCTACAAAAAAGCTCTAATAAGTGAACATCGAAAAATATTATATTTTTCGAGATAATAACTGTTTTGTCAAAATGTCTGATAGTTTGTTAGTCTGTGCGTTACCAAATTTTGTGGACGAGCTAGCTCAAACACTAGTGTGAATATCAAAAGCGAATTTCACACGTAGTTTTGGTGCATTGCGATTAAGAGCTGATTAGATTTCGGTGCATATCGACCCAAAATTGAGGGGGGGGGGGAGTTAAAATTTAAAATTATAATGTCTTAAAACTAAAAAAAAACAAGAAAAATGAAATATACTATAAAATGAACCTATAATAGCGAAAATATTTTTTTTCTGGCCCCAAAATTAGGGGGGGGGAACAAAAATAAAAATCTAGGACATTTGAGCAAACTCAACCATATTTTGTATACATAATCAGTGGACCCTCAGAACACTAAAAATGCAAAAACAAACCACCCAAAATGGGAGGGGACGGGAGGGTCAAAAAATGAAAATCTAGGCCCTTGGCCAAATACAACCAAATTTTGTATACATAATCAGTGGGTATACTATAAAATGAACCTATAATAGCGAAAATATTTTTTTTCTGGCGTCAAAATTAGGGGGGGGGGGGGGGAACAAAAATAAAAATCTAGGACATTTGAGCAAACTCAACCATATTTTGTATACATAATCAGTGGACCTCAGAACACTAAAAATGCAAAAACAAACCACCCAAAATGGGAGGGGACGGGAGGGTCAAAAAATGAAAATCTAGGCCCTTGGCCAAATTCAACCAAATTTTGTATACATAATCAGTGGGTATACTATAAAATGAACCTATAATAGCGAAAATATTTTTTTTCTGGCGCCAAAATTAGAGGGGGGGGGGGGAACAAAAATAAAAATCTAGGACATTTGAGCAAACTCAACCATATTTTGTATACATAGTCAGTGGACCATCAGAACACTAATAATGCAAAAACAAACCACCCAAAATGGGAGGGGACGGGAGGGTCAAAAAATGAAAATCTAGGCCCTTGGCCAAATTTAACCAAATTTTGTATACATAATCAGTGGGCTACCAGAAGACTAAAAATACAAAACTAAACGCCCAAAATGAGGGGGGGGTAAAAAATTAAAATCTAGGCCCTTGGACAAAACTCAACCAGAAGTGTATGGAAAGTCAAGTGGATGTCCACATCAGAATGTGTCAATTTATTTGAGTAAGTATCAATATATTTTATATTTTCAGAGTAGGATGTAGTCTAAAATCTAATGAACGAACCTTGCTTAAACAAAAGCATATTTAAGGATTTTATTCAAGTGACACGATTCTCAATAATTCGCATCATTAAAATGTATATTTTTTAAGGTAGCCTTTATTTCTAAGTCTATATTTTTTGCATGTGACCATATATGTCGTTAATTAACAAACATCGATAATAATCAAATGGAAGAATGAAAAGCAGCAGCTTGAATGAAAATAACAATTTGCATTCAATACCCGGGATGAGAACATAATATTCTTTTACAATACTAATTATGATTTAAAGTAATTAATAATCTGAAAAGTCAAAAAGAATAATTTATCTATTTTTCCTGTCCAAAGAGCAGGTTTTGTATTTACTATGTAATAAATAAAACAACTGTCGTCTGGGTGAATAAATAATGATTTCAATGCCTGTCAGGATTTCATGCAATTCCCTTCATTAACAGACTTAATTGTTAATATATAAACATTTTATCTTTAGACAGGAAATTTTTCGAGTCTTATATTGTGTTTAAAAAATCGACGGTGGCTTCATGAAAGAAGCTTGAAATGGGAAATTGGTATATAGAAAACATAATAGGCATGTTTCTAAAGCACTTTCAAACTACAACCGAATGCATAATTTTTATTAAACAAGCTATTAATCGTCCCGTATTTGATACGATACTGTAGTCATTTGCTTATAAATATGTTAATTTAAGTTTTCTGACCTTTTAGATAAATTTCCCAAAAATATTGGATCCTTACCTGCGCTCTGGAAAATGTAAATAAAAAAATTATTTACTTCTCCTATATAAATAATCATGAAATGATCCAAGAATCAGTTGTTGACCAAATCTTCAAAAATACAATATATAATTAAGATTGGAGTAATTTTTGGAGACGGACTGATAAGTGAATTAAGTGGATATTGATGAGGCAGTCCAAAAAAAGAAGAAGATAATTTACACTATCTTTTTATTCATAAAACCGACGTTTCGGAGGCTATTCCCTCCTTCTTCAGGGTTTTGAAAAGTCAGTGAAGGAAATCCAATTCGGCATTCCCCTCTGTCTCCTCTTTCAGTGGCAGTAACAATAATATCTTGTATTTCATTCTCAGCAGAATTATAATTATATATAATATTTAGTCATCCACTATTAGATTAATAATACAAAAAATCTGTTTTGATAAATTATATTGACAATATAAATTAAATGATAGGTAAATAAAATATTTTTACTTTAATCGTCGAGGTCTCGAAGTTGAAACATGTGAGCTGACTGCGAAATCACTCATTATAAACAGAAAAATAAAAACTTGAATCAACTACTTATTCACGCAAAATAAACTAAGCTCAATTATAGTATCAAAAAACTTTATGATTTTACATACTACTACATTCACAGGCACATTTAATTTTTTTTATTCAGAGGTTCTTTTAATAGATAGATAATTTTTTAAGTCAGTTGTGTATTCATAGAACTTAAGTAATAGTGAATAACTTAAGTGGTTATTTCAAATTGGTTAAATCAGTAAATTAATTTTAAATATATACATTCAAAATGCTATGCTACATCTGTACCCCGTCAGTCGAATGAGGATGTTTTTTGGTCAGTCTAATAAGAGTTAAAAACACAATACTTTTAGAGAAATTTGAATTTAGCAAAAATATCCATAAGGATTATTAATGAAAAAGTCACTTAATTTGACTCAAACGTTGTAAAATATCTTAATATAAAATTTAGAGAAATTCAGACCCATGTTGAAAAAAGGTCTTCATGGATTATTAATGAAAAAGTAATTTAATTTGCCTCAAAAGAATACCAAATTATAAAATTTGGTGAAGTTTGGATAAGAGATTGTAAAAGGCCCTTAAGAATTATTAATGAAAAAGTAATTTAATTTGACTCAAAACTTTGTAAAATAGCAAATTATAAAATTTGGTGAAGTTTGAATAAGAGATTCTAAAAGGTCCTTAAGGATTATTAATGAAAAAATAATTTAATTTGAGTCAAAACAATATAAAATAGCTAATTATTAAATATGGAGAAATTTGGATGCATGTTGCCCAAAGGTGCTTGAATATCATTAATGAAAAAGTCACTTAATTTGACTCGAAACTCTGTAAAACAAATAATTATAAAATTTGGAGAAATTCTGATGCATCTTACAAAAAGGTACTTAAAGATTATTAATTCAAAAGTCACTTAATTTGACTCAAAACGTTGTAAAATAACTAAATATAAAATTGGGAGAAATTTGGATGCATTTTTAAAAAAGGTCCTTAAGGATTATTAATACAAAAGTCACTTAATTTGACTCAAAACATTGTAAAATAGATTAATATAAAATTTGGAGAAATTCGTATGCACATTGCAAAAAAGTCCTTAAGGATTATTAAAGGACTAAATTATAAAATCTGTCAAATTAATAGGGGTTGATTTTAATTTATTTAGGGGTAGAAATAATCATAAGAATTCACTTTCATAATTATATACACCTTCGTGTTGGATAGATCGATGTGTCTTGTACGAGAGGCTCTCGTCAACTGATACTCAATACTCGGTGCATTCTATTATATACAAAGTTTAGAGAGGGGGAATGGGGGGGGGAGAGTTTCAATATTTTGAAAAATCATCTTCAAAATGGATATTTAGTTCAGAAATATTATTCAACTACCTAATCAAAATCTGCCCTTAATTCTAGCGAGGTCAAAGGGTAACAGCACCCTCCTCTCCCAACCCCAATTTAATAAAATATTTAATCCTAAATTTAATAAAACATTCAAAAATGTTTTTTCTTGGTTATAATAAATTTTAATAAAACTAATAATTCGATAATACTATAATAATCTAGTGTACACGGAACACGATTTTCACTAACCTCTTTATAAAAATTACTAAAAACTGATATTCTTCTTCTTCAAGTGCCATACTCTATTCCGAGTGTCGGCGATTACTATAAGAGTGTATCCTCTCCATTGTAATTTTCCTGGTGACATTTTTCACAGGGCTAGTTTCCTATTGCCTTCCCCTGAAAGAAACAGATTATAGCCAAAAACTATATACATATGGATATTTTTAATTTAAGAATTTTATCAAATAATTATCTAAACACTGGAAAAAAAATCAAGGAATAAGTGAAAAATTATTTAACATTCGGTTCGCCGTTCGTAAATTTTTGATAATTTTTTTGATAGGGTATCATATAAAAAATGTATATGTCTAGCGATTTCAGCTGAAACTTCTCTTTTGATAAAAGCTCAACCATCGAAGCTTCAAAACTTTAATAATTTATTGATTTTGGGTAGAAGCTTAAATCTTCGGTCTGATTAAGATTCGTCAAATATGAAACAACGATCAATTCAAAATTCTGAATTTGTGACTTCAATGCTATATTCCAGATGCATATTAAGAATATTTTTTTATCTTTTGATATTCGAATATAGAATAAACTATAAAAATTATTTTATTGTATAAGTCTATATGACATTAAAAGCTTAAAAGATTTGAACAAAATCCTCCAATAACAAATTAACAAACATCAATTTAAAACCAATAAAATTAAAATAACCGAACAGATCAGATCTTTCAAATATATTTAATTTTTTATTACAGTATCACAAAATTGTAGTAAACTGATAAGGACTCGTAATTAAATATTTAAGCACTATAATAATCTGAGGTATATGATTCAAACCATTGACTAGGATGTAGTTGTCGGTTGCCACAGGGTACTTCTCCCAAAGGTTGCCACAGGGCACTTCTCCCAAAGAAGTAAGTACCCTGTGGCAACCGACAACTACATCCTAGTCAATGGTTTGACTCATATACCTCAGAGTATTATAGTGCTTAAATATATTTAAATTACTTTGCTTAATCTTTACTAAAACAATATCACTATTCTTATATTCCTTTCATAGTGTGGCCTTTTAACGTCGAATTTCGCGTTAATCGAAAAAATGCTGTGTATTTTGATACGCTCGATAACTCGAAATCCTTTTCGTAACAATAGGGGGAGAGAACGTTTTATAATACGAACTAGGCCTCTTCCCGTCTTCATAATTCGAATTTTTCCTAGCAATGTTTACCTCCTTTCTATTGCTATGTTAATACATTTGTAATTTTTTTGTTCTTTTTTTGTCGTTTTCATTATTTTTACTTTTTTACTTGAGGCTATATTGTTCAAAATTGCCACAATTTTTCACTGGTCAAATCAGTAATTTCATCATCGCACTCGGACCCCTATTGTCGGCATTTGAAACTTCACTCCCCACCACCTTTTTGCTCTCGAGGCTCTGGCTTATGCTCCCATTCGTTCTTATTCATACAACTACCACAGGGTAAACATCTCTTAAAATTACTCTATGTGTGTTATTCGCTAGTTGTATGGGCCTGAAAGGTTCTTCACCACTAGGTCCAGAAACCACTCAAGGTTTTTCTTCAATATCGCTAAGCCGCGCTTAGCAAAATATGTTTTTTGGCGCCCTCTCGCTTGGTGACCAACAAAACCTATACGCTCCTTTGCCCTAATAAGCGGCAAGAAACCAACCCTTTTCTTTCTGGACAAATACAGAAAGGGCAATTTGGCGCTCAATATCTTGAGCAGCGCCCACAGCCCACATACGGCGTATTCAATTTTACGCAAGGCATCGCGGAACGGGACCCAGGCTCCAAATGGCCTGTACCTTTCCAAAACACTCTCTTATATCCATCTCCACCACACTCCCCAATATCAAAACCTTCCCCTTTGTTTATTACTGAATAAATTTTATATAAACGTTAAATTGTTTTACCTTTTATTTCATACACTTTTGAAGAGAACTAACCTTGTCTTACCTCCATTTTTTGTTCTTTTACAGGATATCATATATGTATAGCATTAATTAACTAGATAATCACAATAGCCCCTATCGAAACATTTCTTTTATTATAAAGTAAAATACAGCTTCCTTGAGGCCTTACAACACTCATAACAAAAAGGAGCGATACTTTCAAAAACATATATAGGTATATAGAATTTATGTAAGCTCATACATATTTTCAAAAATATAATAAAAACTCTTAATAATTCGATATATTTTCCTTCATAATTCAAACTTCTCTATAATTCGAATTTTTCTTCTAGTCCCTTGGATTTCGAATATCGATATCGACTGAATTAGGGTGATCACAAGAAATCGAATTTTCGAATTTTTCCAGTGACTGACCTTCTTAATAGTTGCCAATTGGCTCAAAAATGAGATTGGCAAAGTTTCCGCGTAATTGGATAAAAGTAACTCGTGCCTCAAAGGTTGAAGTTTCGAAAAAATGAAATTTTTTTCAAAAAATTGCAGTTTTTATTTCATAAAATGAAAACCACTCATCCCAGAAACTTGATTTGTGTCTCAATCTCTAGGCAATTTTGTTGACTCTAACTTTTACTGGGACCACTTTTTTGTTAAAACTTTTAGATTTGTAGATATTCAGCATTTTCCAGACAGGACATGATCCGTTTCATGTTAACTATCATGTCCTGGCTGGAAAATGCTTAATATCTGGGTGTAGGGATTGAGATCCGGTCTCGTAATCCGGCGGATCCGGCATCATTTTACGTCTATCGGATCCGGGATGATTTTTGTTACTTCAAAATGATAATAGCTGAAAATTCTGAGCGATAGCTATTATTATAAGGATAAAGTATACACACTTTCAAACTTTTAGACCCATTACTTTGGCCGGAATAAAAAACTGATCGTCCAATGCCAAAAGCTCCATGTTATATAAATGGAAAAATAATATCACTGTTCGGTAAAGATTAAAACTGAAAGAGAAACCTGAAACTTGGGGGATATTTTTGTTTAGAGCAAACTTGTAGAACAAAACTTAATTAATTTGGATAATTTTACTATCAGTTCCGTCTTCTAAACCACACAATTATTCTATCTGTTTATTCACTGTCTGTTTAGAAAATAAAAGAAAAAAACTCATTTGTTCCTCGATAGGAATCTTACCTCTTCTAAGTAGGAGGGTATATTTTTTTGAGTAAACCTTAAATGAAAAGATAAGCGCTATGCTTAATAGTTTGTCCGATGATTTGTAGAGATGCTAGGCTCTTTTAAGAGGCATCCATCAACTGGACCCGAGGCTAAGGCACAGGACTGATGATTTATCGCCTGAAAATGCGTGGGACTTCTTCATCTTGGAAATCAAGAAGACATTTTGCCACCAATCCAGAGCTGTCCGTCTCACTTTTCCTTCACTATTCATTATTAATGACGTTCTATATTGTCCCAGGAAATGAATGAATCTATATTTTTATTATCATTTTTTCGCTGGTGATAAATTACACTTGTCAGGTGCAGCTAAGGCATTTTCTAATTTTGTTTTTAATAAATAAATCAAAGTTATTGAAGTCTCTTGAAGTTTTAAAAAGGATTTGTTTGGAAGACCACGCATTGTTTCAATTCAAAAATTAATTAAAATTACTTTATGTCAATCAAGGGGGGGGGGGGGTGGAGAAAAAGGCGGAGAGATCAGATATTTTTTGGGTGGAGTCAGGGTCATTAAAATCCTCTGGTTCCTGTTTGGCTGTACTCTCATTAAGCTAATAAGAAATATGTTTGCTTTTATATTCAAAAACGGAAGTTTTTCAGACAATGTGTTTTTTTTTTAATTATGATAAGGATGCGAGAAAGTAACCAGTAATTTGACAATTAAAAAAATAGGTGTATTAGTAGAAATTTAGGAAAATTTTGAAAATGTATTATTAGAGCTTAAATTGTTTGTGAACCCTGCTGTAAGATTACAGGATTCGAGAAAGATCAGCGTTACAAATTCTAGTCAGATGCTTGTGAGATAAAGCTTTTTGCTTTGTATCCGAAGATATAATTTTTAACTATAATAAAGAATCAAATACCTAGTCTCGAATAGTATTTTTGAAAAAATTCGGATCTATCCAAAATCCAAAAAGCTATTAAGTATGGCTATACAATGGAATTTTGAATCAGTTCCGGTAAAAATTCGACAATATTAGGAATAGTTGTTTCAGCTGAACAAGCTAGTTTACTATACACATTTTAATGAGATAAACTCATGGGAATGCCCGGTGTTTTGATACCTATTTCTGGAGTCATTTTCAAGTGCAGGTTGAAGTGATAACCTGTATCGGAAAACGACACCAGAAATAGATGTCGAAACGTCGGGAATTACAATCAGTTTATCTTATTAAAATTTTTCAACCGAAACATCTTTTCTGCTTAACAACTCAACCACAAAAACATCAAATCATTAATATTAAGAATACTTAAGGGTTAAATCGGAGTATAAATTGCCTGTGGAGCAGAATTGATGATTGTTGGGTTCGAGAAAGATGTAAGGTGGAAGAAGTATTCGATCTATAGAAATTATAGTGATATACAAACAAATCCATACTTATGTGCTTTGTTAAAAAACGACTATTGTCAAATACGATGTTTAGTAAAAGACACAGATCTGTTTGTGATATCTTGGCCATAGTGTCATAATGATGAATTAAATACTTTAAGAGTAAACAAAAGAGCCGCAGTATTTTTAAAAAAATCCCCAAAATGTAGATATACCATATAGTAGCAATCTTGAGCTTTACCATGCAATGGGGTTAGGGAGGGTAGGTGGTTGGAGGGGTAAGGAAATTAGTTCTGTAAGGGGACGTTTAAGGGGAATATTCCTGAGTGTGAGAATACTAACCTTTATAGACGTGGAGGTGGTGGTGTAACTCAGTGTATCTCGTTGTACTAGTTTGATAAACTACTGAATTTACTCTTATGTTCAAATTCTACGTTACTGAAGTTAATCTGATGCAATGAATTTACAAAAAAAAATAAAAAAAATAATTCTAAATAGGCAAAAATAAAATAAAAATACTTAAATGAATTCTAGCTGCAAAGGAGAATGGGGAAATTTTCTTAACAGTGAAAGATAATCAAAAATTTAATTATAATATATGATTTATTAAGGTCCTTGGTGAAGTTAACAGTCAGAAAGAATTAAATAATTTGATGGCTTTTAGGGGTGAACGGAGATCGTTCAAAGAAATTGTGATTAATTACGTTTGCTCTTGAAGTGCGCTGACTGGTTCAAATAATTCAATCAGCGCTAGCTGTGCCGCGTCCGCTTCTCGCTCCGGTTCCGTAGACTGCCACGTCGAAGAGTACGTAATGTCCCAGGAATCTCGCCTTTTTGATAAGCCTCTGTGATGCCTTCACGAGTGCTGGACAGATATTCTTGTCCGTGCTATTCAATTAGCTATCGTGCTAATGATATAAGTGCCAATGGAGGGGCTAGCAAGTGGATGAATGCAAATGCCCGCAAAAACGGCTCCAAGAAGAAGAAATATACTCGTGATATCGAGTTGATGTAGGCGCCGGAATATTAGAAGAATAGCGATGTAGTGTAATAGAGAATAATATAGAGTGTAAGATGGATCGAGTAATAGAGAGAGTGTATAATATGGAGAGTGTAATGTAAGAGAGATGTAATGTAAGAGAGCAGGATAAAGTAATAGAATAATATAGGTAGAGGTATAATATAGAGATGTAAGGTAAGAGCTGGATAAAATAATAGAGTAAAAGGAAGTCTTCTATTTCTCCGTGTTGATCCTTTTATGCGTTTTCCTATCGTGTCTCCTTGGTGGGTGGAGACGACGTTTCATATGATTGTCCGTTTTCTATCCCTTCTAAGGTCCATCGCCAATCATAATGTTCTATTTTGTTATATGAGGGTGTTTGGACCCTGGCTAATCTCATTCCCCTGACTATATTCAGAACTGGGCCTTAAAGCTCATATACCACGAATGACTTTAGATAATCCCGGCTTAAGCCAGCTTCTCTTTAAATATGAAAAATAAACTAATTTTTACGAAATTTATTCTATATTTGGCTTGTCTGGGTAATCTCTTTCCTATTTTTAAGTTATTAAATTAATAAATTTTGAAAAAGTTCAGATTTAAGATTTTTTAACTCTACTATGCATAAAAAAACATACTTCTAAATTTGATTCTTTGTTCAACAATGTGCGAAAATGGGTTGTTACCATTTTAACCATATAAAAAGTCTTTGTATTAAAATTAATTTAAGTAACAATTTTTTATTTAGAAAAAAACATTTTTACTAGGCATATTACAACAACAAATAAACAGGGTATCAAATCTTTAAAAAAAATAAGTGACAAATGATCCTCTAACTTCATAAAACAAAAAGTGAAGAAATGCGATGAAATAATGTACATTATTAAATTATTTATTATTCAATAGCAAAAAATAATTTGAGGTTTAATCTTTATTATTTGAGAAATTTAATATAAATATAAAAAGCTATGATTGAATCAAGTGCTTTGATATTTAAATTTAAGATATTTCAAAAAGTGGAGTTAATCGATTTGTAGAGTGAACGCCTCAAATGTCGCTCTAAAAATTTGTAACGAAAGTTAAATGGCAATTTTATGAATGAATAATATTTTTTTGCAACACTGGACAAATTTAGTTATTGTCAAATCTGGTCTATTCATCAAAAAGTTCTACATTATCATCGTGATACTATTATAGGCTTATTAAAACATTATATTATTTATTATTATTTACTATGTATATAGGCTTGTCCGAACATTTATGAACCCGCCTGTGAGAAATATTACCTTTGTTATGATGAGTGGTTGTTAAAGTCTCCATATAATTAATTAGATATTGATTTATAATTAGAATATTAATTAATAAAAGTTGTTTAATCTAAAGTCAAATTTATCTACATAGTTAATTGTAAAATAACATTATGAAAGACAACAATCGAAAATGATATGAGGATAATAATAATTATTACGACTATTATTAATTGTTTAAAAATATATGGTATGGTTTTAATGGCAAAAACGATTAAATTCATAAACCTGAACAGTAAAATTTGTTTTTAGCTTACGTAATAATCAGTAAGTATGTAGTTAGTATAATGTAATTAAATCCAAGAAGAGACTCACCTAGAAGATTCTATACCATATTTCTTGCTTTCAAGTTAAGGAAAAAGTGTAGAATACTTGGATATGGTGCCCTTTGTCACCACTAGAAAGACAATTGGTAAACTACTAAAGGAGTACCTACTAGTGAATTCCGAGTACAACCAGAAGTTTACCAATGAAATGAGTTCCCGGCATATTTTTGAACAACTCAGTGTTTGGCCGAATCAAAAAACATAATTATCGCTAGCGTGAAAAGATTTATATTGCAGAAGGTAGCAGAGTTGATGATTTATAAGAAGAAATTAATGAGATTGTCCTCTGCTTGATGCAAATAAACATATATAAATATTCTCTCAACAAACGAATGGCAATGGTTATATACGAGTATAATTTGTTTGCTAGAGACCATAGTTTTGAAGCTTTGATCATCATCATCAGTCTTGTTAATCAAAAATATTTTATCTGTTATTTCTCATGACTTGAAATACCCGATATGATGTAGGTAATTAATAGCAAGCTGGACGCTGGTAAGCAAATGCAAATTGTTAATTAAATGTTTATTGTATCAAGCAGAGGACAACCTTATTGATTTATTCTTATGTGTCCCAAACTTGATCATCAATATATAAATTAAAAAATTAAACTAAAATCAAAATTTCAAAATTATCTCTTATGAAAAATGATTAGATTTTGGAGCCTCTAGATCCAACAGCTCCGAGACTTCCTCCAAGAAGAGTGGGGAAATCTCGAGGGGTGAACCACGATTGAAATTAGGTGTACACATTCTTTGGAATTACGTGGAATTATTTTGGAATTCATTAGATAATGCCCCTTTTTCTAATGTCTTCTACTTGGAAATGAAAGTGAAAGTGGAAGTAGGTGCACACGATATTAGGCCGCGGTTCACCCCTCGGAAAATCTGGATCATACACAGGTTGTACGCCTAATCAGAAGTATGGTTAAGGAGGCTGCCGGTTGTGATTTAGACGAGGGGCGGTAATATTCCTTACTAGAACTTGAAATTTTAGAGAATGTTGTGATAAAAAAAATCCAAAAAAATGACAAAACTATTTGTTTTTGTATATTTTTAGTACCTACTTAAGAATTTTATTTATTGTGATATTGTTTAAAAATAATTCTACATGTAGGTACCTACAATCTATTAAAAGTTTAAATAAAAAATATAAATTTTGATATTTCTTTGAAAAAATCCGAATTTTTCAAGTGTTCCACTTTTTTTGGGTAGAAAATTTTTTTTTTGGGTAGAAAAAATTGAATTTCTAAAAAATATATTTTCACCATGTCTATAGAAAATGCTTTAATTTTAACCAATTTTTACTTTATCCAATGCGAAGCATGGGAGAAAGTATTGGAATCGCTCTCGCGGCAAGCGCGACTTCAAAGGGTCCTCAGTTAAAGACTACGGAACCCATGGACTCAATTAAGGTCACAAATTGAAGTATTCAATGAGATTGAATTTTAGCACGTTACGGTTTTGCCAAAAATTACCTGGGATCTCGCCGAGAGGCCAAAAAGTGCCATTTTCCCGGAAGTGCGTGCGGATGGATGGATGGATGGATGGATGGATGGATGTGTGTTATCGTTTTTTTCGTCCACGAATTTTTCCACACCGGTGCACCGAATGAATTGAAATTGAAAACCTACCAGTATTTTAACAAAATGAAGCGCTGATTAGTTTTTGGTACATATCGGTCCACAAACATTAGTACTTTATTTCAGTACTTTTTTAGTTTGTTCTAAATATCTTGAAAATGACTTGACCAATTTTGATGAAATTTAATATCCTAATTAAGTACCTTGGGAACCACAAAAAGGTTAAATAAAGTTTTTAGTAAAATTATATTTTAAAGTACTTTACTCTAGAACATATTAATATTTCAAATGAATTTGGATAAAGTTTAGCAACGATCCGTTGCAGTTTATTTTTATATCACTTCTTCTCTTCTAATGAATTTGCATAGAAATTGATTATTTAATGGGAAAATGATAAAAAAAGGTGTAGGAGTTTATTTTCTGAAAAGGCCACTACTAGAAGAATTTCCTTCTATCTAAGTACTAATTATGAAGTTATAATAGCCTGTAAGAATCAAAAAGACAAGTCCTGGCAGGTTTTAGTAAAATAGAAAGTATTTGAAGTTTATTTTCTGAAAAGACCACTACTAGACGAATCTCTTTCTAAATACTAATTATGAAGTCAGAAGAAGCTGTGAGAATCAAAAAGACAAGTCCTGGTAGGTTTTAGTCGAATAGAAAGAATTTGACGTTTCTGTTATTCTATACTTCTATAGTAAATTGAACTTTTGGAATTGATTACATAGAGAGCATAAATAAATAATATTCAATTGCTCTTGATTCAAATTTAGGCTAAATATGGAAATAGATAAATATTTATAATAATTTTAATGTATGTATTAATGTTCCATATTTTCTTAATAAAGAGTCAAAATGTAGTCAAAAGCAAACAATGTCGTTTGCTTTGTGAACAGCTTGCTATTAGGGTAAAGTGAATTTACCTAAATCCAATTGGATATTTGAACTCATGAGAAATTACGAAATTATATTCAATCACAAATAAATGATATAATATATTATGTTTCGTTAATCGTATTGGAATCGTAGGAAAAAATGGAAAATTAAAATTAAAACAGAGTTTTACTTTTAATGAGTTAGACGTTTCGTCGTTTATTTTTCGACTTTCTCAGCGGTTCACTATGTAACCCAATTGATATAAAAATAATTTTTAAGAAAAATATAAAACCGACTTCAAAAAAATTAAATACAACAAATAAAATACACTAAAAGGTATAAAATAATTATTATCTTATTTAGTTACAACTAAACGACGAAATATTAACATGAAATTACTTTTTGAAGTCGGTTCCAAACATATACATTTTATGAATAGCACTCGGCGGATCTTACTTAGTACGTTTGGCGGGTACGCTCGCTTATAGCTATAGTTTGTTTGGCACCGACTTCAAAAAGTAATTTTATGTTAATATTTCGTCGTTTAGTTGTAACTAAAAAGATAATAATTATTTTATACCTTTTAGCGTATTTTATTTGTTGCATTTAATTTTTTTGAAGTCGGTTTTATTTTTTCTTAAAAATTATTTTTATTTTTCTCTTTTTAGTGATGTTATTAATAGTGACTTAATATATATTTTTTATAAAAGATTTTATTTATTATAATTTCGATTATTTGGTCATAAGAATTGGAGATTTACGTTATTTCGTCATTGATCATATCATCAGAACTTGACCAAATTAATATGGCACCATCCCTAAGATACCCCCTTTCCAATAAAAAAAGAATCATCGAAATCGGTTCACAAACAAAGAAGCTAGGCCTGAACAAACCTAACAAAAAAGGTCTAATACCAATGAAAAAACGGGACCAATCGGAAGCTAGACTGAACCCAATGCAATTTTTTTTTCAAAATCGGTTCACAATTGGCGGAGATATGAGGTAACATATGAAAAACACATGAAAAAAAATCAGTCGAATAGAGAACCTCCTCCTTTTTGAAATCGGTTAAAAACTATAAGAAATAGCATTGTGTCCTTTTTCAATCTTTTTTCATTAAAATATAGTAAATTGACAATTTCCATTAAAATACTTCCATAATTCACAATTAAAATCAAAATTAAATTAAAACAATTAAATTAATTACAGTTGTTTTTAATCAATTGAATACTCTGCATTTAGATAGGGTATAAGGGATAGTTGGACATGTTTCTTTAGTCATTTTTCCCACAACCTTGCTAAGTCTAGGATTTGGTATATTTTTTTGATATCTATGACCTTGAACAATTGTATGCACCTCTTCAGCTGTTACACTGATCACACTTGAAGTATGATTTTTTCTTTTTTTTACTCAGTGGTCCATCTATCCCGGGGTACTCGGGTTAGATGGACCTCTGGTATACATTACTAAATCAGGGTATAACACAAGAAATACAGGTTATCTAAGGTATAAACATTGTTTATTTTCAAGTATAAAGCTATAAACTGCTTGAAAATTGATAAGTGTAGATTCAGAACATTTAATGTTCTCAACAGCTTTGACTGCATTTTTCAAATTGTCTTCAGATCATTCTCCTCCTCTCCAAGATGTGTGAAGGGGTTGCGTGAGCTAGAGGGATATTTCGGGGTGAAATAATTCTCAAGAAAAAGCTTCCTTTATATCTTTAATCCACATGTGCATTTTCTTTTATAAAAAAAGTAGGGATTTTGCTGTAACAGAAAAAAGTCCCAGCTTATCAGGATACACCTAATAGGAGAAATGGTCCGACTATCCCAGATTTTTTTAAGTGGGCCAACTATCTCAAATTTCACTCGTCCATCGATCCCAATTGTCGGGGATAGATGGACCAGCTCCCCATTCAGACAAACAAGATTACCGGCACGTCATTTTAGGTTAAGATAGTACCCAAGTATACACTTAAGTTATAGCATTGATATTACGTCGAAATCATTTAAACTAACTTAACCACATAACAAAGAAATCTAGTATAAAATATTTTTCAACTCACCAAAAGAAATAATAAAGTTTTTTCTAAAATATTCATGAAACTAACGAGAAAAACTAAACTTGGGCTCCTTCTACTCAAAATAAACTACAGACGACGACTACATTGCTGCTGTGGTAGACCAGCGAAATATTCGACTGGTACGTCTATACGGTGGTCATCTATCCCGGACTTACTCTATCTCAAACCTCAATTCGATTTTCAATTTTTTAATTTTCCATTTTTCTAAGATTTCAACTAACAATACTAGTATATACATAATTATAATGCTTAAATATATGTATATGTTTATTTACTTAAACCTCATTCTCTTTATGAATCAACAACTCTGCTAGTCTCGGCAAAATAAAATCTTTTCGATCAAATAACACGTTTTATTTAAAAAAAAATACTAATCAAAGAGCAATTACTATATTTCCCCATACTAATTTCAAAAGGTATGGTAAAATAAAAACTGTAATATAATTTTAAACGATTTTGATTCGTAATAATCTACTAGAACCGAAAGATGAAGTGTGAAGAAAAGAAAAGGGAAAAGATTATCCTATAAATATTCCCAGATCGAATCTGAAAGCTTCATTTCATGGTCGTCAATAGAAATTTTATTATTTCAAAAACAATATCGCGATGAAAAAAACAAAAATTAATTTCGATCTGCAAAAAAGCGCCTTATATCTCTCTCTCGGTCTTTTTCTCTTTATTTTATTTTTTTATTTTTTTCAGATGCTCATTATAATTCAGAAAATCCAATATACTAGAGTTGTTGCTGAAGAGGAAAAAAGAAGAAGAAAAAAGTCACGTTCGTACCTATCTATGCAAAAAAATCACCATGGCAATTAATGAAGAAATTTATTATACGTGTAAATTCCAATTCTCGTTGGTTAATTATTTTTCGGGAATGTCGTAAATAAAAAAGTAAAAGAAAATGTCATTTTTTATTATAGATAGAAGCGTTTGAAGGTGAATTCGGTGGTGGTTTATGAGAGATTTAGACTTGTATATGGAAATTGAATTATTTTCAGACCATGAGCAATTAACTCAAGACAAAGTTTTGATGTAGTGATTTGTAAACTACTCTTTTGCTCAACCGAACAATTTTATAATATACAGGCATTGGAAATTAAAAAACAATACATTGCGTGAATTTCAATGAATAAATTGAAGGAAAAATGAAAAACTTTTTTACCATGAATTCGTTTTTGTCGAAGAGTTGATACAAGAGCGGATCCAGGGGCGAGGCGATCGCCCCCCCCATTATAGGCCCGTGCCTGTCGGGAGTGCAACACGTGCGTCGCACGCAGAGGCCAAAAAACGGCGGCAAAATCGACAGGGAATTTATAACAATTTTTTTTTATATTTTAATGAACTTAAAATATGAGATATGAAATTTGTAAAAAAAAAAAACATTTTTATTATTTAAAATTGAAAATAAAGTTCTATGTGTGTGTGTGTGTGTGGCGTTTCTGACCCCCCCCCCCCCCCCCCCCGCTTGGACAATTCGATCGCAACACACTTTCGAGATAAAAAGTAGATCTTAATATACATCGGCCACCTTATATACATTCTCTCCCCCCCTCATAAAAAATTCCTGGGTCCGTCCTTGAGTTGATATGGGTGTAAATTGATAGATCGTTGGGTTGGGAGGTGTTGGCCTTAAATAAATAAATAGATGTATGTTGCGTATGATCAAAATTGCTATCTTTAAAAAGAAAAAATATGTTTATTACACAAGTGCGTCGATAATCCGGATTAATTGTGACCGGACTCTGTCCGGATTATCAAAATGACCGGATTTTCGAAAAGAACCAAAAAATCTCGTTTGAGTTCATAACAAAAAGAAAACTTTCTAAAACCGTTAATAATTCACATTAGTGGTTAAATAATTGAAGCAGATAAATAAAACCATTAATTAATATGAAATTATAATGAATTTTAATGAATAAATATACATACATATGTAATATTCAATATGTACATACATTTGTATTTACAGAATTGAATTGTTCGACAAATATTTATGTACCATATGTATTCACTTCAACTTTTTTTTCCACCGGAATTAAATCCGGATTACCGACGCTCTTCTGTATTTAAATAAAATACTGTCTACTACGAATTATTCACTTTTGTACTAGTTTTAAAATGGTGATTTTTTAAATTCCAATGTCATCGAGAATCTTAATTTAACCTATAATTTTCTATAATAAACATATAATAATTTTAAACCAGGGGTTCCCAAACTTTTCCGAGTATCGGCGCCTTTTTTCAATTTTTCCATGGCGTCCTATTTATTAATATTTTTGGCCACGTGGGTGAGCGTGTAGGGTCAAAAAAAGAAAATCTTGGCCATTTACCTAACTCAACCAAATTTTGTATACATAATCAGTGGGACACCAGAAGTATGAAAATGCAAAAACTAACCCCCCCCCCCTTACATGATTATAAATAATTTTAGGGGCTAGGTTGTATGGTAAAGTCATGTGGATGGCCACATCAGAACACGTCAGCTTATTTTTTTTAATTTTCTCCTTTTTTTTTAATTTAATCTAATGAGTTAGTTACTACTTATGGAAATACAAACTTTACGTTCTTGTGTATTCAGATACCCACTATAAGTTAATATTGAAATGTCGTAGAAAATATATTCTTATATCAAAAATTTTGTATTTTTAAAACTAAGATAATTAAAAGATTTTAAGCTTTAGAAGTTCAGAAAAATAGACAAACTTAGAAAAAAATCATATTATTATATGAAAAACCCTTAAACAGTTGTAGGTAATCAAACGAATTTGGGCATAATAAAAGTTTGTATTAATAAACTGCATTTTTTTGCCAAGTTTCGAATTTTTAGTTCGAATTATTAAATAATTATCAAATATCTAATATTTGGGGAGAGTCAACAAAGTCATTGAAAAAGTTTTCATTTTTCCTTCAATTTTAGCAATTCGATTCATGTATGAACTAAGTCTCTGATCAAATGCCTACTCTTATGTTCACCCTTTGTGGTATAAATTCAGTATTAATATTAATTGTAATTTGTTTTCAGTTGTATTAAATGAGTGTAATCGCCAATAAAAAACAATAAATAAAATTATAATTATCATTTGTTATGTCCGAGACTTGCCTTCGTTATATTGAGTCATCCGCGAAGTAACTACATATCGAGAGTTCATGGAAATTAAAAAAAAATAAGGAGAGGATTAAAAAAAGAAATTCCATAATTCATATAGACAAAAGGTATTAGTTTGGGTTCGGGGATCAGTAGCTTAGTGGATGTAAGAGGTAAACCTCTTATGACAAAGCATTGCAGTACATATGCAAAGATCCCGGGTTCGAGCCCCGGCTGATCCTTTTGTCTGTAATAAAAATAATCTTTTCTTCGTTCCCTAAATTTGAATTTGTTATTAATTGTCTTTACACGGCCTCGTTGTGGTCGCGCCCCGGGTGAAGAGAAAATTATTTTCGATCTTTGGGGTCTGCGATCGATTGGGAGGCGCTGGAATAATTAATTGTTTAATTAATGAATCAAGGCCTACGCTGCGAAAAATGAACGAGGAGAGGATTAAAAAAAGAAATTCCATAATTCATATAGA
The DNA here is from genome assembly GCA_024734495.1 of Forficula auricularia. NCBI lineage: Eukaryota > Metazoa > Arthropoda > Insecta > Dermaptera > Forficulidae > Forficula > Forficula auricularia. Next base: position 62,065 of record JALMQS010000618.1, read on the forward strand.
CAAAAGGTATTAGTTTGGGTTCGGGGATCAGTAGCTTAGTGGATATAGGAGGTAAACCTCTTATGACAAAGCATTGCAGTACATATGCAAAGATCCCGGGTTCGAGCCCCGGCTGATCCTTTTGTCTGTAATAAAAATAATCTTTTCTTCGTTCCCTAAATTTGAATTTGGAAAAAAAAATAACATTCGCAACCACAATATCAAATATATTTTCAAGACTTTATTTTACTCTCTGCCTCAGGCTCGAAGATTTGGATTAATTCGTTTCACAGGAATTTTATTTTTATTAGGTATTTCTAAAAAATTTATTCGAAGAATATTCCATTTTCTTTTCTCTGTTTCTTATTCTCCTATTTTAAACTCAAAACACTTTATATTGACAATAAATAATTTGAAAATTTATATTGGGAAAATAAGGACAAGTTTTTATGTGTGACTTTTTAATTTATCCACCAACGTTTCGTCGACTTTGCCGACTTCTTCAGGGCTTCTACAATTATAAGAACATTCTTGATATGAATTTACAAAAGTACAGTTTGAATTCAAAAACAAACATGTATCAATAGTTTACCTACCAAATAGTCATGTCACACATTCGTCTAAATTTTCTTATTCTTTTCGTTACCATTGAAGGCCATCAGAATATAATTTTCAAAAAATATTTGGCACATTCACAAAAAACACAATTTTTCTCTTTATAATAACAAGGTTGCCTTATTTTGTATATATGTGATTTCTGTTCTGTTGTATTAATGAAATTGTTATTATAAAGAGAAAAATTGTGTTTTTTTGTGAATGTGCCAAATATTTTTTGAAAATTTATTCTGATGGTCTTCAATGGTAACGAAAAGAATAAGAAAATTAGACGAATGTGTGACATGACTATTTGTAGTAAACTATTGATACATGTTTGTTTTTGAATTCAAACTGTACTTTGTAAATTCATATCAAAATGTTTTTATAATTGTAGAAGCCCTGAAGAAGTCGGCAAAGTCGACGAAACGTTGGTGGATAAATAAAAAAGTCACACATAAAAAACTTGTCCTTATTTTCCCAATATAAACTTTCAAATTATAAATTAAATTATGGACGAAAATCATAATAATTGACAATAAAATGGAAAAACTTCTCTCCTATAGTCGTGACTCTTCAAAGTGTTCTGCAAAATTTCTTAAAGTATTAACTCATTAATTAACTATGAAAGTTTTCAAAATGTTAATAATTTGTTTATATGTAATTAAAGAATTGATTTTTTTTCCTTTTCCAATAAAAATTGATTCGGATTTCTCGTTTTTTTCAATTCCTTATCCTCTGTTTTCGATCTTAAAGCTTAATCCATTGTCTCATCACGTGTTTGTTTTATGTGGCTCTGTTCCTCGTCCTTCCCTCTCCATCCCACACTGTATTATCTATTTTATTTTTTCCTGGAGTGTGCTAATGCGTTAAATTATGTTTCAGCAGCAACAGCAACAACATTCATGCAAGTCATGATGATATTATTATCAAAATAGAAAAACAGTCCGGAGTCACAGACCGAAATCCAGAAGTCAACGAAAGACGAATAGAGAGACCCCGGGCGTCAGGTGGGGACAGTGAGGAGACAAGTTTTTTTTTTAAGTAACATTGTGTCAAACTGATGGAAAAAGTGTGAGCGAGTTCTTTTCTCGCTATTGTAAGAAATCTACCATATACAGGTGGGATTAATCGGTGTAACATAAAGCTTACCTATATAAATATAACAGAATCAAATTATGGAAGCATCACCAAAATCTTCTTTTGAGTATTATAGAACAGCATTTTTCAAACTATGCTCCACAGAGCAAAAATGGGCCAAGAAGTCTGTCCTTGTGGTCCTTCACAAAAAAGAGAAACAAAAGAAACAACAAAATTCAAAAGAATAGATTATCTCACTATATAGCTGAAAATCTTCGAGTTTGGAAATTACACATGGCAATCGTCTTTTAATTTATTTATCTTCCTTCCGACTACAAGCTCTACTCTCAGCAACAAAGAAGAAGGATCAAACGCACTGACCCTGGTGCTTCTCGTCATCTTTTCATCAGAATAAATATGCCAAAAAATGCTAAATTTGCTTTCTAAGGAACAAGAGTAAGGTGGTTCGCAAGCTATTTTAGCTTATAAAAGTGGTCCCCTGCTTCAAAAAAGCTTGAGGAACGATGTTATGAGCATGAATAAAGGGTTCAGAAGTTCAAAAATAATTCTTTGGGGTCCATTTACTGCGGAATCCAAGAATTATATAAAGCTTTGGTCCTCTGAGGATAAATTTCTGGTTACTTGCCTGATTTAGTTGTTCAAAACTTACCACCTGGTATAGGTAGTGGAAATGTCATGAATATATCTTACGTTTCGATTATAGGCCACCGATGGCTTATCTATAAAACACTCAATATAATACAGCAGTGTTCTTCAACCTTTGACATCCCGCGAAACCCTTTGTTGGGACAATTTTTTTTATGGAACCCTTCGTTCAGTAGCACACTCATATTTTTTTTTTTTGAGGGTGGGGGTATCGTATTACATATTACATGTTATGAACAATGTGCGTCACTCCCTTTGTAATAAAAACTTTAAATAAGATATAATTTTGCATTTATTCAAACAAAATATCTCTCTAGTTGTGAAACCGGGTTAATGTTCGAATTTTAGCATTGACTCGCGGAACCCCTAAAGCCTACGGTTCCGCGGAACACAGGTAGTAGAAATCTGCAATACAGCATAGATTAATAATCTGTAGTACATTTATAAGTAGAACACTGAGATGTAACAAAATAATAATTTAATAGTTCACTCTTAGTTTTACAAATATGTGAACGATCACATATTATAGTTAGTGCTGTAACCATGATAATCTGTTCAATCTATGACCAAATATCATAACATCATACTCCTGAAAAAAGTACGAATTAAAAGAAATTTCCTAGGTGGTACATAAATTTTTAGCAGTTTATTTAAAAAGGTTGGAAATTCCTGCTATATAAGAAGAGTTGCAAAACAGTCGTTCTAAATTTGTCTTTTGTAGAAAAAATTAAGTTGGGTTTTTAGTGAATATACCCATAATCCTACAATATCAGTTTTCAAGTATCTATAATGATTGAAAAAGGCATAAAATCGTATGTTTTTTATGTATAATCTTTGAATATTTTCGATTAAAATAATTCAAATTAAATTTAATTAATCTCCCTGTTCCAAACCAGAAAATCTTCCTTTCTGAATAGGTTTTGAAATGAGAATTTAAATATAAGGACGATATGCACAGTTTCGGTTCCTAGTTTGAAAAAAATAATAATTAATTGAATTTTTATACTCCTTTTCGATTTAAACGGTTAATTAAATAAAATTGAACATTTTCACGTGATATTATCAATTTAAATTTTACAATTTTATAGATTCAATAATGTGAAAAGATTTTCATTTGTAAGAGTAAATAAATTCGTCCCATTTGTAATTTCTCCTGCCCTTTCCGTCAATTAATACATATTAAAACTATGTTGATTAGAAATATAACTAGGTATTTAACATATGATTATTCTTTATGGTTAGGGAATAATTTTAATTAAACATGATAGATTCTCATCACGCATTTTCTTCTTTTCCGAGACCACACACAAAAATTCGGGCAAAAAAACATCACCAACAGCCGTCTAATATAGTAATTAAGAGGAATTTAATTAGCCCTTAATTTGAGATAGGATTAAAATTCTTAGAAAAACATCTGATAAGTCAATATTTTTTTATTGATGAGTAGTGGATGAGAAGATCTTCATTCTCATCCGTTCTCGATCTGTTTTTTGGAGAAATTTGCATATAAACCGCATAAAAAGCATTTCCACGTCCGTTTCGGACTTGGAAAATTAATTTCAAACGAGTGGTCAGAAACAAAATAAGTAATTAATTAATAAGTATGTACATATTCGTATATATGGAGGATTTGATTTTGATTATACCATTTTTTTCTTTTTGAGTATTTGATGAGAAAATTTGATGTGCTTGGTGAAATATTCAACAAAACAAATACTCAAAGAGGATATGTTATTAGAGATCGATTAAAAAAGTAGTAATGACAATTAGAGTGCAAGTTAGGTTTGCTTGTATTTTATTGAAGTAATTAAGTACTAGTAAAGGAATCGAGAACGTTAACGAGACTTTTTCAGCTCAAATCGGAGAATTAGAGTTAAAGAAAATAGATAATCGATATGTATTGAATTTAAATGTTTTTTTGTTATTTGTTTACTCAACCTACAAAATTAATTGATATAATATAAATATATGTAATGTTTTGTGTTCTATTAATTGATTCTGTATTTTTTTTCAGTTCAGAAAATACCTGATTTTAATTTTCTTCTTCTACCATATTTGTTTCGATTAGATTTAGGGCCAGTTGTAAGTCGGTTGGTAAAGTCTTTGTAAAAGTTGACAAAGTGTAAAACTTTAGAATTCACCTTGTGCCTTGGCCGGATGGCCAATCAGATGACACGCATTTTCATCTTATTGGTCATCCCGCCGGACACTAACGTGAATTCTAAGGTTTACCCTTTGTAATCAACTTTTACAAGACTATCAACCGACATAACTGGCTCAAAAGTATTTTCTTCAGAATATTGTCCTCGAAAAATTATTAGTTTAAATTCTTGTATACTAGTATGTTGATTTACAAGTATCTTCTATTATAAAAGCGCTTATGCTGTCTGTCGCGATCCACTCATTTAAAACCCACAAATAGTTTATGTCAAATTTATTAAAATTAGAAAATTTAAATTATTATTTTAAAATCCACGAATGTTCAGGATCAAAAAATCAAGATTTAGGAAGATTCCCTCCGGAGGCGGGCTTTGCAGCTGTTTTACAATAATTTAAGTGGTAAGTGAGCGCTTTTGATCCACTGGTGATTATATGGAGGTGCCATCTTATGATATAATATTTTTGATTCAGGAGTGTATATGTATGGTGTGTTAGTGTGTAAGCCACGATAAAAGAGCATGTTGACATCATCAACAATTTGCTGGTTTACTTGGGGTTAATCGAGGGGTGAACCGCGACCTAATACCGTGTACACCTACTTCTACTTCCACTCTCATTTTAGAGTAGAAGAAAATAGATAAAGGGGCATTATCTAATGCAGGGGTTCCCAACCGGTGGTACGCGTACCACTGGTGGTACGCAGGAACGTTTCAGGTGGTCCGCGTGTTCAACAGTCATCGCAGCCAGTGGACAAAATAAACTCCTTCAAGAGAAAGTTGGTCCTGTTTTATTCACAAATACAGGAGGAGAATTTATTTACATTTCCCACTCTATCATCATTTTTTGAAGAAAATGAAATATCTCCAAAAACCAGATGTGGTTGCAGATATCATTGTTCACTTGGAAGGCCTTCAAAAAATCTTTAAGAAGTATTTCTCTGAAGATTATTCAAAAGTGGACTGGATCAGAAACCTTTTTAGGGAACCTCACCAAATGAATTTGAACTAAAAGAAAGTTTTATCGATCTTGCAGAAGATAGTTCCTTGAAAAGATTATTTTAAAGAGAAATCTTTAATTAACTTCTGGATCGGATGTAAAACCGAGTACCCTCTGACCTTCCGGCAAGCTCTGCTATTTTTGATGCCATTTGTTACGAGTTACTTGTGTGAGAGTGGATTTTCTGAACTCGTGTAGATAAAAATAAACATAGAAGTAGAATAAGTGTCGAAGAGGACTTAAGAGTGAAGATAAGTTCCATTAGTCCTAATGTTGATATTTTAATCACAGGCAAACAACAACAAGTTTCGCACTAAAGACTATAAAAGTATATTTTGTATGATGAATGATGATTAATTTTTTGCTGAGTTTGTACTAATTTTTTATTTGTATGTTTTTAGACCTATGGGTAATAAATAAAACTGTAAATTAATATCATTTAATCTTCTTATTTCTCCTTTATTATAACCATGTTATAAATAAACAAATATCTAACCATTGAATATGAAGTTTTCTCAGGAATTTAATTTAAAAAATAAAAAAAATATTTAGGTCTGGTGGTACGCCAAAATTTCTCAAAAAATCAAGTGGTACGCAGGCGCAAAAAGGTTGGGAACCCCTGATCTAATGAATTCCATAGACGTGTACTTACACCTAATTCCAATCGCGGTTCACCTCTCGGTGTTAACTCATCGTATTGTAGTAAAGGAACGGATTTTGAATCGGCTAAATTTTTATTTTTCTTAATTTTTAAAACGAACATATATATTTATTAAATTTTTAAATTTAATTTATACCTACCGATTGTTCAGGTAATGTTTCGTCTTTAACTATACAATTTTTTCTGAAACAACTTGAATTATTATTGCTAATGTGATTTCATGCATCTAATTAATTGTTCTCCAAATTTGAATGTTTTTCTAATGTTCAAAAAATAATGACACGTTTTCACTGAAGCCTTTTTCAAAAATCAAATTAATTCCATATAGCAAAGTAAAGTGGATTCGATACAATGTCCCTCAAGTTTTTTAATAAATGATTGTGTTAAGGGATGGTGGTGTAACATATTAAATAAAAAAAGAAAATTTTTGAAATTTTTTTTTGGAACTTTTTTTAAACAAGCATCTGATCTTTTATTTATGTGAAACCTACTTAGTATTTTATATTAAAAAATTTTTTTTTTTAATTTTCTTTACTTAAAATGACTGTGTTTTTAATTCAAAAGTCGGCATACGGAATTTATTTGTATTATGGATAGATTGTTCTGATGAAAATATCTCAACGACAATAAGTAATCTAGAGTTGTTTCAAATGAACATATTCAGATCACTTAGAGAATTCATAGGGTAAGAGTAATTCAAAAATCAAAGCTCAATAGAGATTGAAATTATAATTTGCAGCTTGAAATCTTAAATCTCCTTAAGTTAAGGAACTTAGTGTGTTAAATCAAAACTGAAGATTCTTATTTCCGATTGACAGCTAACAAACAGTATCTGTGCTTGCTAATAAATCATAGAGTGCTTGATGGTCCGATAATTTAATTCTTATTTTGTAGGAGTTTTTGTTGTGCAGGCCCAGATTTTTTTTTTGAAGGGTGAGATTCAGAGTGAAACCATAGAAGTATAATTTCCATAATATCTTTTGCTCAGAACTGCAACTTTTCAGCCAGAATCAAGTCCATACTTACAATTTTACTGGAACTACAACAGAATCTGCTTTGAAGTTGGTATATTAACATACTCGAACTATTTTTCTCTAAACCATTTAACGAATTGCAAGGTCAAATAAACTATCCTTAATTTATGTTTTCGAATGTTGAACACATGTCTACAAGTCACTACACGGAGGGTGTAGATAAAAATTGCCTTGGCTTGGGAATGCCTATAAGTAACCATTTCGCATGGCTCGAAGGTAATTGGGGCCCACGTATCTATTGACACCTCCGTCGAGTTAAAGGCAAATTTACGAGCTTTCGATACCCGATGATCATTGGCTATTTAAAATATTCAAAATACTTAAAGGGGAGGGTCAAAGCCCTCCAGGGGGACCTCTTCACGTTTGATTATACTTATTTGAGGATGAAGACATTGTCCCGGCCACTCCCAACACCTGCCCTTTTGTCTTCAACCAACGATAAATTAAAATAACAGTCCATTTGGACGGATTACAACGCTACAATCAAGTCTAAATGCTAGTACGATATTTGCTTTGATAAATATTGTTATTAGCAACAACGAGTCAAATAAAAAATTATAATATTTTCATTATTACCTCTCTGATTAGAAGCGAGAAGAAGAGATAATATTTAATAGGCTAAATGATTATTCTGTGTAAGTGGAAAGTGTGGTAGGAGTATAATAATACTACCATTTACTTGATGGACTTAAACTATTAGATTATATATTTAAATTATCGTTAAAAGTTATTTTTCTTAAAATAATAAAAGTTGTAATTTGAAAAATAATACTTTTGATAGTTTACTTTCATTCTTCACTATTGTGAAATAAGCTGATCCACGCAGAAATAAATACATTTATTGGGGTTGTGGGGTGGATGCCAGTGAATAATAATTAATTCTACATGCCGAAACGAATCACTAATAACAATTTTAACACATATTTTGATCTTTAATTATACACTATCATTATCATAAACATTGACACAACAACCCCTTGTGAGTCCAAGAATTTCACCCCTAAACACTTCGGCCCTGTTCAATTGTTCCGATATCTTCTTCAACATCATCCCTCCATCTCAGACTTAATCTGCAGCTTTTTACTTTTGGAATCGGCTCAAGGATTCTTTATGGGGACCGTGACCCATTATTAGCTGATCTAGGAGAATTATAAAAGCATTATAAAGGGATAGCACATTCCATGGGAAAATTTTTAATTCAGGATAATTTCAATGATATCAGTCAAGCTTTGAGATCGGTGAAAAATTACTGTTTTGGGGAGTCAACTCTCGCTCAACCCATTTTAGTCGCCTCTTACGACAAGCAGGGGATACTGTGGACAAATTCTAACACCCTGTCCACAGGGGTTTCTAATTAAATTATATTAATGAATTAATTGTTAAAAACTTTTAGTAAATTGGAGTAAAAGTTAAAAACTTATTCAAGACTCGGTAACTTTATGCAAATTTTATTGATATGGCAATCTTTTGCCCATGAATCGTTTCAGCGAGCGAATTGAAACTATAATCGACATAGAGTTGTGGTTTAGTGTGTTAAGTTTCAGTGTATTTTATTTAATTTCAATAGCTATATAACTTTTAAAATGAAAGAAACTATAATAGAAAAACATTAAACTCGAAATAAGTACCTATGGCAAAAATGTAGTTTAATCAGAAATCGGAGACAAAATTGAAATTTTTCAAAGACTCGGTACTTATACTTTCCGCAGTTGCAATTTTTTGATAGAGTATAATTTGAGGTATAAAAGTGTTACTTGGTATAAAGTTTCAGCTTATTTATACTTTTATTTTTTACTGAAATTGAATGCAATAAGAGGCCCAACAGGAAGAAGCAATACCTATGGATCTCGAAAGACCCATACATTACCGAATAGAAGAGTAATATGTAGACCAAATTTCAAAATATTAGTAGTAAAAGTATGCGTTCAAAAGCTTATTTTATAAAAATACAATTTTTTTTGCATTTTTCAAAGCGAAGCTCTAAATATAGAAAACAAAAAATCTAACCAATTCATAGTTTTGAAAATATAAACGTTATGACATCTGAACGAACTTTCTACGACTTTGTGTGACTCTGACTTACAATTTCCCGAATCTTATAATACCATCTTTAGTCCTTCAAGACTGAAGACCATTTCTTTTTTTGGAAATCTTGGTGATGCACCTTCTCAACACGCCCATTTTAACATTAATATCATGGGAAATAAAATAAATAAATATAATAGGGTACTTTTCTTAAGGATAACCTTAGCATCTGTCAAAATCGAAATGATATTTCAATTTAAGTACCTATATGTCAATGAGATCACTGAGATCGGATAAGAATAAAGATTCGCCTTGAAATCTGTATTGCGATCCAAATACAATAAATCCATGTTCCACTTTACATTCTGCTTATGATTACGAATCCCCAATTATCCCACAGAATGTAGGCTACATTGTGCTGGACTGATGGATGGACGGCCAGTTGATTGGATGCTTGGGCTGAAGGAGGAGTGGATAACGTTCCATTAAAATGAATGACGGAATTTCGATAAAAGAAAATATCAGGTTCGGACAAGATCAGTAAATATTAATTATTTCGAATCAGAGTCACGACTTGGCCGTCTCGGTACCACTCGAGCCCCTCCTCGTATGGATGCGATGGCCCATTTCTGATTTCTATGTCAAACATAGAGAAATTTTAATGGAAATGAGTTCTATAAGAAAAATATATTAAAAAAGAAACTTTTTAAAATGCACAAAGAATCTAAAAATAGTTTTTTTATAGTAAGAAATCAATAAAGTTTTCCTCTGATAGATTCAAATAAACGTATACATATACTCATTATTCATATAAAGAACGAATATTAATATAGACGTTTCGGCCTGAATTTATCGGCCTATCTTCAGTTTATTGGGATATGGTATACTACATATTACCTACAAGTACATATGATTGTTCCTGGTTTTGTCAGCAATAGGAAATTTAACGTTCATTTATTTAGTGTTGTAATGGAATCCAAGATGAGATTATCTTATACAAATTTGTTTTATATATAAAAATAAATAAATCATATGACCTCATATTAGAGGTCATTTACAACCCTCCACGACAACACTAAATGTATATGAAGTTAAATTCCTTGTTGTTGACAAAACCAGGAACAATCACATGTACTTACGGTAATATGTGTATAATTCCCAATAAATCGAAAATGGCCCGATAAATTCAGGCCGAAACGTCTTTAATCTGGGAAATTTATTGTACCCGGTGCATCCTTGCTTTGGCTGAATAACTCCCTCAACCTATTAGGAATACAAATATATGTGTACCGACCTATATAATTTATTTGTTTGAGACTATAGTTTCGGAGGGTTTGTCAGTATTTTAAATTAGAAATATTCTAGCTGTCATTTCTCATGGCTTCAAATAACTCGATTGGATATAGGAGTAGGTAAATTCGTTTAGTAATAGGAAGCTAGTCCACGCAAACGATTTGTTATTATTTCGTGTTCAAAAAAATAAAAATTTTAACTATAACTAAGGGATTGGGGCTGAATATGGAATTGGAATAATTATCGGAAAAGAGGTTTTTTTATTTAATTAGTTTTTTCCTCTTATTAAAAACAAGGAATAAAAAGATGATCAAGGACAGTCGATGGTGGAGAAGTAATCTCCGAAGTCGAAGCTCAAATACAATGTAGGTAAGTATACATTAATTGATGTAAAATAATTGGTTTAATTTAATAACTAAATTTGCGTCATGTGAATGTAATCTAAAACAAATTTTAAAAGTGGGTTTTATAGCATGGTATTAATACTACGTAACATGTGATGAGTTGTGCCACACGACTTTCACTTATAATCTCGTCTTCATTAAATTCTTGCAATTTTCTCCATCCAAATTAGTTCACAGTAAACGCCAAAAGTGATATAGTGCTTCCAGTGGACCAATTTAGGCCAAAACGTTACTGTATTCTTTCTAGTCGGATTAACAACATAAATGTAGAATACTATTGCTTTATTTAATATTGTTCAGATATAGGTGTTTCAAATATTATTAATCCTGCCTAATCATTGATCTGCCCTTATTTTCATTTGTAATTGAATTTGTTGTAAATTTTATATAGTCAGAACTTTGTGTAGTAAATTTCTCTACGATATAGGTGGGGGGTAATCAATTATACTTACTTGATAATATAAATTTTTTAAACACTCAAAGTTCTGACTATATAATATTAAATAATTTCTCAGTTAACTGAAGGAAAGTCGAATAACATATAAATCTTGAAAGAAAAAGCCAATACTTACACTTATATAATCGTAATTGAAATCACATTGTCTCATGGGAGAATCATGTGAGTTTTTGTATGATTTTTTTTACTGGTGATATAAAATTGAATAGTCATTAAAAATCTATATAATAAAAATGAATTTCTGTTTCTTTGTAAACGCAGATCTCTCAAATGCCTGGACCGATTTGGCTAATTGGAAAAGTTGCCCGAAAAATTGGAAAATTCAGGAAAAACTAAAAAAAAATCAGGTTAGCCAACATAGCTTGCCAGACAATAAAAGAACTAAACGAGCAAAAAAAACAATAAGTGTTTACGGCCCTGTTTGTAAGATTTTTGAGTGTCATTCATTCTCAATAGTTCTAACCACATTATAGTTGAAGAAGAATTTAATAATGCAACAAAGATTTAAAAAAACTATCTATTTTTTAAAGTACATTTAAAAACAAAAATTAAAAAAATAAACTACAACGGATCGTTGCTAAACTTTATCCAAATTCATTTGACATATTAATATATTTATTTCTTTATTATTAATCAGATATCACTTGCAATTTGCAGTTCATGTTGACTTTAATTCAAAAATAATGATCGATTCTCATTTAACAGTCGAGGAATAACCATTCTACATTCGATTTTTGACGTTTCGGTTTTTATTGGTAGCCATTGCTAAAGACATGGAGGAATCGACTTAAAATCAAAAATAACGATCGAGTCTTATCTAATACTAGAGGAATAACCTTATTGCATTCCATTTTTGATGTTTTGACTATTAATGGCAACCTCTACTGAAAACGTGGAAGAATCGACTTAAAATCAAAAAGACTAAATTCTTTTATGATAAACAACTCAAGCTTGAGAATAAGAGAATTTTTTATAAATAGATTGTATATACTTTTGTGTCTAGCAAAATGAATAATAATTGTAATTTTCAAGTTTTCTTATCTATAATAATACCTACATATAATATAACTTTTTTTTATTTTCCCCTTAATGATAACAAGTGGATTTTTAATACATTTTAAATATTTGTTTCATTTTATTTGTTATGAGTGTATATTGCAGTTAAATAGAATCTTAAGTTATATCAATTTAAGACTTTATAATAAAACAATTATATTTATTCTCTGTAACTAATAAAACATCAATAAAGCAGCCACGTGGGGGTCCAGGGGCGAAGCCCCTGGCTAGCAAAAGGCCCGCCGAAGGCGGGGCTTGAAGCTAGTATAAAATGATATTTGATCAAGGAATGAAAATCTAATCAATTGTCTCACTAATCAGTCGGAAAAAGTAGAAAAAATTATAATAAGATTGGAATGGGCTTAAAGTTTTAAAGTCTGTGTATTCCTATAATAGAATAACAATAACAACAAAACACCTTTGAAGAGGGGTTTGTCTTTTGTGCAAGGGTAGTTGGGTGTGCCTCTCAAGCCTATTTGTCCATTCCATGCCAACGGGTCAGTTCAAGAAAAAAAGAAATACCAAAAGAATTGATTTTTGAAAAGGATGTCCGGAGGTTCTCTCATCTGGAAGGGAATCATTCGCAACGCCTATATATCTGCTAAAGGGTCCTACACATTTCTTAACACTTCAAGATTAAGGTTGTTGTTTTTTTTGTTGTTTTTTTAAATTGTCCAAGTGTGTGAAAATTGATTTGGCAAAACGAATTATTTTTTGCTGAAATTTTGAAAAAACAATAAATAAATAAATTCAATATAGTGAGTTGTGAATGGCAAACTTAAAAGATCAGGGTATAAAATAATAATATATGTTTATCAATTAGATCTACTTTTCGGTCTGTCGTATGGTCCAGATCAGAGGACTAGTAGTCATTCTTTTTCTCTTTTTTCCGAAATCAGAGCTTTTCAAAATGAAAAATAGACTTCATTTATAAAAAAATGAAGGCATAATTTAAATTGACATTTTTTTTTCAATTTTCCTGCTATTAAATCTGTTTTGACTTTATCCAATGCGAAGCATGGGTAAATTATTGTAATCGGTCTCGCGGCAAGCGCGACTTCAAAGGGTCCTCAGGTAAAGGCTACGGAACCTATGGTCTCAATTAAAGTCACAAATTGTAATATTCATTTAGTTTGAATTTTATCCCGTGACGGTTTTGTCACAAATTACATAGGGTCTTATCCAGAGGCCAAAAACCTTGAGTTGTTCACCAAAAAAGAATCCAGTCTTTTTGATTTTTAGTCGATTCCATGTTTGCAGTACCATTAATGGTCAAAACATCAAAATAGAATACAATAAAGTTATTCTTCTAGTGTTCTAGTATTAGATAAGAATCGATCATTATTTTTTATTTTATTTCCTCCATGTCTTCAGCAATGGTTACCAATAACAATCGAAACGTCAAAAATCCAAAGTAGATTGATTATTCCTCAAGTATTAGATGAGAATCGATGGATATTTTTGAATTTAAGTCAACATAGACTGCAAATAGCTAGTGATATCTGAATAATAATAAAGGAATCAACATATTAATATTTCAAATGACTTTGGATAGAGTTTAGCAACAATCAGTTGCAGTTTATTTTATCATGTGAAATCAAAATAGGGGGTCAGGTTATAGGCTAGGGGTTAGAGTACTAGCCTGCTAATCAACCGGACCTGGACCCAGGTTCGAATCCGACTCGAGGCATCCGGCTAAAATCTGATCCCTGGATAGAGACAAATTAAAAAAAAAATAATAATAATAATAATTATTGTAAATTGGCTTATGACTAGAAAGACCGAAAAGCCAAAAAAAAAATCAAAATAAAAGTTCAACTGAAAATTATGGAAATTATGGGGGAAAAAATGAAAGCATTTTTGGCATCTATCTTAGCAGCATACATTTATACATATATATTTGAAGGATTTCATCAGTAGGGTTAAGCTATCTATATTCGCTCTGATATCATTCTATGTGGCTCTTGGGTTACACTTCCTAGGAGGTGAACGTAAACCCTTCTGACACCGTGACATCTAAATTCAAAATATCAACCCACATCTTTGTTATTGGCTTTTTAATCTTTTAATTAATTAATTAATTAATTTGTTTATTGTTTGTTTTGCTTATCCATGTTCTTGAGTTATGTTTGAAATGTTGAGAAAATTCATTTTCAGGGTAGTTGTAATCTGTCTTTTTTGTATGGATTAAGATATTCACAAACGTTAATCATGAATGAAAAAGATTCATATTTGAAACATTCACTAATTTTAATTTAAGCTATATAAGTAAGTTATGTGTTTAAATTTCGAACCCCTAGACTTCGAAATTTTTGTAAAATTTAAATCTCTGTTATCAGATGGGTCCACCTCACATGGTAGGTATTCGTATAATAATAAAATGTTCCACCTAGAACCAACACCGAACTCCTTAAAAGTTGTAGGTATTCGTGTTGGCTTGCTTTTGGTACTATGGTATCTCAAGGATAATATTAAAAATCTAAATTATAACTTTTCTGCGATTTAATAAAAATTATCTTTATCATATTATGGAATTCAATAGAAAACACTCGTGATTTTTCCAATCTAATATGACAGCTCGCATAAGATTTTTGTTATGGTCACAAAATATTTGTATTTTCAAAACAAATAACTGATCGGATTTTGGTATTTTTAGCTTCAGAGTTTTTGGATGATCATCTAGTAAATCATAAAAATATGGGATCCTAATCTTGAATCTTGAACTTGCTGACAAAAATATTTCCAAATAGCTGTAGATAGAGCGTGCCAAGTTTTTTTACTTTACCATACAGGGTATAGTCAAGGATTGTAATCGTGCATGAAAATAGTGGGTTTTTTTTTGCTTCTTTTTTTTCGAAATATCTCAAAAATTGCTGAAATTACTTGATTAAAAAATTGGGCAAAACTATGGCATTTCAGTCTACAAAAAAGTCCTAATAAGTGAACATCGAAAAAATTATATTTTTCGAGATAATAACTGTTTTGTCAAAATGTCTTTTAGTTTGTTATTCTGTGCGTTATCAAATTTTTAAAAATGTTTCTCATAATCCACCAATTTTACTTTTAATCAAAATTTTGCTATTTTCAATCAAATAAATCGCTGCTTGTATTAAATAACACTTGCAGTATAGTTGTCAAATATAATGTATCAGCGGTGTTTTCTGTCTTGGTAAACTAGACCACGGATAATAAATCATTCCTTAAGATCTCTGCGTACACCCACTTTCTTCACTGCAGGGAAGAGTGATGGATGGCTTCTTTGTTTTACATCTGCTATTGTGTTTTTTCAAAAATCACCCGACTTTTGTTGAACGTTTCGGTTGTCGGCAGTAGCAAGTGAAGTCGGAAAAGCGTAGCGAATCCACATGGGCATTTTAGGTACAAAATGTTTATCCCCGGACAAGGAAACAATTTCTGTTTCACGTGGATTTTTCATCTATTTTTTTTTTAATATAATATATTTTAAAATTCATTCCTTGTTGTGGATGTAAATAACGTTTTTTTCAGTACGTTTCAAGTTCACTCTGATTTTATACCTTAATCCATATTACACTGATTATAAGACACATGTTTTGGTGTCTCTGATATCATGGTGTGTCTTATATTCGGTGGCATCTTACCAAGGTAAAGGCTATCCCCCGAGAAGCTGCTATGATTTAGAAAAAAAGTATGTATCTTTTAAATGGTGGCGTCTTATAATCGATGTAATACTTATATAGTAAATACTTAGATTAAGAATATTTATATATAATAAAACAATTTGTATGAGATCACTCATCTCTGAATTGTGGGCTCCAGCACAGCAGTAAATATATGAACTTAACTTTCTTATTGTTGAGAAAACCATGAACAATCACATGTACTTATGGTAATATCTGTATAATTCCCAATAAAGTGAAGATGGGCCGATTAATTCAGCCCGAAACGTCTTTATTCTGGGAATTTTATTGGACTCGGTGCATTCTTGCTTTGGCTGAATAACTCCTTCAACCCACTACGAATTCATTTATTACTCCTTTTACTATAATTTTAGTTTTTTTACCCTGCTATACTCGATTTTTTTATTAAAATTGTTGAAGGTGTTACAAAAAGTAGGTAAGGTAAACACCCCAGTAGTTGGCCATGCACCAGTAGTTGGACATTTAGAAATGAAGATAAAAAATAAGAATTCAGCGTGATATTGTGAAATGATTTCATGTACATAAACTGGTTTTGTCTTCTGTGCATCTATTTCGATCATCAGCGAATGCGCTCTATTGATGCATCCATCACAACAAATTTTTTCATCTCAATATTCTCGTCCATTGTTATTTCTTGTCAATTTCTTAAGAAAACTCGTAAGAAACTCCGAAAAAAAGTATAAATATATAGTATTTTACTCTTTTTAAGGTAAGCGCATTTATTAACTATATTGTTAAGAACTTGCTGATATAATTTAGAATTTAATAAAAAATATTAAATTATTATTTTCAAGTGGCCAACTACTAACTAAATAATTCCAAGTTGTTGTTTTTTAATTTTTCTTTAATTGATGCATTAATCACTCATTATTCATAACTTTAATTAATTATTGTTTTTAAACCGAGCATATAAATGCTTCATTTATTAAATTTGCTAAGAAACTTTAGTGTCAGCACTGAAAAGCATGATGGCATAACACTAAGTGTCCATCTACTGGGGTATTTAACTTACTAATAAAGTTTTATAAAAAAAATATATATGTTGGAGTAAAAACCCGTTTTTAGTAAGAACGGGTTCTTAGTAATTACTTCACCGAATACCTTTGTGGCAACTAGAATTAACTGATGTTGGTCGAGTTTGGTTCAAAGATCTAGAATCTTCATTTTTGACGTTTCGCCTCATTTTGGGTGTTTATTTTCAAAAATTTTTAAACGAAAATGTCAAAAATTAAAACCAAAGGATGTAATTGTCAAAATTAGAACCAAAGGATGTAATTGTCAAAAATTAGAACCAAAGGATGCAATTTTTGACATTTTCGTTTAAAAATCTTTATAAATAAAGACTCAAAATGAGGGGTAAGATCAAAAATGAAGATTCTAGAACTTTGGACCAAACTCAACCAACATCAGTAAATTCTAGTTTCCACAAAGGTATTCAATGAAACGCGTTTTAACTAGTAAGAACCCATTCTTACTAAAAAACGGTTTTTTACTTCAACATATAATATATATAATTTTAAAGAAAATTTTTTTTATTGATTGTTAAATATTCTATAAAACAATCTGTAAACGTTTAATCAAACCCAAACGTTTCGAGAGAATTTTTCCCTTTATCAATAGAAATTTTAAATTAAAAAAAAAAAAATTGCTTTTTTTTAAGATTTAAAAAGCAACACTAGCTAGTATAAGTAATGGAAATAAAAGACACAGCAGCTATTTAGGTGAACGAGCTTTGAAGGATAGAATTGGTGTCACTAAATATCGAATCAATAGCCAGATTACAATGGCTTACACGAGTTCGCTTGTGCAATAATTAAAGCCGTAATAATACACAAGGACAATACATCTGAATTGGCAGAGTGGAAATATCGCTCGGCTGGGCAACCATTCTAATCCGATTGAAGCAAAAGTCACAACAGATCATAACAACTAGACTCCTGGGCACCAATTTACGATTTTATTTGTCTACTTACTATTCCAGGCGACAACTATCACATGAATCAAATTCTACAATGAAACGAATAGGGAAACATTCAAATAGGAGTCTTTGCTGGAGGATAAACCACATTCTCTTTTTGTGATTTATGTACATTTATTGCACAAAATAAATTAGTAAAATGATCAAGCTTTCAATCTGATTAAAAAAAATTTAGAATGTGTTTAACAGACTACGTGACTTTACCTTACCCTGGCCTTCTTCTGGAAGCAGTGATTTTTAAGTCATTTAGTGTAAAGACATGCCAAATATTTTCATATCTAGACAAAAAAGTGATGGTTGAAAAATAATATTACAACAAAACTTCTTGATAATTTTTACTTCAGTTATCCAATAAAGTCCAATTCTTATCCTCCTTCTACTTCAGGCGACTTATTTTTGCCCCATTTATCCCAGGATCCTACAGAGTAATTATGCATGCAAAAATGGTAAAATCAGCTTCGAAATTCCTATTAGTTTTTGATGTACAGTGCTATTAGGTACAACATATTGGGCACTTTGCACTTAGGGGTCGCCCATAAATTAAGACACTCAGTAAAGGGGGGAATCTCAGATGTGATAGGGGGCCCGGGGATCTTAAAAATTGTGATGTCACAGAAGTCAAATATCTACAATTATTAAATTATAAGGTATAAAAGTGATAGTGTGACGTCACAATAGAAGGAGACTCAATGAAAATGTGACAGAATGTGACACAGAAGAGAGAGAGGGGAGGTGGGTCTAAAAATCTTGGAAATCGTGTGACGTAATTTATGGACCGCCCTTTACAGCTAAACTTTATTTTTTAAATTTTGAAAAGACATACTATTTGTTAGGTTTGAGACTATAGATTCGAAGGCTTAGCTTAGCCTAAAAGAACCCTAGATCTTTAATCATTGTTTATAAATATTTAATTTGTTTGTTTGTTGTACTGACCATAAAAATTTATTTGAATGAATATTCCTTTGTAAATAACAAAAATTACTTTAACAAATACTTTAATTTTTAACCAAAATTTCCTTCATTGATACCATAAAATCAACAAAACGGACTTATGGGAAAAAGGACATAAAAATTTCGTTGTCTTTTGAACCATACCCTATTAGAAAGGATTGGAAAAGATTGTTTACCTTTTTACACCATAAAAGGACATTTAACACAATAAGGTAACGATTCCATGTGCCGGAAACAAGCGTTGTGTATTTAAAAATATTGGATAAAAATTTATTCGAAAATTCTCGAATATTTGGCTGCCCTCAAAAGCTTCAATAGAAAAATTGGAGGAAAATGTAAAAAGTTTAATCTCTTTGCTAATTTAATACGTACACAATATGATAATATTGAGTTAAGAATATTTATAATACGTTATAATCTGCTATCTCAGCTTAACCATTGTATAATTAAGATGTGATTCTTAGTGCTTGGATCTAGTATTGTCTTTTGTACAATGTAATATCCCTATTTTTTGGATTATTCTAGAATTGTCCATATCTTGGAGTGCTTTTAGAGCAACCTATTTTAAGAAAACATGACAACAAGTCCCAACAGGCAAAGAATAGATATAAAGGATAGACCAGCTAAGAAAGGATATTAAAATGCAGAGGTACCGTGGATTTTTCCGCTGTAAATATTGTAAAATTTCACAGCCATTTAAAAAAATGCTAATTTTCTATCTTTATATTTTTCTCAAAATTAAAGGAATCTAGAAGATTATATATTTTTCATTAAATTGAAGGGTTGGTTGAGAAAAAAATAAAATTGAAAATAGTATTTAATATAATCATTAATTCAAAATAGTTTCTAGTTCACTAGTAAACGTTTTTATAAATTGTTGCTATATATGTATATATGTGTGTGTGATTGTAATGAATTGTGTGATCTATCTATATTGAAGATTTAAGAATGAATGTTTCATGTGAAATGACAAATTCCGGTTCTTGAACGAGATAACTACTGAGGATGGTCGACCAGTGGTGACCGAAACTGTATAGTAATCAATTAAATAATTCTAATAGTTATTAAAATTATTGTTTTATTATTTTTGTGACAAAACCAACCCTTCAATTTAATGAAAAATTTAAATCAAGTCACTTAAGTTCTGGAAGAAAATTAAAAGATTATATATGTTTTACTTTAAAATATTTTTGATTCTTCTGCCTCTTTTCGAAAAAGAGGCTCACCAACAAGAGATACATTTCCCGGATGGCTGAGTATTAGATCGACTAAAAAATTACAATTATTATTATTTGTTTATCAAGCTTAGAAAATGTCTGAAAAGTAGATGATTTCTTTTGTCCGTCTGGATCAAAAGATACCCACGATAGCTTAAAAAAGAAAATCGTAGTAAGTTTGTTCTGGTGCCAAAATACTAATATTTTCCAAAAAGAGCTAATATATTTGGGTCATTAACTTGAGAACTTCTCGATCAAAATTATTGCTTTTACTCAAATAGAGATTTTTTTGTTTAATCGTATTTAGAAATATCTCAAATATGGAGAAAAGGAATTTTTTCTACCTCTTAATGTGTCTGTTGCTGGATTTAAGATATCCACGATAACAAATTTGTCAAAAGTTCATTCTGTGGTGTCAAATGCTTTGATTTTTTTTTCAAAAGGAAGAATTTATTATTAAATATTTAGTAACCTTATCTAGAGATGAAGCAATTAAAAAAATACTCAAAACATTGGTAAAGTTTTCGCTTTAATTTGTATCTTTCATTAGTACAACTGAAAACAAAAATGTAACAAGTTATTTTTATAAATTTATTACATTTTAGTTTTTCCAGCATCAGAATTTCACAGTTTGAAATTGCAAGAAATTAGAAAAAAAAATTGATTTTTAAATAGAGAGTTATTTGTTGTAACTAATGAACTAAAATTTGGCCCATATGATTGAATTAATAAATTGCACCTCTGGTCTTAAGTTTCAACTTTATAGCTTGAATTATTTGTTGACCCAATATTGTCAAATCACTAAAATATGGGGATTGTGTAAACTATTGAAAAGTTATCCATTTTTCCTCCATACCGAGTAATAAAATAATTTTAACACATATTTTTATAACTTCACTTTACGATATATTGTTATTATTTGTATGGTTATGTTAAAAGTCAACAATTTTTAAGTAATCTGATATAATACTTTGAAAATATTACCTAACACGTTTCAACGTATTCATGTTACTCGAAATAAAATAAAAAGCAAAAAGTATCTTTTACCTAAGCTTATTTACTGAAATCGAAATGAACAAAAAGCTTTTTGAACCCACAAGAGAGCAAAAGGTTTCTATTGAAGTTCAATTGTCTAAGGTGCTAATTCCCTCAGAGTGACCCAGTTGGGAATGAAATCGGGGACCACCAAGGCTTCTGAAACACCGACAAAGAAGAGAAATTTTGACTTTTAGAAAAACATCTCGGGAGTGAAAAATGGATGGAAAAAGGTAAAACGAAAATTATTCATTCCGACCGTCTTGGTAGGTCTTCTCGACACGATGAAAAGGTAATGTAAACAAAGCAGGTTGCTCGGACAGTACCCCGCAAGTCAAAATAAAATCTAAATTTTTTTCGACTAAAATTAAAAATTTTAACATATAAGTGAATTGTTTTAATTTATATGTAGAGTAACATCATTTTTAATCGGAAATATGAAATAATTTAATTAATAAATATAATAAATAAATGTCTTTTGACTCGAGTCATTTTTTTTAAGAGAAGAGTAATGATATTTTCGATCATTTAAATTTGAATATTTACAAAACCCTAGGTCAGAAAGATTTTTTTTTAACTACGATAATTTATCTATATTAATAAAAGTTTTTTGTTTTTTTCTCAACATACGATTTGGCTATATTAATCGAAATATGTGTTTTCTTTATTCCCTACGTGTTAAAAGTCCGATTTTTAATAATTAATTACACGAAAACCTTTCGTCAGATCTTTTTCAAAAAATTATTTTATATGTATTTGTTATCAATTAATAACATATTAAAAATTCAGATTTTTAATCCAACATTGTCTTAATGTCCTAGCAACCTTATAAAAAATAGTAATTTAAATTGAATTTGAAGGGTTTCGTACTTTTACTTAGTAAGTATAGGAAAGTAAGGTGTAGGAAATTATTATTTTACCATATATATATATTTAATTTCTCAAAAAGGATTTTGATGAAAAATACTCCGTTTGGAAAAACACATCATAGTCGTGTCGCTTGCATCCCGTTAGAATTAAATGTCTAAAGGGGATCACTGAGAAACAAAGAGTTACAATTATTTACCCCCGGAAAATATATATGTTGCAGTAAAAACCAGTGTTTACTAAGAACGGGTTCTTATTAGTTAAAATGTATTTCACTGAATACCTTTGTGGCAACTACAATTTACTGATATTGGTTGAGTTTGATCCAAATGTCTTAAATCTTCATTTTTGACCATCAGCCTTATTTTTGGTGTTTATTTTCTAAAATTTTTAAACGAAAATGTCAACATTTACATCCTCTACAACTTTGCTTCTAATGAAGATGTAATTTTTGACATTTTCTTTTAAAATTTTTTTGAAAATAAACACAATAAAGATTCTAGACCTTTGGACCAAACTCAACCAACATCAGTAAATTCTAGTTGCCACAAAAGTATTCAGTGAATCGCCTTTTAACTAGTAAAGAACCCGTTCTTACTACAATACTGGTTTTTACTGCAACATATATTCATTAAACAAAATAATTATTCAACTAAAACTTGTTTTATTCTTTTTGATATTCTCTCCTCTGAGACCTAAGAGGGAAAATTTTACCCGAAGAGAGACACTATTATGTTGCGTATTCTAGGGAGAATAATGTGGTAGTTTTTCAATGTCTACCACATATCAAGATTCTGAATGGGGCTGTCGCCATTTAGGAAAGATTAGGGTATAATAGAGGAACTAGTATGGATGGAGCTCAGGACATAGTTCTCTGGGTAATCAATGTGAAATGAGTTCTGAGCTCGCCCAAGTATGGTCACTGTCCCTTAAGTAGATCTTTTCTTAACTGAGGTTCTTAAAAGAGCACCCCACTCATTAGGATAGAAGATATTTATGAAAGGAAAGGAATTAAAGAAATTGAAATAGTAATTAAAAAGGAAATTTAGGTTTGAGAAAAATTGAGAAGAGAAAGAATCCACGGAATAAGCCCCTACGTAGGATTACCACGTAGTTTCTAGTTTGAGAAACTAGTATTCCGGGCAATTTGTTTTTATTTAATTTAATTATAATTATAATTCCAATCTATCTGAAATCTTATTAGATGATTCCTATTAAAAAAAAAAACATCAAGCTATTAAAAAATCCAAATGAAATGAAATGTTAATTAATGGAATGCTAGAATATTTCAATTTTCTATTTTCAACGATTCTATTAAACATTTAATCTTTATCATGACAAAGAATGTGTGGATTGTTTAACTGCGGTATTATGTTGTTTTTGTTGTAAATATCCATAAAAATAGCAATTATTATTATCATTACATCTCAAACTCTCAAATAAAATATTTATGTAGGACGTAGATACAATCATAACTTTAACAATGGAAAATTGAATTTTTATTTTACTGACTGTCTCTTTTCTTAGTTCAATTTGTAATCTATAAATAAATAGATACTAATTTAGTGTATGGATATATCCACGGATGTCCGCAGAAGGGGGCAAGAGGGTGGAGACGCCCCCCCCTCTGGGAAGGAATAAAAAATTATGTACAACTGTGACTTTTGGCCCGCCCTCATTAAACCGTATGTGTTTTGTATTTTATCAGAAGAACTGAATCTATATTAACCGAACCTCCGAAAGTTTAGCCCGGGCGGGGTGTGTTTCGGGACCCCATTTTTCTCTAATCAAACACACATTGAAAACCGAACCATCCAATCGTCGGGCGGGGTGTGTTTGGGGCTCCCATTTTTTCCTAATCAAATACACATTGAAAACCGAACAACCAATCGTCGGGCAGTGTGTCTCTTTTGTATTCTCCCTTATACTGGGGAATATTTTGTCAGAAGATATTATGCCGGGGGATATTTTGTCCTTTGTATATTTTGTCGGGGGATGTTTTGTCCTTTGTATATTTTGTCGGGGGATGTTTTGTCGGGGATATTTTGTCTGAGGTTGAAATGTCGCGGTACCCTGCGAACGCTCCTTTATCTATATATCCAAGTAGCTTTGACTTGTTTCAATATTTGTACTATGTATATTATGACTATAATAGATTTAGATTTTGGATTATTCACTGTCAATATTTTTACGATACAAATGTATACCCAAGGACATAATACAATTTTAATTGGAAAGATTTTTTGCTAAAATTTATAAACTGGTTTTCAATTTTAGAGGAGATTGGTCTCAGAGTAGAGTTAAACGCCTGGATAGATTTTTTGATACTTGGGTTCGATTTCCGAGGAAGAGGCGACCAGCATCAACTTTTTTATCCTATAATCAAACTTATCTAATAAGATTTTGGATAAATAAGTACCCAATTAAATAGACTATAGCAAATGAATTTATCTAGTTATATTAGCTTTTAATAAAAATTAAAAAAAATGGGGTCCGGTTAGTTGAAGGGTTAGCGTACCATCCAGCTAATCATGTGGTCCCGGGCTCGAATCCGACTCGAGGCAACCGGCTAAAAATCTGATTCCTGCATAAAAGTCTTAATTTAATATCAGTATCGTAAATTGGCTGATGTCTAGAAGGGCCGAAAAGCCAGAAAAAAAAAATTAGAGATGAAAGAAATTTATTGAACTACATTGTTTGTGCCCTTTTTAAGTTTTTAATCGATTTGTTGCAAGTTTTCTGACATCTTTAAGTATCCATCCTGTTTATAAATATTTGTGTTGGTTGTAATCCTCTTTAGTAGTAACAAATCGATTATACCCATTAAGGTTATAGAACTATAGAGGGTATTATCGGTACATATACAAAAGCTGTCTAATTTTAAAAATTATTATTCTCCCGCCGGGTACTTTTTTTAACTAATATATAAATAAACTTAGAAAATATTTATGATATTTAATTTGAAATCTCACTTATATGCAAAAAGTAATAATGAAAATTACACAACCATAAAATCATAGTAGCTATCCTTTGAATATGTAAATACAACAATTACTTATTTGCAATAGAATATAAGAGATTCTCAACCCTTTGACGGGAGTATATTTAGAAGCCTTCAGGGCATGAGGTATTGTTTGACCAGACAAATGCATCAATTAAATATTTATTTTTTACTTTCCTAAAGAAACACAAAGAATCCTAATTAGAATTGAAATATATTTATATTTTGAAAAAATAAATACCTCTTCAATGTAAATGACTAATTACATTTGGGAAGTAATTTTTCAACCACCAACTGTTATCTAAACAAATGCATTAAAATAATGAACAACAAATTAACTTGGTAAAAAAGATAAAAGAGAGCAAGGTGAATGATAATAAAAAAAAAAAAATAGCCGGCTGATGGCTGTTCCGACTCAAAACAAACATTTCTGACAGAAGAGCCGGAACTGCCGGTGTGGCTGTTCATCGTTCTCAATAGAATACAATTCATTTTGATGTTTTTCTTATAATAAACGGTGTGATTAAACGCAAAATGACAGTCATACTGGAATTTACAGAGTCAGAACAGAGGCTATGGTTTACCTCGTCACCGTGAGTTCAAAAATAGTCAATTGTTTTTCACTAGCTTGGAAAAAATATTTCTGCAAATCAACGCAACCTGTTGATTTATGTTGTATCTTGGAAATCTATATTATTATAGACTTAGAATTTTCAAATACCCAACTTATTAAAGAAGCGACGATCCTCTTACTGCTATGAGGGTTGTTGGATATCAGGGGTTTCCAAATTTTTTCTGGAAAAGGACAAAATTATTGATTGAAATGTTCAGGCGGTCCTCATATACCAATAATATAGCCTTCATAACTTGTCTTTCCTTGGGTGACACCATACTATATATAGGGTGGGGCATAAAGATCTACCACATTTTGAAGAGGTATAAAAAATGAAAAAATTTAACTAGAAAAAACTATATAGGTGTAATATTTTTGAAAAAAAAAATAAATAATAATTTCTTTTTTTTAATGTGTTTTAAAAATTATATCAGACGAAAAAACGGGGGGTGGGAGGTCAAAAATGAACATTCTAGCCCTTTCAACCAAATTCAACCAAATTTTGTATACATATTCTGTGAACCGCCAGAAGGCTAGAAATGCAAAAACTAACCATCCAAAATAAGGGGGACGGTCAAAAATGAAAATTCTAACCCTTTCGACCAAGCTACTTACTATATGTATACAAAATTTGGTTAGTTTTTGCATTTCTAGCCTTCTGGAGGTCCACAGAAAATGTATACAAAATTTGGTGAAGTAGATCTTTATGCCCCACCCTGTATAACACGATCTAATGCTCGAATCTTTTGATAAAATAAAATTTAAAACGATTTTTTTAATATTAAATAATTTATTTGATGTTTTAATTATAAAATAAGGTGTACATATATTATATTTAGATTATTATTCGATTACACTGAGAACCGCAGATTGACGACTCATTCTATATATGAGGCGCTCAGGAATAAAGTGGATCAAGTCCAAAATTGTAAAAATTATGTTTATTGCGGATAAATAATTGTTACTGGTGTATATTTTCAGAAACATAGTGAACTAAGTCTCTGCTATGCTATTTTTAAAAGATGCAGTAGTTGTCTTTGGACCTGAAAAACTATCATGAAATTTCCGAGGCAAAATGGATCAAGCCCAAGATCCAGATATAGCAGCACATATCAATGAATCAAGTCCAGTAAATTATGATTTAAAATTAAATTGACACCTTAATTATTGTTTTTGAATTTTCAAATTATAATCCATATATTTAAGTTAGTCTTCATAATACAAGAACAAAAAAAATATCCTCTATCACTTTAGGATTCATCTAGAGCAGTAATGGCCACACTTTTTTGACCGCGTAGCCTTATGACGAAAATAATCATAAATTGTAACCCCTTGTGTGTCTGTGTGTGTCAAAAATATTTTTTTTCTTCAGGAATTGGACGGAAAATTCAGAAAATCTAGTTATTTTATTTTTTAATATATATACATGCAATTGATGAATTACAAGAGGACATAAAGTATTTTGAAGAGAAATATGGCGTACCCCCTAGAATTTTCGGCGTACCGCTCGGGATACGCGTACCCCACTTTGGAGATCACTGTCTAGAGTTAATAAACTTTAATCTCATATAATGCGGTTATCGACGCGACGTTACTCCGAACACTAGCGGAAACGGCCGAAGACATTTAATATTCATCATATAAGTCTCACTTTTTAAACACAAGTCAGTTATTCATATAAAAATATAATTTATTGAATGATTGAATTGTCTACTAACCAATTTCGATGTGCATAAATGTTACGTACATAAAAATATCTTGCTTAATAATATTAAATAATTTAAATTGTGTTTGTTTTAAAAAAATAAGTCGTGATCAAAAAGCAAAGCCGAGGGAATTTTTAACCAAGTTGTCGCGCTGCTGTGGATTTGAATTGTTGATGGTGTCTTTTTGGATGTTGTTTTAGGCTTAATAATTAGCTTAATGAAGTCGCGCATGGAATCGTTTGCTGTGCAATGGCTCGTAACCTTTTATTTTCTCATACGAAAAAAAATAAAAATAATAATAGCATCATAATTTGTTTTCTTTTTATTATTATTATTATCATCATTTTGTGTTTATTATTAATATTATAGAAAGAAAAACCACTTCCTCCCTCTGGCTCTTTCATATGTTTGAAAAATAAAAAATATTAAAAAGGATTTAAGTCCATTTAATGGAAGTTGTTTTTTTAATAATGTTTCGTGGGGGAAAAATGAGGATCATTATATTAGAAGGTGAAAGAAAGCTAAGTTATTCGAGATAATAACTATAATAGAAACATATGGAAAGAAATGTTTATAATAGATCTAAATGGTAAAAGTAAGATATTTAACTTAATAATAAAGTTTTTTAAAAATATCACAAATATTCAGGGTTTGTCAGGGAAATGGGCGATAATTAAAACATATACCTGTAAATTAAAATATTTTTCCATACTTGAAATTTTTAAAAATAATACTCTTCAATCACTATTTAAACTGAAGGGAGTTCGGGACAGCTTATTATTTATCTGGTTGATCTTCGAAAAAATCTTGTATTTCTGCAGAGTGATAACGTCTGCCTACTAAATTTTTTAATAAAAAAATTGTGAATAATGAGTTTAATTTCTAATAAAATCTTTGTTTTGATAATATTAATAAAAAGAATATTGAGATAAATTTTTTCTCGTTATAAAAAGATTTAATTAACACAAAAACGATTTCAAGAAATAGATTTGGAATTCTACACTAGTGCTTTTGTTATATTCTGTTGGCTGCAAATAACTTTTTATTTTAACATTTATGTATAACTAATTAACTAGACTGTCAACTCTATTGAAAAATGTATCACTCATAAAAGTTGAATTATTGATCTGTATAAATTAGTTGAAAATGGTATAATTTGTATATAAGTTATAGCCCTTTTAAAAGCAGGGTCCATTTGCTTCCATGTTAAAAGGACAATTTTCAATAATTTATTTCTCGGTAATTGGACAAACGATCAACTTCAAATTTCGAGAATAAATATTTAATGCATCAATGATTCTATGGTAAAAATTTGAGAATTTTCTTATAAAAATGCTAAACAGTCCCGAACCCCTTTAACTATTCAATTCTTTTTAACATCCTTGTACTGGAATGATAAATTTACGTAAAAATCTTTAAATTTATCAACCCCCTTATTAAAAAATTATTTTTGTTATTCCTTTTATTGATTTTCTTAATTTTAATTTTCTTTTCATTTAATATAATAATTTAATGTTTATTTTTTCATTTTTTTTTCGTTTCATAAATTTAATTTTCAATTTGACAGTAAATTATTTGTTTATATAATGTTTCTTGAATACATTCTTCAGATGATTAAAAATCCTAATTTCCATAGAAGTCTCTATTATTTATGGTCTTACTAATTATTTATTATAACCAACAACGGCAATACACTTGCGTATTTCAATTGTTTCTCTAGTGGGAGGGCTTAATCTTAAATCTGGTGATTTATGAATCTCTCTGCAGAGGAACCTTGAAAGGGGAGAGGGAAAGAGAGGAGTGGATTTTTTTTAAGAATCTCACTCTGAAAAGGCATACTCATACATATATCGAGGTGTTTTCGGAGGTAAATAAAAAAAATAAAGCGGTGGTCGTGATTGACCGAGACAAAGCGATCGTGACGCGTGGGTGACTTCAACTGACAAATGGAGTACCAAGCGATTCGATTATATAATAAACTATATAACTAAAAGGAAAATAGGATGGATAGATTCATTCTTTGACAAAAAGCGATTGGAGAAAGTGCTCTGGTCGGGAATGTGGATGTACCAAGGTTCTATATTATTCAGAGTAACGATGCAAAAAATTCCAAGAATCATTCAAGGTGATAGTAAAAATAAGAAGAGGGTCATTACTCACAAAATACTCTAAATATCAAAAATCTCATTGGTTGTTATTTACATCAAGATCTTTACTTACCATATGGTCAAGTATTGTATTGTAATTATTAATGAAAAACGTTTTTTTTCTCGAAATAACTATCTCAAAAACTGTTCAAACTATAATACAGGGTGGGGCATAAAGATCTTTCAAATTTTGAAGAGGTATAAAAAATGAAAATGTAACTACTAAAAAATTAAATATATTTTTGAAAAGAACATAAAATATATTTTTTTTAATGTGTTCTAAACATTATATCAAATGAAAAAGGGTGGAGGGGATCAAAAATGAAAATTCTAGTCTTTCAACCAAACTCAACCAAATTTTGTATACATATTCTGTGGACCCCCAGAAGGCTAGAAATTCAAAAACTAACTACCCAAAATGGGGGAAGGGTCGAAAAATGAAATTCTTGTCCTTTCGATCAAACTATGTATACAAACTTTGGTTAGTTTTTGCATTTTTAGCCTTCTGGGGGTCCACAGAATATGTATACAAAATTTCGATGAGTTTAGTCAAAAGGGATTGAATTTTCATTTTTGACCCTGCCGCTATTTTGGGTGGTTAGTTTTTGAATTTCTAGCCTTTTTGGGGCCCCCAGAATATGTATAAGTACAACATTTCGTTGAATTTGGTCGAAAGGACTAGAATTTTCATTTTTGCCCCCTCTCCACTTTCTGTTTGTCTGATATTGTTTTAAACGCATTAAAAAAAAATTATTTTATGTTCTTTTCAAAAATATTTTCAGTTTTTTTCATGTTAAATTTTTGCATTTTTTATACCTCTTCAAAATGTGGTAGATCTTTATGCCCTACCCTGTATTTTGATAAAAAAAATTGAGCTATACCATAGCATTTCAGTCTACAAGAAAGCCTTATAGAGTCGACATTGAAAAATTAATTATTTTGTCAAAATATATGTTATATACCATATCTGTGCGTTTCCAATTTTTTTTCCGGTGCGTCGCAGAGACTACTGCAACAGACAATGAGCGACGCAGGCTTGTCAAGGGTGGGGGAAGATTCATCAGACACAATCATCTTCAAAACTGTCGCAACACGTTCGCTGTTTACACGTAGTAACAACCGATCATTTTATAGCTACATCTCATATAATGGGAGCCCCTGCTATTTAGACAACTAACTTGTCATATCAGTTAAGGGTATGTCTACCCTGTGAAAAAAAAGGCGCAACCCATTTCCTCATTTTTAATTTATCCAATGCAAAGCAGATAAAGTATTGGACCGGTCTCGCGCCAAGTGTGCAGATGGATGAATGGATGAATGAATGTACGTATTTTTTTCGTCTACGATTTTTTTCACACCGTTCAACCGATTAAAATTATATTGAAACCATACCATTATTACCAATGGTCAATTGGAATTGATAGTGAACCAAAAGAGGGGGGGGGGGGGCAAAAATTATTTAAAATAAAAACAATTTCAATCGAAAATCGAAGAAAGCTGATTTTTATGTTACAAAAATCTCATATTTAAAAAGAGATATGATTTAATTTTAATGGTCCCAAAATGTCAGGAGGTTCTCTTAAAAAACTACATTATAAAATTGCCGGTCTAAAAATCGCATGCGCATTATTATGAGAATCTTAAAATGTGCATGCGTATTTATCTAAGTGGATACTGATAGAATAAGTCAAATTTTCTTTAAAATAGCCTCATGGCCTGAAGAGAATGGGATAAAATAATGAAAAATGTTGTAGAAGGTAGAATAAAAGATCACCATGGGGTATATTTTTTTTTCAATTCAGAAAAAAAATATTAATTCTTTTCTCTTTTTTAAATTCACATTGTGAATTCAACCAACAAATTATTTATCATTCAGAATGGAAATTTTGTTTATAAATAAAAAAATAAAAAAAATAAAATAATAAAAATGAGGGAGAGAGCGAGTGGTTAAGTAATTTTGTTTTTTTTCTTTCTTCAATGACCAGGCTGTAATCTCTCTACTGAAATTCGAAATATATCACATGTGACTGTCGTTTAAATTAGAAATGAATTTCAAATGGGAATCAACAAAGATGAGATTTTATGGTAGCCGGAGTCGGGCTGCGTGGGCAGACACCTGATACGGGAGGACAATTCAAAATAAAGAGATGCGGGGATATTCCAAATAAAGATATAAATTTGAAATTAAATTCAAAAGAAGCTCGAGCCTTTCACTTTTCTACCGCGCCTCTCTAAAATTTATTCTCCAAAGAGGGCGTCTAGGCTCAATTGAATTAATCTTAACAAAGATAATGAATTTATTTAGTAGCCCATTTGGTAAACTTTCACAATAATATAATAAAAGTCATAAGAGAGGAGGAATTCAAAATAGAATTGGAGCAAAAATTGAAAATATTTTCAAGACTCTCGTTACGAATTTTGAAAATGTTGTTAATTTGGCTTTATTTGGCTGCTGGCGGTTTGAGCTAAAACTTGGCACAAAGGTGAAGTGAGTTCATTATTGGCTTATCTTTCTATTGAAAAATAAATTTCCGCCACGTTTCAGATATCTCTTTAAAATGAATATTTGCAACAAAATCCATTTAATATTTTTTGAGGGAATCCAACATTCTGTTCTCGCGGTAGTTTTCATAAATAATATCATAAAACCTTATCAGGAAGAGATTAAAATTATTATGTATGAAAATTTCGGAAAAAAATGTTTTCGGAGAGAGGCTAATTAATTTCTTATCAAAGAGAAGTTTCAGCTCAAAATCTCCTAGATTAGACACAGGGCTGGATTTAAGAGTATGTAGGCTAAATTCCATTTGCCGCCCCCTCTATAGTTCATGCTAAAACACATTTTTAAGTAACATGTATTCTTAAAAAGAAAGAATTTAATTTCTAGGATTTTAGTAAAAATATTTTTAATGAGCTTATTTTTTGAAAAACATTCCAATTTTCAAAAAAATAAAGTAAAAATGCTCAAATCTTTAGTTTTATGTATTCTTAAATTCGTGCGTAAAATATTATTAACATCTGAAATACTTCATTTTAACTTTTGAATAAATTGCCAAACTACTGCTCCTGAAAATTTTCCGCTCTAGCTTGCAGCCTACTTAGCCTATTTAGAAATACGGCCCTGATTAGACATTTAATGAAATAATTTTACCACAATGCACAACGTTTCGACACTTGATTTTGGAGTCAATGTTAAATGCTTGTGAATTCATTACATGAGATAGAGTGGAAGAGAACCTTAGGGATTCCCAAAAGAATTCAATTTCCCTCCTAAGCGACAGTCATGTGACCAGAGGACGCGGCAACTTGAAGCGAAAATATTTAAAAAACGAATTATACAATGATTCAAAACTCCAAAAAAGGAAAATATTACAATCCACATCTCCACATAGTATCCAAATATTAACAATCAAGTTTTTTGGGGATTTTTGAATAGTTTTTATTTACATATTTAATTATTTTTGAGAGATTTATTTATTTAAAATGAAAGAAATGTTATTTTATTGAAAGTTTTTTTAATTTTGGTGTTTAAATTAATTACTATTTCACCTAAGTAATAAATATTTTTACTTTTTAAGGTTTTAGTGATAATGACTGTCTATTTCTAATACCTGGTTCTTACACACAAGAGACCGACACTCCATAAATAAATAATACATTCTTAAGGAGAGGAAAATTATCCTCCATCGAATGTTGCTTGATTAGTATAAAAAGAAATCCTATGGAATCAAGAGAAATTTGAATATTCCATCATAATTTCTAAACTTAGATAAAAATCTAATTCTTTGTCTAATGAACCTTCTTCGGATTGGGGACGATGGAATAGATTAAAGAAAACGAAAATTATTCATAGAGATGTTTATCAACAGACGATGATACTCTCTCGAATAGGAAAGAAAATGACGTTTTTGAATGGACAAGCTGATTTAAAATAAAAAAACTTTTAGTAAAGTCAAATGAAAAATCCAAAAAAGTGAATATTCTTGGTTTTTAAAATCATTCAAGAGTCGGATTTGACCAGTGCAGAATCTTGATTTCAATTATGAACAGAAGTATTGGGAATGGCATCTCTAGAAATTTTCAGAAGAATTCTGTTTATTTATTATAAATTTCAATTATCACAAATTTTTGAATTCTTGTTAGGATTATAAGATAACCTTAATGGTTAGACCAAAAATGTTGAACAAAAATCCTATCATTGGGTTCTACAGAGACATTCTTGATCTATATGTCTATGTATCTATATTTAAAACTTTAATTGTTGAAAAAGGTAAATCTCAAAAATATTAAATTTAATACAATTTATAACAAACCAAAAAATAATTCAGTGTGGTTCGAACTTGAAACCTTTCGAAATTTTTCAAAACAAACTTAAATAAATCAAAGAAGTTTTTTTTAATGATATTGATGTGAGAAGGAGATACACCAGAAGGTCCATCCCCTAAAGGCCTGTATGGGCTGGCCCCTCCATCGTGAAAAGAACAGAGTAGAAGGAAAAGAAACCGGGATCACGAGCCAATCTCAGAAACTTAGATACAATTCAATATCCAATTTACTAACGTTTTAGGGGCTTCGAGCAGTGGTAAAATCCTCCGTGCGTTGTTCTCTGCTTAGTCCGAGTTGTTATAGATCATTTGTTTACTTATCCTAAACGATCCTTCGATTTGGGAGAAGTATATCAGGTGCAGAGTTGTGACTTATTTTAAATACAGATACAAAATACGTATTTTCATCTTATATTTGAAATACTTTTTTTAATTTTAATTTTGTATATTGTATTTTAGATACATTCTTTTTGGTGGTATCTTAGTATTTTGTAAAAGATTAATAAAATTGGGAGAGCGCTGGAATATTTAATTGTATAATTAATGAATCAAGGCCTACGCTGCGAAAAATGAACGAGGAGAGGATTAAAAAAAGAAATTCGATAATTCATAAAGACAAAAGGTAATAGTTTGGGTTCAGGGATCAGTAGCTTAGTGGATATAGGAGGTAAACCTCTTATGACAAAGCATTGCAGTACATATGCAAAGATACCGGGTTCGAGCCCCGGCTGATCCTTTTGTCTATAATAAAAATAATCTTTTCTTCGTTCCCTAAATTTAAAATTTGTTATTAATAAAAATATTTTTTTCTTTCACAAAGTATTTAGAAAATACGTATTTTGTATCTAGTATTTCAAAAACCATTTACAAAAGTATCTTGTACAAGATATCTCAAATACCAAAAGTATCTTGTAACTTGTATTCCAGATACTTTTTATGAGGTTATCTTGTACATCTCTGATCAGCTGGTGATAGAGTTTAGACGGGTTTCGCCTCAATGGTCTGTCTAGTTATTTATCCCTTTGATTTTATCCCCGGGAGACTGAATATACAGTATTCCTTCTGATATGTAAAAATTGTCATCTATCTCCTTCCAAATTAGCCGACCTGATCAAGAAAAAACTGCTATTTTCAGTACAATATTGTTTAATACGTGTGTTTACACTATCCTATTATATACACCAAAAAAATGTAATTCTTGATATAGAGATAAAATTGAAAAATTAAAAATAAATAAATGAATGAATAAATTAAAACTAGAATTATTTTTGAGAAAATGATGAAAACTCCTAAAATTACTTTAAAGAAAAGAGGTGCTTCCCGAGAACCAAAACTTTATCGTGATATTTCGAACTAATTTCTAACTTAAGCTTTAAATATTATTTTTATAGAATTTACTGACTTTTTTGGTAGGTATTAGAAACCAAAAAAATAGATAATTTTTTGAAAATCCTTCTCCTTCTCCTCCTCATAATCACCACACAAGTAGTTCCACAACTTTTTCGACTATAGTTTCCCTTGAAATCCCATTTACTTATGGTAATAATATTGCGCCAATAAGAAGTTCTCATATCAGTTGTGATTATTTCCAAACTTTATATAAGTACTGTAATAAATATAATAAATAGTATTGGTTTAAGCAGAGAGAGTCACAAAATATATGTGTAAGTATAAATTTACTTAAAATTATTTATTTGCATATATTATTAGCTATGTTTTATGTGCATTTAATTGTATCAAGCAGATGAGGAAACTCTATTTGATTAGTTTTTAGAAATTATTAGTTTTTAATAAATTATAGTTTAAAAAACACGCTTTTGTCAGTAATGAATTAAAAATTACAAAATAATGTAATAAACTTTTTAACGTCCAATAATTAAGCAAAAAAGTGTGGGGTGCAGAAGCATGTACTTTTAATTAATTTCGACAAAGTGCCCCACGCTTTTTGACTTAGTTATTTGACATAATAATGTTTATAACATTATTTTGTAATTTTTAGTGTATTACTGACAACAGTCACATTGATTCACACAGGTGAAACTAATAAAAGCGTATTAAAAATGAGGAATCGGTTTGAATATAAGACTCATAAAATAGGAATCGGAATCCTTGAAACGTCACGTCTCTGTTGATTAAGTGACGTTAACTGTCCACTATGACAGTCTCGATGTTAAATGTAACTATTTTCATATTTAATGCCCGGGTGAAGCGGAAGGTCTTCAGCTAATAGATTAATAACGAAACAAATGGAGAATTAAAAGATTGTCGTCTATTAAGGCAGAGAGAAAAAACATTTCCCGGCAGCCACCTGTCGACCACCAACCTGGCTGACCCGGTGAAAAAACAGCCAAAGGCTCGTTTCCATATTAACCAGCATGCGTTATTGCCCGATGTATTTCATTTCGGGGCGTTTTTTGCTCCAGATCGTGATTAATATTCTTGAGTGGACGATGTCTTCTCGGTCTAATGCACGTCCTTTCGGGGTTGCATGTCGCCTGTTTCTTTATTAAGTGATTTGTATCGTTATTTGAAGATCCTAATTATCACGAAGAAGTTCTTAGTGGAAGTTAGAGTTTCAGAAGTAGAGAATACACAGTATTGCGAATTTTAACTTTAGAAAAGTTGTTGGTATCAGTGATTAAAATTCTGATTCCTACACCTAAATACAAAAAAATTAGTACCTATCTAACAAATTCAATCACATCACAAATATTTGATACTTTTTGAAATTTTCAATTTATTTTTAATTTTTCGTTTCATTTAAAACCCAATAACTTACTCAGAAATTAAATTTGTTGCGCTGATATGTGATATTATTAAAAAAGATGTGATTAAAATGCTGATTCCTACAGCCAAATACAAAAGAAATTAGTATCTACCAGTGCAGGATTTACGTATAAGCTACACAAGCTATGGGCCCCCAAAAAAATTTTCCGAGTTAGAAATTGTCATATATGCTTAAATATTCTGCAAGATTATTTGTTTGTTGCTTTTTTAAGTTTGTTATGAATAAAGATTTATTATTTCACTATCTAGATATTTAATTGTATTTCAGTTTAACCCTCTAAGTATCCGAAAATTACATCTGGCACTGACAAAATTATAGTATAATATCTGGACTTATAAAGGGCCCCATATTTCTCATATAGATTAGGGCCTTATCAAGTCTAAATCCGGCCCTGGTATCTTATCTAACAAATTAAATATCATCCAAAATTTTTAGTACTTTTTAAAATTTTCAATTTATTCTTAATTTTAATTAATCTAAAACCCCATAACTTATTCAGATTTTTTTTATTTTATTTATTTATTTTTTTATTCAATGCGCTGACAAGTGATCCCTAGTAGCACAATGTTTCAAACTATATATTAACTATATAGTGCCTATATAGATTCTCAAAATATATATAGGGGTAATATAGTTACTATACCATATAGTTTGAACTAGGAATATTATTAAAAAATGTGTGATTATAATTCTGATTCTTACACCCAAATACAAAAGAAATTAGTTTCTATCTAACAAATTCAATCACATTACAAATTTTTGGTACTTTTTGAAATTTTTAATTTATTCTTAATTTTTAATTCATTTAAAACCCCATAACTTAATCAGAAATTAAAATTTTTATTTTATTTATTTATTTATTTATTATTCAATGGGCTGATAAGTGATATTATTTAAAAAGATGGGATTAAAATTCTGATTTCTACATCCAAATACAAAAGAAATTAGTACTTATTTAACGAATTCAATCACATCACAAATTTTTCGTACTTTTTAAAATTTTCAATTTATTCTTAATTTTTCTTTCATCTAAAACCCTATAACTTATTCAGAAATTAAAATTTTTATTTTATTTATTTATTTATTTTTATTATATTTATATTATATTTATATTAAGTGATATTGAGAAAAAGGGTGTAATTAAAATTCTGATTATCCTACACCCAAATACCAAAGAAATTATTATCTAATAAATTCAATCACATCACAAATTTTTGATATTTTTTAAAATTTTCAATTTATTCTTAATTTTTCTTTTAAACCCCATAACTTAATCAGAAATTAAATTTTTTTATTTTATTTTATTTATTTATTTATTTTTATTCAATGCGCTGATAAGTGATATTATTAAAAAAAGAAAATTTTGAAAAAACAACTATTTTTACAGGGAATAACAGAAAGACTTTTTCTTTTTTCACTTTACGAGTAACGTTTTGAGTTTGCAAGAAGGACTACAAAACGATGCGTGATGATCTCCATTTTAAATGGAAAGTTAAAACAAAAAAATTACTTAATATATAAAACAAAAAATTAATAATGGTAATAATTAAAAGCAGTCGATATTATTAATATACAAAATTTAGAGATCATTCAACCAGATAAATAAACTTTTTGAAAATGAAATTCAATTTGAAACCTGTTCTACCCTGTTTGGTCTTCTTTTCAAATAGTAGATTAAAGGATTAAGTGCATGTGTCAAATTGATAGTTTCGTGCTCAATAGACTACTCTCTGATCAATATATTATTCACATGCAAGTAGACGACGAGATCGAGGTCATGATGAGAAAAACGGGTAGCTTGTCAAAACGTTACCAATAAGAAACTAGAAATTCAAATTAGACATGAAGACCAAAAGGTAAAACTTCATATCTTATATCTCAGAAAATGTCAAATTATTATTTAAGCAAATTTTAGAGAAAGTATAAATCTTGACACTAGGCAAAGCCATTCAGAAACTGTCTATATATATATATAGATTTCAACTCAACTTCACTATAGAATAAGATCTATCATAGTAAAACTTTAGTTCATATCTTCAGGCGAAAAAGCGACTTTAATGACTGTTTTTTCAATCCGACAACTTGTATTTCATTTTAATGAGTATACTTTTTAAAACCAGATAGTTGTTTTGGCTAAGGTTGCAGGGCTGAGTTTATAAAATCAAATCAAAGTGAGTGTTTTCTGATTGATCTGAGATATAATAGATAATAATTAAGTAATGGAGAGGGATTCAGCCAATGTAGCCTCTGCTGAATAAAAAACTCCCAATTATGGAAAACGTTTCGGCTTTAATTAAATAATGCCATCATCAGTTCCTAACAGCTCTTAGGAACTGATGATGGCATTATTTAATTAAAGCCGAAACATTTTCCATAATTGGGAGTTTTTATTCAGCAGAGAGACCCATTGGCTGAATCCTCTCCATTACTTAATTATATACATATACAGCCATCAAAATTGTATCAAAGATATAATAGATAATTTTGCTATGATGGGATGTTTAGATATTTGACTAAAATGTAATTCCTGATTATAAATAGGTTTGTCTCGAAAAATCGCCAACGGCCTGGATAGACTTTAAGCCCTTGGACTTGATTTCTGAGGGACGACAGTCCTTCTGGCATATATGAAAAATGATGTATAACATTACAGATCAAGTAAAGAAGACTTTTTATTTTATTTTAAATAAATTTTATCCAGATTGTATAGTAAATAAGGAGCTTAGAGATCGATTTAGAGATTAAATAATGTATTCAAGTAAATAATTATTTGTTTATTATATGGACTTCATGAAATATATGAAATATTAAGGTAAAACGATTTGATCAAAATGAATTGATTAACAAGAATTTGTCTATTATATGAGGACCATATTTTGAAATAGAAAAATCTAAGAATCTAAATAAGGGATGAAGAGAAATTTTTGGACTACACATATCACATTTTTTTTAATTTATTCAATGAACCATTCAGGTAGTTTATTAAAATAATCGGAACCTCTACAAATTAAAGACAATTACATTAGAAATAATAAAAAGAATATTGCTACATATATAATAAGTTAGAAGTGGTAGTAATTCCTTGATTTCGATGAACTAATGTTATATGTTGGTAAATTTGTGTAGGAGGAAGTAACAATTTTTATAAATTCGACAGAATAATCTGACCTAGTGTAACAAGTTTTGTTGAATATAGCTCGATAATATCTAAGTGTAAATCGTTTTGATTGGTAATTTTTAAGTAAATCTCAAAAAGTCATTAAATGATTGTTTATTTATTTCATTTTGCTTAGTGAACTTACCCAGTGGAGAATAAACTATATCTAGTAGCTCAATCATTTACACGGTAGTTAAATTCCACAAAAATCGCGCAAACCGAAACCATGTAAAACGAGTCAGGATTTAATAACTTACTAAAATAATATAAATTATATAGAAAAACAATTTAAAAATGTATAATTGAATTTTTAAACGATTGTGTTTAGAGTACGTAAAACAATTTATGTCAAACAAACTAAAACTTTTTTTTTAATTTAAGAACCTAAATACGGAACCGTGGAAATCGAGTAGCAAGTAGAGCGCAATTCGAGAGATTGGTATATAACCAAAATAATACAAACTAACTTGATTAAATTCAATCATGTGATTGTTATGGGCAAGAATAAAAAACTTTTTTAATGCAATCACATATTCACCTTGAATAATTACAGTGGAGTCATCTCCCGATTCAAATTTCCTAGAAGCCATCTATCTGCTTTTGAAATGGATGAAATGATTTTTATCTAGAAATATTCAAAAAACTCATTAGTAATTCCTAACCTTTCATTTGCTCCATACTCCATTTATCTCTGAGCATGGAGCAAATGAAAGGACAAGGTGTGCGTCAATTCATCTCAATTGACATTAATTATTATTTGTTTTTCAAATTGAATGATCGATAAAATAAAACCCGTTTGAACTGATTAATCTATCGAAAGCCTGAAGAAATTCGTATCATTGAGAACAAACTTGATTTTTTGGAATACGCGGAAAGAACCTGAGCACAGGACGAGCTGAAAAATATCCTGCTTAAACAAGAGAAGGGTTTGTGGTTAAGTAGAATGCAATCCACGGTCTTTCTCAAACCGAGCACAGGGTACAAGGTAGCCCGCTATATAACCTAGGTAATCCTTAAGAAAACATGGTCAAACCTTCCTACCACGGTTTAGTCCATAGAGCCACCTCAAACTCACCCTCAGAGATACAAAAAACAAATCAGGCTTCCTGTGGAAGAACATAGATACACAGATACAAGAACTTGGACCACGATCTCTGAAAATCCGATCGTATCGGTCGGTTGTCTTCCCAGAGTTCATCCAAGAGGGGTCGTCCATTTCAGCTTTGAATTCTTGGCAAACCAACATGCAAGTTCGAAACACAAAACACATAACCTAAGCTTTGACATGGCGTATCCCACCCACCCAACTACCTAACTCTAAAGTAATTTCTATTTTAGTGTAGTATCGTTTAA
Source organism: Forficula auricularia (assembly GCA_024734495.1). Classification (NCBI taxonomy): domain Eukaryota; kingdom Metazoa; phylum Arthropoda; class Insecta; order Dermaptera; family Forficulidae; genus Forficula; species Forficula auricularia. The sequence continues at coordinate 103,288 of JALMQS010000618.1, forward strand.
CTCATCTGGCACTTTAAGGTCACTCCGTAATATTTACACTCTATTTAACAGCAAAACTGTGTTTAGATATTTAATATTTCAAAAAGCGTCAGTAGTATTTAAAATTAAATCCGAATTTTATAATTTACACCCTGGAAAACACCCACATATTCAATAATTATAAGAATAAATAAACGTATGTCATTAAAAATTAAAACATTATATTTTGAATTAAATTTTTGGGTGATTAAACACTTTAAAAAAAGGGTAAATTAAAATAAATCACTCTTCCGTAAAAAAAACTTTCAGAACTTATCTATAAATAATTTTATTTTTTAGAAACTTCCCTTCAGGGTTATTGGACCCCTTTTGAACAAGCTTATTAAAAAATGGAGGATTTAATAGTAGGTATATTACATTTTTAAACATTTTTGAGTCATTCATAGGCTACCTTAAAAATACGTGACAATTAAATTAAAGACCAAATTGAAAGTATTTAATAAGATGTTTTTTCAAAACTCAACCGAACAGGCTATATTTTTACCAAAAATCTTTACAATATAAAGAACTTATAGGTCAAATCAACGATCTTATTAGAAGTGATTCATTCCATTTTAGAAGGAATCAATTCCCGAAGGATTGATCCTTTTTGAACTGAAATAAGACATGTATAATAAGATCTTTAATTCGCCCTGTGAATTCTTAATAATGTAAAATTAAATTTATTTAAAATCTCATTGAACCCTCCATTTCAAACCCCTTCCTAATATCTTTTAAGATCTTTTAACTATAGAAACACCTCTCTACAAAGTAAATCTCTAATTTGGTAATAAATTTATTAAAATTGAAAAATATTTTTTTAATTGCAATAATCTTTTCTGAAATGTAATTGGAAATGTGTAGTTTAGTTAGTCAATTAGAATGGAGTTTGTTCAATGAATACTTAGAGGAAAAATGCTTCAGACTTTATAAGACCATATGAGTTTAATACTAATAAAAACTTATAAAATCTGTGATTATCATTATTTAGAATCATAATTAATCAAATTGAATTTAGAATCGCACCCTGATAACTAATATAGAAAAATACAGTTTGATGGTGTAATGCTAGTTCCCACGGTGGGCGAGGCGATGATACTGAAAGAAAAGTCCCTAACGACAAAAGATTAGCATCCGACAATTCTAGCTCTCCGAAAATTTACCAATTCTAATGTCTTACTTGTTGAAGTTCTCCTTTGATCCTTGTCACGTAGTTCAACCGATAAATGCAGAAAGTGTATGCTGAAAAACTTCTTTAAATTTAAAAAAAAAATTTAAAAATCTAAATTTGAAAATATAATAATAAATTTATTATTTAAATTTTAAAATTAGTAACTTTATTAAAAAATAAATAAATAAAGTTGACTACTAAATAACTTACAAATTCAAAATAGAAAATAATATTTTAATAAAATTTAATAAAAATATAATTATTTTAAATGTTATTTCTTATATAATTTCTATTCTAAAATTGAAAAAAAAATGACAGGGTCTCGGGAGGCTGAAAGAAAACATCCTATTCTATTTCTATTTTTTAAATCACTTATAAAAATTATAATTTATACCAAGTAACAATTATTTGATTGTATACTTAAATCCCAAAAGCTCAACTAAACGCCATGCAATAAAAATATTTTCATACTCAAGTTTGGTTGTGTAGCTGATGTGTAGAATGAAGTTTCGGGTGAAAAAAAGTCATTGGTATAGAAGAAAACGCCATTGAGTAAAACACACCATGAAAAATAAAAGAGAAAAATAATAATTAAATAAAATTCATTATTAAAGTTATAATAAAATACTTATATTTAATTATCAATCTAAGAATTTTGAATATATTTATTTATATATTTACCTCGTAGGCCAAAATATGGCGTTTTCTCGCAGCAGACTAAAAGGACCAGAAAATCATTGAGGGATGACAATTTTCACCTGAAAAAAGAAAAGCAATATAATTAAAATGTTATGAATTGATGAACAAAAACTACTTTAAAAAAATACCAATATAATTTCGAAAAAAAATTAAATTAAAAAATCTCAATTTTTTTGTATGTTTTATTTTTTAGTTGTACCTTGAGTTTGAACTTTCATGCTCTAATATGTCGTTATTTAAATTAATAATTCGAGAAATGATATTAAAAATACCGGCTAGTATAGGCTGCTAAAGTTAAAAAAAATGTGTGAGACCCACATAAGCTCACGGGGGAAGTGAAACTTTAATTTTAAATCCCACTAATAGCTCATGACAAATAATATGTATTAAAATTAGGAAATTTAAGTTTTTATTTTTAAAACCCACTAATAGACAATTACAATTAATTACAAGTAGGAAATTTAATGTTTTTTAAATCAAGGCTTGTCTCTTATTTCCCCTCAATTAGGTCATTTCCCCTTTATTGTAACAAAAAAATACAAACAGATTCGTCGCAAAAGAAGTTTCACTTAAAAAAAAGAAAAGGAATTCGATCCCTATAACTTTTACTTAATCTTTTTGGAATTAAAAAAATAGAAATTTGAATTCCGCTAAAAAAAATATATGAAAAACAATTATATATATTTATTGTCATTTTTTAAGGATGTCCTTTCGCACGTCAATGTTAAATAAAATTTTTTATATTATTACTATAACTTAATTTTTTATAATAGTTTAAGTCTCTATCTATGCTTTGGTGAAGTTTCAATCACACATTACCGTGCAAATTTTTGAAAATAAAATTTTTTAAAATGTAAACATTTTCTCAGAGTCTTATGGAAAATTAAGATCTTGACACTTTCTCTTGAATTTTACTACTATTAATTGAATAGATAAAGTTTAAAAAAAAAAAAAAAAACTAAAAATTAACTTTTTGAAACATGCCGGTTTCTTTTTTTGCAATAAAATATATCATTAGCCGTCAAATTTACTGAGATATTTACTTTAAAAAATCACATATATGCTATGGTTGGATTTAAACATAAACAGTATTAATACAACACATTGCCAAATCATACAAGAGTTAATATCAGCTGATTTGAATAAATCAAACTAACTTTTGTATTTATTTTTTTTTTATAATTGTTTTTATTTCAAACATTTATGGCTTTCATACTATTTATTTTTTAATTCTATTATTTTTAATGGGTATTTTAACTTATTTTATTAAATATTAGATACTATACTTCTTTTGACTCAACTGGAGCGAAAGGCCCTCCTTAAACAAATCATTAAGAACATATAAATTTGTAAATATTTAAATAACAAAAATACAAACATTAGTCCTTAATAAGAAAAATCACAAATATATATTTTACGAGGAATTTTCCCATTACTTAATTTTCATGTCTAAGTACAATTTAAAATAAATATTTTGTTTATTTTCCTTTTCTGTGTTTTTCTGTCAAGTAATTGTGCACCGATTCAAGAATAATTGCATGGATGTCACCTGACACCAAAATGAGAAGAAAAAAAACAAAATGCAAATGAAGTTCCCCACAGACAGGAGTTAATAAGCTTTTTAACCGGAATGTATCGCATCAGGCCACAAATTGCCGACAGATTGACAGACGGACAAACAAACAAATTGCAAGTGAAATGACTGGCATAACTCAGGAATGATTTTATTAATTACTGTTTGAAAATAGCCGAAAAAGAATTGAGAGTTAAGTGGGGAAAACGAGTGTGGAAAATATTCAGCTGGTGGGGGAATTAATTAAGCACTCTTTGTCTTAATAATGCTTAACTGATTAAGGGAATAAGAACAGGGAAATCTAGCATTCGATTAACATTAACTCAACAAATGTTAATTAGTCGTTATTTGTATTTCATACAAAATGGTGCTCTTTTGATGTAAGAATTTTGTAGATTGTATTTCATTCATTTTTCTTTTGATTTGATTATGATATTTCACTATACCTAAGCTTTTATTGAGAATATCGTAACATTTTTTTACTTTACCATACAGGGTATTGTAATCGTACATGAAAAAAGTGTTTTTTTTTGCTTATTTTTTTTGAAATATCTAAAAAACGGCTGAAACTATTTTGATAATAAAAATTGGGCGAAACCATGGCATTTCGGTATACAAAAAAGCTACAATAAGTGAACATCGAAATAATTATATTTTTCGAGATAATAACTGTTTTGTGTGTGAATATCAAAACAAAATTTCACACGTTGTTTTGGTGCATTGAGATTGAGAGCTGATTAGATTTTGATGCATATCGACCCAAAATTAAGAGGTGGGGGGGGGGGGTTAAAATTTAAATTTATAATATTTTCAAACTAAAAAAACAAGAAAAATAAAATATAGGAAATATTTTTTTAGTAAGAGGGGTTCTTACCAATTAAAACGAATTTCCCTGAATAACTGTGTGACAACTAGAATTTACTGTTGTTGGTTGAGTTTGGTCCAAAAGGTCTAGAATCTTCATTTTTGACCTTCCGTATCATTTTAAAAGACAATGTCAAATGTTGCCCCTCATTAGTTGTAGGGGATGTAATTTTTGACATTTTCGTTTAAAAAAGTTTGAAAATAAACACACAAAATGAGGCGGAAGGTCAAAAATAAAGATTCTAGACCTTTGGACCAAACTCAACCAACATCAGTAAATTCTAGTTGCCACAAAGGTATTCAGTGAAACGCGTTTTAACTAGTAAGAGACCGTTTTCACTAAAAAACGGGTATTTACTGCAACATAAATATAATGACTATAGTTTCGAAGATTTAACTTTCATCATCAGCATTTTAAATTAGAATATTTTCTAATGGGTTCAAATACCAACAAGCAAGCTGGCCACAATCTTTTGTTATGTGATCAGCTTGCTATAACAACAAGACGAATTTATGTCTAATTAAAAAGACTGATGATGAAGGTCAAACCTTCGAAATATGGTCTCTAACAATTAAATTACAAATTAAAGGGGACAATAAAAGATAATAATAATATGGGCCGATTTTTTTTTTGCTCCCAAGTGTATTTTAAAAAGATCTCTCTGTGTGTGTATGTGTGTGTGTGTGTACGGTCAAATATTGCATATTTCTTAGTTTACAAATTAAAAAAAAAAAACAGAAAAAATAAATAATTAAATAATTATATTAATAACGAATTCCATATATAGTACTTGTTGTGTAGGTATATTTAGATTATGAGCTGATTGAAATCGGATCCTGCATACTTGACGTTTTCTCTTGATATATTTTTTTAAATAATTAATTCATACACATTACATACGCACGCAATCTTGGAACGTAATGATCTGAAAATATCAATTTCTCGAAAGCAAGACTTCCATTAATATGTATGTATAAAAAAATTGTTATTAATATTTTTATTTTTTTATTTTAATTCCATTTTAAAGAGAGAATTGTTTTTTTTTTATTAAATTGATGAGAGAAGGAGTTACACCAAAGAGCTACTTCCCCTAAAGGCCTGGGTTGGTCCCTTGATCGTGAAAAGAAGAAGAACAGTGGAAATTAAGGGCTGGGTAGGAGGTATCTATGGGTGCGCGTCTTAATCACTTAAAGTTCCTGTCATCTGATTGGCCATCCCAGCCCCTCCATTTACCATCTACCTTTGGTTAGTGGTAAAAAGCATTTACTTTGCGACATACAACCGGCCCTTAGAGGTAAAATAGTTGGTGAAATCCCTGGTTCGAATTTTATCAAATTTGACAGCGAAGGGGTGCTGAGCGTTCGAAAACTGAGTGTTTCTCGTAAAGAGGGCTTTTGGGGGGTAATTGATTTCAGCTCGACTGAACAGACACCATGGTACAGGGAAAGGGCAGAAAATGTTTTTCGGTGACCCAGGGAGTCGAGTGAGTTAGTTAGGGCCGGGTCTCCTATTTGATTGTTTTTTTATAAAAGATGTATACTGTATAGGTATATATATATATTAGAGTGGTTTTAGAGGATATGGGAAATTTCAAATTATTCGAAAATCAACGGGACAACCCGGGAACTAGTTCGTATATATAAAAAACTAATAACTGTAAATTTTGAGATATATCGAACATCGCGTAACCGAGCCGAATTCCCTCTAAAGTATGAAAAAGTAGGTTTTTTCATTTTGGTCCACCCAATTTTAAACGGCCGGTTTTATTATTAACCATTGAAGAGTATCGCAAGAAATTTTAATAAAATGATAGGTATCTAGAAAATGTACAAAATTTTGAAATATACACATATGATATAACTAAAAAATCCATAGCTCCGTCAATTTTAGTCCGAATTCCGTTTAATATAAGGGTGGGAAAAAATTAAAAAACCTACTTTTTCAAACTTTACAGGGCTACTGCTCAATTACGCGATGTTTGATATTGCTGAAAATCTAGAGTTATTAGTTTTTCATCAATACGAACAAGTTTCAGGGTCGTCTCGTTGATTTCCACATACTTCTAAAATAAGAACCACTCTAATATATATGTTTATTTGCATCAAACAGAGGACAACCTCATTGATTTCTCTTTATGAAGAAAAAATAATACTTGAAAATATGGATACAAAGTTTAGTCTATATATAGAACACTCGATCTCAAAGGTGTCTTTTTCCAGCTATTACTTACTATTGTCTTTAAGGCCTTTTCAAGATATCTTGGTGAAGTGAGCTATCAGGGTAGTTTCTTGTCTTCCTTTTCTACGTAGATTGTCTAAGAGCTTCAACCAATTAACTATTACATAATGATGTGCCAATTGCATTTGGTAAGCTTCGTACTTATCATTGTTCCTGATTCTAAACATGCCATATGTGCGGATTTGATATGGCTTGTCGAGAGCATCTGCGAAATGTTGTATGTAGCCAGTTATCTGTATTTTACCCAGACATTTGAGTGTTATTTTTAAACCGAAAGATTGAATCGATTCCATCAAAAGGTTTTCATTAAGTACATATTTTTTTTACTCCGTCCAGTTCTCGATGAAGTGAGCCTTGTAAGGTTTCCTAAGAGGTCTGCTTGTTGTCTTGGATCTTCTCTGCGCCTCCCACATCGACAGGCCGGCTGTCATTAATATTCCCAAATTACACACAACGTGTGATCGAAGATTAGCGAGGCAAACCATCTAACATGTGTGGAGAGGGAAACCTTGCCAATGTTACAAGTTATCACAAGATAAAAAAAACAACAACAACCAGAGAGAACAAGTTCAAATAATCAAATTCAAATATCTCAATATTATTATTTTGGATGTTGTGTTATTCTATTAAATAAATTTTAATTAATCCAGAGATTATTTTTTTTGAACATGAAAAAACATTCGGATTAGTCATTTCGATTTATGGTTTTTCGATCTGTTAACAAAGAATTGTGTAATTAATCTAAACCTCGACTTAAAAATATTAATTTATAATGTCAATAGTAGAAGGATTTGATTTTATAAGAAATAACACTTAAATCTTTCTCTGCATAAGGGAGTTTGGGACTGTTTATAATTTTTATAAGAAAATTCTAAATTTTTTAACATCGAATCATTGATGTATTAAATATTTATTCCAGAAATTTGAAGTTGATGATGAAATAAATTATTGAAAATTGTCCTTTTAACATGGAAGTAAATGGACCGAGCTTTTAAAAGGGCTATAACTTCTATACAAATTGTACTATTTTCAACAAATTTATACAGATCCATAATTCAACTTTTATGAATCGAATGATACAATTTTCAATAGATTTGACAGTCTAGTTAATTAGTTATTCATAAATGTAAAAATAAAAGGTTTTATTCAGAGCCAACAGAATATAACAAAAGCACTAGTGTAGAATACCAACTCTATTTCTTGAAATCGTTTTTGTGTTAAATAAATGTTTTTATAATGAGAAAAAATTTTCATCAATAAAAAGTTATTTGCTGCCAACAGAATATGGCAAAAGCACTAGTGTGGAATTTCAATACTATTTGTTGAAATCGATTATATGTTAAATAAATGTTTTTATAAAGAAGAAATTTTTCTCAATATTCTTTTTATTAATATTATCAAAATAAAGATTTTTATTCGAAATTAACCTCATTATTAAACATTTTTTATTAAAAAATTTGGTATGCAGAAGTTGTCACTCTGGAGAAATACAAAAGATTTTCCGAAGATCAAACAGAAAGATAAGCTGTCCCGAATTCCCTTAAGTTTCGAATTTCGTAGCTCTGAGACTTATGGCTGCGAAACGCAAGGGTACGTACATACGACCAACTGATTTTTGGTCACTTTTTAGCCTCTGAGGACCACAATATCCGGTTTTATGTCCTACATCCAGTTTCAAACTATTAAGGGCATCGACTCCTTCCACCTAGATGTCACAAAATGAATTTAACTTTTTTCATCTCTGAGATACAAGATCTCAAACAGTCAAGACCCTGGCAGGCGATCACAATACTTCACATTATATTCTATAGAAAATAAATGTGAAAGTAATTATATTCTATAGAATATAAATGTGAGTAAAAAATTAATTTTTAACATTGAAATAGTTCAAATTGCCGATAGAAGTAAACTTTAAATTCTTAAGAAAATCACAAGAGATTTTCATTTACTAGCGATGGATTGGATTATGATCTTTTATATTTGCTGTTTTCATTCAGAGTATGAATTTAAAGTCTACTTCTATTGCCAATGGGGACTCTTATGTTTTTAACATTTGAAAAAATTCAAAAGTAAATGAAAAGCAGAATCGATTAAAGATTTGCCGCGACATATAGAGAGCAATTTATCACAAGCAGCGAGCGATGCCTATAATTCTCGTCTGAGTGAAATCCGAGCCTCTCAGGTTCTTAATGATTGTTTATCCACCCGTTTTGACCTTTTTCGCGTTGCTCAATTAGTCATTTGTTTTTTGTTTGTAAGAGATTCCGTTTCGCTGATCTGATAATTATTTATTAGTCGAAACCATATCAACGGGTGTAAAGTGATCGCTTCTTAAGTCAACCAGTCACTTCTGAGAAGAAGATCTATTTGGACTCAGTATGGGGCAAATCGATCGTTAAGTTAACAGCCGTTAAATGGACAGCTTGAAGGTTACCAGAAGAAAATCAGGACAGAGAGAAAAAACCATCCACAGATATAAATCTTAAGGGGTGGTTTTTAATTATCATCAATAAAATAAACACGAATCTCTATATATAGACATTTTACTTAAGAAGACAACTTTAATAAAATGGAATAAAAACGAAAACTTTTTCAAAACTCGGTATAAGTTCTGTGTATTTTTTAGTGGTTTAGCTATTTTTGTCAGCGAATGACTTGTACTAGGGAGTTGAAACTTATATTAAGGGTTGTTTTTATGAGAGATTTCAAGCTGCCAATAGCAATAGAATTTTCTAAAAAATAATTAATAATAATCCATTCAATCTCAGATCTAATAGATGACATCCTCTTGGGATTTGTTAAGGTTGTTATTTGATTACCATCAATAAAATAAAGATGAAACTCTATCTATAGTATATTTTACTTAAGAAGTTGTCAACTTGACAAAAATTAAATTGAACTAAAAAGAGAAACCTATTTTAAAACTCGGTACGTTCTAAATAAATTTTAGTGGTTTAGAATTTTTTGTCAGCGAATGACTTGTGCAAGGCAGTTGTAACTTATATTAAGAATTGTTTTTTTACGAAAGAGTCCAAGCTGCCGGTTGAAATAGATTTAAATTTTCTGAGAAACAACCCTTCTGACATATAATTAAAAATGATCCGTTCTATTTCGGATCTAATAGATGACACCCTCTTGTGATTTTCTTAGTTAGTTCTTTTTAATTATCATCATTAAAATAAAGACAAAACTCTATCTATAGTCTATTTTACTTAAGAAGTTATCAACTTGAAAAAAAAATTAAATTAGAGTAAAAAGAAAACGTTTTTCAAAACTCGGTAGGATTAAGGAATTTTTTTCAATCAAAGGTTGTTTTTAAATCGACAATAAAATAAAGATGAAACTCAATCTATTGTCTATTTTATTTAAGAAATCGTCAATTTGAATAAAATTAAATTGGAATAAAACCTGAAAACTTACTTAAAACTCGGTACGTTCTGTGCAAAATTTCGTTATTAGAATTTTTTGTCGGCAAATGACTTCTATTAGTCGGTTGAAACTTAGAGCAGAGCTGTAAGCTATTTACAAAAATGTGCATGCCTAATTTCAGCTTATTAGCTAAAACTGTTCGCTAACTCTATGATAACCTGATTTTTGTTTCTTTTTCAAACGAAAGTTGTATCTAAAGCTAAAGAACTTGAAACAGGCGGATTCATTGTTTAAGATGGTCGATTTCCATCTCAGAGACTGTGGAGTTTAAGTCACAAGAATGAATTTCTGACTCCTACCCTCAATCACACAAAGCAGTATCCGTTTGGGGCGAAGGACCCAAAATTTATTTTTAAAAAATCTAATGTTAAATTTGAAAAATAACGAAAATGATGCCGTATTTGATTAACTTTGCAAAAAAAAAAGCTAAGTTTAATAAAATTAAAAAAAATGAAATGTACTTTTTTGGACATCTCCTGGTTGAAGTTCCACTGGTAGGTAATTATATTGAATTTAATCAAAATATTCAAAAGAAATCTCTAATGTGATGAAATCCTTTTTTGATCATTTTCTCCAAATAATTCTAACGAATTTTTAAATATTTTCGGTATTTACCAAAAAATAAAAAAAATTATTATTATTATTATTTAAGAAATTTATGCTTAACTAGCTGCAAGCCCGCCTTCGGCGGCCCTCTTGCTAGCCAGAGGGCAGGCCCACACACACAGCACACCACCACCCGCACCCCACCCACCTCGGACCCCGCACCCCATCCACCCCGGACCCCACCCCGCGCCCTCCAACTCTGCGCACCACACCCCCGCTATGCCCCCTGGACTCCACCCCGCACCACCCCCTGCACCCCCACCCTACTCCGCCTCACCCCACCCCCATTCCCACCCCTGCACCCAGTTTTTGCATTTCTAGCCCTCTAGTGACCCACAGATTATGTATACAAAATTTGGTTGAGTTTGGCCCAAGAGAAAGAATTTTCATTTTTTGACCCCCCCATTTTGGGTGGTTAGTTTTTGCATTTCTAGCTCTCTAGAGGCCCAGAGATTATGTATACAAAATTTGGTTGAGTTTGTTCCAAGGGCAAGAATTTACATTTTTTCACTCTCCCCCCCTTTTTGGGAGGTTTTTTGGGGAAATTTTTTTAAACAAAAGTTGTTAGAAATCATATTCCCTACAATTATTTATCATAAAATTTGCTGTAGGGTAATAGTTTAGGAGTTATTTGATAATTTTTATTCGTGCGCCCCCCCCCCCAAACCTCCTTCCGGGGTCAAAATATCAAAACGTTATATAGCTAAAAACGTAAGTTAGAAGACATCTGATGTAAATATGGAATTTCATAATAATCCCTTCAGCCGTTTTTACGTGAATCGTGAGTAACTTTTCGGAAACCACTGAAACTGACAGACATACATACAGACATACAGACATATATACAGACAGAAATTTTGTTGAGGGTGTTTTCGTTCATAACTTTGCTTGAAACGTGTGCAACCAAAATTTGGCGTGATTTGGAGCAATGTACAAACAAAACCTTAATTTTATATATATAGATATCCCGGATTTTTTTTTAATTTTGCAAATATAAAACTTATAAATTTCGTTTATTTGTGCTTCAATTAAAAGCCAAATGATTTTAACTATACTCAAACTTTTCTTCCTTTCTTCAGAAGGCGCTTTTTTTTTTTTTTATTTAAAATGAACCAACCCTTTCAAAAAAGATCACGATTAACCAATTCGTAATACTTAAGCGAAACATCTTACTTTTAGACTCATTTGGTTAACTTGATGATATAGGTGTATCATTAGTGAGGCCGGACCCGAAAGCGCTTGTAATTCCGTAAGGGTTGGTCGTCGAAGATAAAGCGACATTGTTAATGGGCCTCGATTAAAAACGGAGGACTCTGATTAAAGAGTCCAGGGGCAAGACGCCATTTGCATTCGTACCCTACGGCTTTTGATTAGCTTAATTTGCCTCGGCTGTGAACCTGCGATCACAGGGGGTAATTAATATCTAATGGACAGTTACAAGGAATTTTACATTCTGTTAGCAGTCGAGCCCCTCCACAAGACCACCTCGACAATACATGACAGAATTATTAAGTAGCGAGTTGGCTTTCACACCTCCCTCTCAGTTGTTAATTACTAACCAGAAAAAATTGCCAAAAATCATTCTTTCGGTATAGATAAAAATAAAATTCCGGCCAAAATATCCCTGTGATATATTTATTCAATCTCCCACCGACGTTTCGGACCCTTAAGGGCCGGTTGTATGTCGCAAAGTAAATGCTTTTACCACTAACACAGGGTAGATGGTAAATGAAGGGACTGGGAGGGCCAATCAGATGCCAGGACTGTCAGTGCCTATCATCTGATTGGCCATCCCAATCCCTCCATTTATCATCTACTCTGTGTTAGTGGTAAAAAGCATTTACTTGCGACATACAACCGGCCCTAAGATGTTCGAATTAAATGGCGAAAGTTTTTTTGGAAGATTTTATATTTATTAACTAGTCTATGCTCTAAATAAGGATACCGAAACGATAGCTGAATAAATATAAGTACGAATTGCCGATAGAAACAAATTCACGAGAGGTTGTCATCATTTAGATCCGAGATGGAATGAATTATTTTATATGTATTTATTCAACCTTCCACCGATGTTTCGGACCCTAAATGTGTTCGATTTAAATGGCGAAAGTTTTTGGAAAAATTGATATTTTTATTAACTATTTTACTTAGGGAAAGTGGTGTGGGTTTTAGGTGAAACATGATATTAATTAATAAAGTAAAGGGAGTCTAGTTTCACAATGAAAGAAATAAAACTCAAAGAGTCTTATACAGACCGTTTTTAATCTGTAAACTCCTGATGATGGACTAATAACCCGAAATATATTGAGTCTGTATAAACCTCTTTGAGTTTTATTTCATTCGTTGTGAAACTACACTCACTTTACTTTATTAATTATTTTTATTAACAAGCCTATGCTCTGAAGAAGGATACCATCGAAGATCCGAAACGACAGCTGAATAAATAAGTACTATTTATAAGGACTATTTGAAGCCCTGAAGAAGTCGGCAAAGTCGACGAAACGTTGGTGGATAAATAAAAAAGTCACACATAAAAAACTTGTCCTTATTTTACCAATATAAACTTTCAAATTATGAATAAATAAGTTCGAATTGCCAATAGAAACAAAATCACGAGAGGTTGTCATCATTTAGATCAGAGATGGGATGAATTATTTTATATTTATTTATTCATCCTTCCACCCATTTCGGACCCTTAAGGAGTTCGAATTAAATGGCGAAAGTTTTTTTGGAAGATTTGATATTTATTAACTAGACTATGCTCTGAAGAAGGATATCATCGAGGGTCCGAAACGACAGCTGATTAAATATAAGTTCGAATTGCCGATAGAAACAAATTCACGAGGGGTTGTCATCATTTAGATCCGAGATGGAATGAATTATTTTATATGTATTTATTCTACCTTCCACTGATGTTTCGGACCCTTAAGGGGGTTCTGGACTGTTTATCATTTTTATAAGAAAATTCTCAAATTTTTATCATCGAATTATTGATGTATTAAATATTTATTCTTTAAATTTGAAGTTGATTGTCTGTCCCATGAGCAAGAAATAAATTATTGAAAATTGTCCTTCTAACATGGAAGTAGATGGCCAAAATGAAACATTTGATTTCTAAGGCCAAAAGTTGTAATAAATAAATAAACATGGAAGTAAATGGAACGAGCTTTTAAAAGGGCTTTAACTTCAAAACAAATTATACCATTTTCAAAAAATTTATACAGATCAATAATTCAACTTTTATGAATCGAATGATACTTTTTTTAATAGATTTGACATTCTAGTTAATTAGTTATTCATAAATGTAAAAATAAAAAGTTATTTGCAGCCAACATAATATACCTAACAAAAGCACTAGTGTAGAATTCCAAGTCTATTTCTTGAAATCGTTTTTGTGTTAAATAAATGTTTTTAATAATGAGAAATTTTTTTCTCAATATTCTTTTTATTAATATTATCAAAAGAAAGATTTTTATTCGAAATTAATCTCATTATTAACAATTTTTTTTATTAACAAATTTAGTAGGCAGACGTTGTCAGCCTGTAAAAATACGAAGGATTTTTTCGAAGATCAACTATATAGATAAACTGTCCCGAAATTCCTTAAGGTGTTCGAATTAAATAGCGAAAGTTTTTTTTGGAAAATTTGATAATTTTATTAACTAGCCTAGGCTCTGAAGAAGGATAATTTCGAAAACCCGAAACGACAACTGAATAAATATAAGTTCGAATTGCTGATATAAACAAATTCACGAGAGGTTGTCATCATTTAAATCCGAGATGAAATTAATTATTTTCTATCTATTTATTTAACCTTCCACCGACTTTTCGGACCCTTAAGTTGTTCGAATTAAATGGCGAAAGTTTTTTTGTAAGATTTGATATTTATTAACTAGCCTATGCTCCGGAAGGATATCATCGAGGGTCCGAAACGATAGCTGAATAAATATAAGTTCGAATTGGCGATAGAAACAAAATCACGAAAGGGTGTCATCATTTAGATCCGAGATGAAATGAATTATTTTATATGCCAGATGGATTGTTTCCACCCCCTCAGGAATCGTACACTGGTGACAAAATTAGCAATTCGCTAGCTAAAAGACTACCCTGTGGGGTGAAAACAACCCTGCTGACAGATAAAATAATCAATTCCATCTTGGATTTAATAAATGACAACCTCTCGTGATTTTATTTTATTTAAATACTGTTTCTAACGTCGTAATTAATTTGACTGGAATTTTATTTGAATTTATTTCTAGAGAATATAACATTTATTGGTGTCGTCATCTTCACATTTAATAATTGAGATATTTTTATATGCAAGTACATATTGCCGATAGATCAGTCTTTTTAAAGAATTCACTATAGATTTCCCTGTACTAAATAGCCCTGCTGACATGTAATAAAAATTATTAATGACAGATTAGATTTAGTAGATGTGAATCCCTCGTAATTTATTTAGAGATATTTTTAAGTTCGATTTATTTTCCTATACCTATATATTAAATAAATATCACCTGCTTTTGTGGAATAATGAAATGGTAAAAACACTACATTTAATTCTGAAAATGGTGATAAATGTTTATTTTACTTGGTTCTGCTGCCTCCCAGGCGGGCGTAGTATTAAATTCAAAATATATTTCTAAAGATTGTCGTTTCAACATTACACTTCACTACTCTCTGGTCTCTTGCATAAGAAAAATTTTAAAAATCTTATCCTGTGAATGTAACCCATCAGCTTCTAAATCTATATGAAAATCGCAAAATTTTATAAAATTTATAGACAACAAATTCCATGTAATTTGTGATAAATATAGAAAAATCAAAAAATGAATAAGGCAGTCCTAGGGACTGCCGACAAAAGTGAAAACTTTTAAAACTATGAAATAACAGCGATTTTTTTTTTTGTTTTTTTAATTTACATATTATTAAATTTTAATTTTTGATACTAGTATTAATTTGAAATCACCACTTTTCTAGAAACACCACTTCCAATGTCCAATCTGTGGATGGTTAGGCTCATTCGATAGGTAGAGGCACCAAAATTTTATCAAAATCCCTTAACAGGAAGTCCCTTTTTCCCTGAATTTTCCGAAAATTCTTCCCCCTTAACGGAAATTTTCTCCCGCCGCTATTCCAACAGCAAGCATCTTCCCCGCACCCTAGAAAGCAGAAGCCCCCCTCCCGCTCCTAACTACTAGAAGCGGCCAACTGCACCTTTCCCTCACCCCAGCAGGCAGGCTACCCCTCTTGCCTATATTCGACCAAACAAGGAGCCATGTATATGAGCGTGACGGTCACACGAGTTAAGTGCTTTTTCCCCATCCCAAAAGTGCCCAAAGTGCCTAAAGAAGTTTTCACTTCAAAAAAATTAACATCTTTGAAAATTTTTTCAAGAAACATTACTAAATACTAAAACTCTCTAATGTATATTTATGGAATCCCAAAACGTGTATTTTCGATAAAGACATTCTGACGCCATTTTAAGTTATTGTATAACAAAGTATATTATATTAAAAAGCAATAAAAGGGGATATTAGCCCCCTTTATCGACTCATCACTCCCCCTCCCTTTCTCCTTTTCGACTTATCTCCACTTAAAACAAATAGTATTAAGGGAGTTGGAAGAGTTGTCGAGATCTACATTCGACTTTTCAACTTGGAGTAGAATAAAAACAAACAACATCAACAACAGCTTGAGAAGTAAGAAACTTTAAGCTTGCCTTAAGTTGCACTTTTGGGAAACTTGGTATCATTCGAGTTGTGTCGGGAAGTTGGCGAGATGATCATCTTACTGATTGATTCTTTATGTCAATAGAAAGTACTTGCGAAGAAAAAGAAGCTTTCAATTTGTTCTCTTTCTGTAATATTAACAAAATTAAACATAATAATACAACCGAAAGATATTTTGATTCTCATGCACTAGATTAGGAGAAAAAAGAGTGAGCCAGCCAGATCCTATGGGAGGTGCAGGGGTCTGTAGCCCTGAGGCCCGGTCTCTGAAGGAGCCCGGGGCGTTCAGCAAATTAGTTTAAATTTATGGGTATTTTTATTCAAAGTATTTTAAATTTTTATCACATTTCAGATAGCACACTCGCTCTAGAAGATGTCTTATTCAGTTTTTATTGTCTTTAAGATATCTAGAAGATCTCCTAGTGCCTAGAAAACATCTTCTAGACCAAGAGTGCTAACAGGGACATTAAATAAAATACTATATAATATATTTTAATAAATATTTCAATAAGAGTGAAGGAAGATTTAAATCCCGAGTTCGAGCAAGCCCCGTCTCTATGAATGGAAATATAGTAGAAACAATTAAGGAGGTTCGGGACAGCTTATCTACTGGTTGATCTTCGAAAAATCTTTTGTATTTCTGCAGAGTGACAACGTCTGCATACTAAATTTTTTAATAAATTATTGTTAAACATGAGGTTAATTTCGAATAAAAATCTTTGTTTTGATAATATTCATAAAAAGAATATTAAGATAATTTTTTCTCATTATAAAAACATTTATTTAACACAAAAACGATTTCAAGAAATAGAGTTGGTATTCTACATTAGTGCTTTTGTTATATTCTGTTGGCTGCAAATAAAATCTTTTTATTTTTACATTTATGAATAACTAATTAGCTAGACTGTCAAATCTATGGAAAAATGTATCATTCGATTCATAAAAGTTGAATTATTGATCTGTATAAATTTGTTGAAAATTGCATAATTTGTATAGAAGTTATAATCCTTTTAAAAGCTTGGTCCATTTACTTCCATGTTAAAAGGACAATTTTCAATAATTTATTTCTCGGTAATGGGACAGACGATCAACTTCAAAATTCGGGAATAAATATTTTAATGCATCAATAATTCGATGGTAAAAATTTGAGAATTTTCTTATAAAAATTATAAACAGTCACGAACCCCCTAAAGGAAAAAGTGAAATCTTTTTCAAAATCGATACAGTCTCTGTAAATTTTGCAGATGGTGAGGAGGACTCACCTGTCACAGGTAGCTAGGCGTAAAGCCCCCCATATAATATTTATAAAAAATAAACTATTCAAAATTAATTTTTTGAAACATATCTTTGTTTCTTTTCATACATTTTCATCACATGAAAATTTCTATAAAATCATAATTTTTTTGCATTTTTGATCCCGAAGTTCTGGGAGAGCCCAAAAACTATTAATTTTCCGAATGGAAATACAAACATCTTGACATCAGAACAGACTTTATATGACTTTCTATTCTTAAGATACCATGGTATCTGAATCCAGATAGAAAAACAAATAGAAAAAAATATTGATTGAAATTAATGTTTCTCCACTCTTCACATAATTAAAATAATAATAAAAATGTGTGACGTAATTTATGGACTGCCCCTTCTAAAAATTAATTTATATATAGATAGAGGTCGGAATCAAAGTTTACCTATTTTCCCACGAATTTTTTTACCTAACAAAATTTCAAAACCATTGATCATTAAATTAATAAAGATTCTTACAAATTTGTCTTTATGTCTTATCAATGAAAACTGAGAACTAAATAGATCTCTCAAATATTTTGAAAGTTATATAAGGTTCTGAACTCTCGGTATGCTAGTCTTTCTAACACTTGACTGCTTTTTTCTTTGATTTTAATTCATTGCTATGTATATATTTATTTCTGAATAATATATAATTATATTAGAACAATCAATTAAACGGATAGACATGAGAGCAAAAATTTGGAATACACATTTTTGAGCTTAAGTTTATATAATCAAGCAAATCCAAAAATTATATTAATAACATTTATTTATTTTATTTATTTCACCTTTAGATAGATAAATTATAAACGAACGATGGTATAAATATTTACTTTATTCCCGTGTAAACTATATGGTGTAGTCTTTAGATTTAGGAATCGTGAATGAGTCAGTTGCTTAATGAAAACAAGATCACCTGACCTCATCGACGCCGACGCAAGCATCGACTGGTCATCTAGTGAAAACAAAGCCAGCCAAAACAAGATAAAACACGAACGTCCGTGTCAAAATTAGAGTTTTATTATCAGTGAATTCAGTAATCAATGAAATATCACCTAATGATTCACTTTAAAGAATTACGAAAAATTAATTATTGTTATTGAATTCAGTAATCAATTATCACTTAATGATTCAGTTTAATGAATAACGAAAAATTAATATCTTCTAAATGATAAAAACTAATGAGATTGAAAATTATATGAACATCTTTAAAAGACTCAAATGAAGCCAAGGTCTTTGAAAATATGGATATTCTCCAAACGCATTCACTATCAAGGAATTTAATTTCGTCGCCTTAGGATCGGTTGTATGTCGCAAAGTAAATGCTTTTTACAACTAACAAAGGGTAAATGGTAAATGGAGGAACTGGGATGGCCAATCAGATGACAGGCACTGAGATTCCATTTACCATCTACCCTTTGTTAGTTGTAAAAAGCATTTACTTTGCATCATACAACCGGCCCTTAGAGTGTAAACCTGTTAACTCACAACAAGGAAATTTTACAGGGCAGAGAAAAAATAAACAAAATTTAATATTGTTGTTATGGAAAGAAACTATTTTTCACATTTTTTCTATAACTTACGATTGTAATTTTAAGTAGGTAGCAGTTTTACTTGTCTTTTTTTCGAACGGTAATAATATGTCATATATGATAAAAAATTGATTTAGCAGGCTTACACTCTAAGGCGATGATTTAAAAATTTCATTTTGGATAATTTAAATGAATGCTTAGATTGTGACGGAACAGAGGGAACAGGTAAAACAATATTTTTAAAATCTAGAATTTAAGAACATAAATATTCAATTATAATAAAAAATTACAAATATACAATTCTAGCTAGCTAGGTAGCCATTTAACTAACTTGTGGGACACAATTTTGACTTTTCTAATCCCAAAATTTTAAATAAAGAGCGGAATTTAGAAAAAAAAATTAATTTTAGAAATGATCAAAGTTTTAAACAACAAAAATTCAAATTACAAAAGGTCAGATATGGACTGTATCTCTAATATTTTTCAAAAATTAAAAAAAAGTCATAAATATTTGTATTTTTAATTTGTATTAAAGGTAATTTCATCTCCAAGACTGACTGTTTTAGAAATATTTCTTTGTTTAGGATTGCTTTACATTCTTAAAGCAACTTTTTTTCTTTCAAAATTCCATTGATAAAGGGAGAAAGAAATTCTCCCGAAACGTTTGGATGTTGAATAAACGTTTTAAGATTAATTTCTATAAAATATTTATATTTATTTTTTATTTATAAAAACAATCATTAATATTTTTCAGGATAATTTAAATTAGTACTAATTTCTCCACCATATATGTAAAATATAGACGTAATTAATAATTTCTCATAAAAATTAAATTATAGAAAAAAGAAAAGTTTTTTTATTATAAACAAAACGATCAGATGAGGTTTGATCCCGGGTTCTTCGTATGTACGTGATTGATTGGAAGTCGTTTGAATCTAGTTTCTTAAAAATACTGACAATTGAGAATCAAAAGAAAAGTTTTTGCTAAAACAACCTCGATTAGACATTTTTAATGAGACATTCTCATTAGAATCTACGACGTTTTGAAACCCAATTCTGGAACTGATTTCAAGTGCTTGTAAATTCATCGATAGATTGTTATTTCTTATGAGATTGTCTCATTAAAATGTCCAATCTTTCATATTTGACTATTCTTGTAACCAGCATCCAAAGGTACCTTCAATTCCGACCCAATCCCTGATTTATTTCTATCCTCCTTCATTTCAGTCCAACTTGGATATGAGTTGGACTTTATTAGTGCAACAGCTTCTTGTATCAATATAATTTAATAAAAATAGATTAAGCAAAGGACACTCTCAGTAATTTTACTTATAAAATGAAACTCTTGAACTTTTTAATTTGTATATTTTTATCATATGATCTAGTTCAATTAGTGTTCATTGCCGTATTAACTCTTGAAAACCGCCATAAAAGTTATATAAGAAAATTAATTGAAATTTTACATGACTTCAATGGGTGGTCCAACCAAAAAAATAACCTTCCAAAACGTCGATTTTCTCTACTATGCGTGATCTTAATCAAAAAAGCATTCCAATTAATCATCAATATCTAAAAAATAATTATAATCATTATCGAAAAGTATTCATTTATTTTATAATTTATGTATTTTATTAAATATATATATAAAAAATTTGGCTGGAAAAATTCCATGTCTGCTTCTCATATTTCATATAGATCCTCCTCTTTCTCAAAATATGGCCGAAACGGTTTTCCGTGAGTAGTAATTAGCTCGTTTTGTATTCGGATCCCTGGACCCTATAATTATTTCCATCTGTGGCAAATATTTACCTAAAACGTTGTATTTTTGTATCCTAGGGTCTCTGTCGGTTTCTTGACCCGTCGGGCGCCTATACCAATTTTGTTTTGAGCCCCTAGCCTGTCGCCAGGGACTCCTTTAAAGAATCCCGCCCCGGGGTTCTATTGATGAGTGGCCTTATTTATCACACTGACCACACAGACTTAAATCAATGGCCGCCCTCCATATAATTAAGCGCGGTTCAATTTCAGCGCTGCTTATCGGGAGCAAGCAGCAGGCTGTTTGTTTTTTAAGGACCTGAGCATCCCTTCCCACTTAATTATCAGATAAGAGAACAAGGGTTGAAAGTGGTACACTTGCAGCTGAGAGTTTAACACATCTCGCAGGGTTTTAGGCTACATGTCACGTTCCATATTAATATTGGAAACAAGCAGAGTCATTAATCCGAATAAAAAGAGACCTCTACTGAATGATGTAAAATATATCGCTCTAAGATATTTTATTATCAAAATATGAAATTCTAAATTTTATTTTTTATTTTTTTTACTTTATCATACTCAGTATTGGTAAGCACATCGCACATTGCTTAGACTTAATTTTTTTAAACTATTTTGATAATTGAAATTAACAGAAATCACAGCGTCCAGTTCGGCAAAAATATTAATGTCTGTAGTGGTACTTCATAAAGCGTCACATTTTTAATTTTTAATTTATTTAGTTTTATTATTCAATTCAAATTATTCTATTTGTGTAAATATCTACATATTTACCTATCTACATATTTTTTGTGTTATTATTAGAAATAAAAAATATTTTTTTTTTATTGATAATCTGCATAAAATTGAATGAACGTTCTCAAACTGTTTAATTAAAAATATTAAAAATTTTCAGTTATTTTGAAAAACTGGGCAAAAACATTAATTATTTTCATTTAAACACCACTTTAAGAAACTAGTTTTTAGAGATTTTTTTAAAGACTTATTTGTAGTTAATTTTTTTAAACACATTGTCTACCATTTTTTGAGAAATTTTGAAAAAATTTATTAAGAAAAAGTAATAGCAATTAAAAACCATCAATTAATTTACAGACATACACACATATATATAAATATAAACGAATACATTGAAAATATGATATTAAGTACATAGGATCTGACCAAGTAAGCATTTTGTTCCCAAAAATTAAGACCAACATATTAGCATACATTAAAAAAACTGTTATCTGGATTCGGGGAAACTCTAAATTTCATTTTTTTTAGAAATATAATATTTGGATTAATCACGTCTCTTCTGAAAGAAATTTCAGCGTGAATGATGGTAAAAACTACATTATAGGCTTCTGTAACTGTAAAGTTTTTTACGGATGAGGGTTGTTATACTCACTTCCAACCCCTTTTAGTCGCCTTTTACGACAAGCAGGGGATACTGTGGACCTATTCTAACCCCGGTCCACAGGGGGTTTTTAAATTATGCTTTTATAAATAATAAAAATAATAAATAAAGAAAGAATTTAATTAAGGTCAAAAATCTAAGATTTTATTAGAATATTTTTACATTACACATCAGAGAGCTTCGTGGAGTTCAGAGTTGAACCCGAGTTGAACCCGAGTATTAACACGCTAGACGGGCTTGTTAGTTCGACCCTCGAGACCCACCCAACTAAGAAACCCGGCAAGCGTGTTAGTACTCGGGTTCAACTCCTGAGGGGACGAAGCCCTCTGATGTGCAATGTAAAAATATTCTATTAAAATCTTATATTTTTGACCTTAATTAATTTCTTTCTTAATATATATTTGGTTTTCACCGTGAGTTGTATTTTTGAAAAAAAAATCCATCTAATTTTCAAAAAAAGATGCTAATTAATAAAGTAAAGGGTGTGTAGTTTCACAGTGAATGAAATAAAATTCAAAGAGGTTTATACAAACTCAATATATTTCGGATTATTAGTCCATCATCAGGAGTTTACAAGTTAAAACCGTTTTAACTTGTAAACTCCTGATGATGGACTGATAATCCGAAATATATTGAGTTTGTATAAACCTCTTTGAGTTTTATTTCATTCACTGTGAAACTGCACACCCTTTACTTTATTAATTAATATCATGTTTCACCTAAAACCTACACCACTTTCCCTAAGTAAAAAAAAAAAAAGATGCTAAAAGCTCAAACTTTCGGATGAATTATTTTAATAATAATAATGTGCTTTATCTGGTTTGGTGTATATAAAACGATATTTTACTTAATTATTTGAAATTCAAAAAATAATTTAAATTTATTTAATTATTTTTCTAAATTATTCATGAAATAGGCAAGGACAAAGAGCCAGAAACTGTTTCTAATTTATATTTAATGAAGTAGATCTTCTATCGTTAATTAATCCTGGGACATAATTATTTTTTTAAAAAACTGGATTTTAATTGAAAAACAAAAAAATCGTCAATTCTTTTTCGAAAGATTTGTTCTTCTACCAGAAACATCAGAGATGGTTTCTTGTTTCGAAAGGCCATTGGCGTCGTCCATCTCGTTATTCTAATATTAATTGGCTTTTTTTCAAGGCGCTCATTTTCTAAAAGAAGGCTTAGGGATTATCAATATTTCATGGCCGCTTTTTAACATGGATCATCCCCTGGCAACGAATCTCTAATTACTCGGAACAACAAAGGAAAAATTTAAGAAAGGGATGTCATCAATTCTGAAAATATTCATAGTTCAAAATCAAAACAAATATTTTGTATTCTTAACATCTTAGGTTTTTATTTATTTTTATATTTGGCCTTGGGAAACAAAATCTTTTATCTAAATCCCAACTAATTACTTTACCATACAGGGTATGGTCAAGTATTGTAATCGTGCATGAAAAAAGTGGTTTTTTCCTTCTTTTTTTCGAAATATCTCAAAAACGGCTGAAACTATTTTGATTAAAAAAATTGAGCGAAACCATGGATGGCATTTCCCTATACAAAAAAGCTCTAATAAGTAAACATCAAAAAAATTATATTTTTTGAGATAATAACTGTTTTGTCAAAATGTCTGTTAGTCTGGTTGTCTGTTAGTTAGTCTGTGCGTTACCAAATTTTTGTGGACGAGCTAGCTTAAAAACTAGTTTGAATATCGAAACCAAATTTCACACGTAGTTTTGGTCCAGTGAGATTAAGAGCTGATTAGATTTTTGTGCATATCGACCCAAAATTAAGAGGGGTGGAGGGGGGTTATAAATTAAAAATCTAGGCCGTTTGAGCAAACTACACCAAATTTTGTATACCTAATCAGTGGACTCCCAGAAGTCTAAAAATGCAAAAACTAACTGCCTAAAATGGGGGGGGGGGTGTAGGGTCAAAAAATGAAAATCTTGGCCATTTACCAAACTCAACCAAATTTTGAATAGATAATCAGTGGACTCCCAGAAGTCTAAAAATACAAAAACTAACTACCCAAAATGGGGGGGGGGGTATAGGGTCAAAAAATGAAAATCTTGGCCATTTAGCATAGTCAACCAAATTTTGTATACATAATCAGTGGGACCCCAGTAGTATAAAAATGCAAAAACTAACCCCCCTACTGTTTATAAATAATTTTAGGGGCCGGGTTGTATCGTAAAGTCAAGTGGATGGCCACATCAGAACACGTCAGCTTATTTTTATTCTATTTTTACGTTGTACGCCTGGGAGGCAGGCAAATTATTGAATTCATTGTGCTTGAAAATGTCATGGAGAAAAATCATTTTCCACCATGAATTTTTAATTGAAAATATTTTGTTTTATGGAGAGAAACAGAGTTGTTGTTGATTCATGAAGAGAAATCAATCAGATTGCCCTCTGCTTGATGAAAATAAACACCCCATTTATGTATATAATTTATTTGTTTAATACTATAATAGTTTTGATCGTCTGACCTTCATCATTAGCCAACAAACGTTTGTTATGTGGCTAGCTTGCTATAACAACAAAACGATTTTTTCTATATTCAATCAGGTAATTGAACACATGAGAAATAACAGATAAAATATTTCTAATTAAAAGATGTTTGAAATATTAAGACAGGCGGGAATAAAATTCAGGGAGAGAAGACTAATCTACAATCTATATCAAAACCAGACGGCAATTATAAATATTGGAGATGAGCAAAGAGAAGCCAAAATAAAATAAACTGCAACGGATCGTTGCTAAACTTTATCCAAATTCATTTGAAATATTAATATGTTTGTTCCTTTATTATTAATCAGATATCACTTGCAATTTGTAGTTCATATTGACATTAATTCAAAAATAATTCTCATTTAATAGTTGAGGAATAACCATTCTACATTTGATTTTTGACATTTCGGTTATTATTGTAACCATTGCTGAAGACATAGAGGAATCGACTTAAAATCAAAAATAGCCATCGATTCTCATCTAATACTTGAGGAATAACAATTCTACATTAGGTTTTTGACGTTTCGATTATTATTGGTAACCATTGCTGAAGACATGGAGGAATCGACTTAAAATCAAAAATAACGATCGATTCTTATCTAATACTAGAGGAATAACCTTATTGCATTCCATTTTTGATGTTTTGACTATTAATGGAAACCTCTACTGAAAATGTGGAAGAATCGACTTAAAATCAAAAAGACTAAATTCTTTTATGGCAAACAACTCAAGCTTGAGTTGTTTACCAAAAAAGAATTTAGTCTTTTGATTTTAAGTCGATTCTTCCACATTTTCAGTAGAGGTTTCCATTAATAGTCAAAACATCAAAAATGGAATTCAATAAGGTTATTCCTCTAGTATTAGATAAGAATCGATCGTTATTTTTGATTTTATGTCGATTCCTCCATGCCTTCAGCAATGGTTACCAATAATAATCGAAACGTCAAAAACCTAATGTAGAATTGTTATTCCTCAAGTATTAGATGAGAATCGATGGCTATTTTTGATTTTAAGTCGATTCCTCTATGTCTTCAGCAATGGTTACAATAATAACCGAAATGTCAAAAATCCAATATAGAATGGTTATTCCTCAAGTATTAGATGAGAATCAATCGCTATTTTTGGTTTATAGTGGATTTCTCTATGTCTTCAGCAATGGTTACCAATAAAAACCGAAACGCCAAAAATCCAATATAGAATGATTATTCCTCAAGTACTAGATGAGAATCAATCGCTAATTTTTATTTTAAGTCGATTCCTCCATGTCTTCAGCAATGGTTACTAATAAAAACCGAAACGTCAAAAATCCAATATAGAATGATTATTCCTCAAGTACTAGATGAGAATCAATCGCTATTTTTGGTTTAAAATCGATTTCTCTATGTCTTCAGCAATGGTTACTAATAAAAACCGAAACGTCAAAAATCCAATATAGAATGATTATTCCTCGAGTACTAGATGAGAATCAATCGCTATTTTTGGTTTAAAATCGATTTCTCTGTCTTCAGCAAAGGTAACGGATAAGAAAACAACGCAGTTGCTATGGTTACTCATAAAAATTCCTCCCAAATTTTTAGCATTTCACAGAGAGAAGCCTATCCATTCTTACTTAAGCAAGGCTAAATGAGCTATATTAAAACTTTCAAATGAATAAATTTTAAAGAATTTAAAAAATTAAAAAAAGTAACATCTTACTCTAGAGTAAAGTACTTTAAAATATAATTTTACTAAAAACTTTATTTAACCTTTTTTGTGGTCCCCAAGGTACTTAATTAGGATATTAAATTTCATCAAAATTGGTTAAGTCATTTTCAAGATATTTAGAAAAAACTAAAAAAGTACTGAAATAAAGTACTAATGTTTGTGGACCGATATGTACCAAAAACTAATCAGCGCTTCATTTTGTTAAACTAATGGTAGGTTTTCAATTTCATTTCAATCGGTGCAACGGTGTGGAAAAAATCGTGGGCCAAAAAAACGATAACATCCATCCATACATACATCCATCCATACATCCATCCATACGCACGCACTAAATGAAAAAATCGCACTTTTGGCCTCTCGACGAGACCCCATGTAATTTTTGGCAAAACCGCCACGTGCTAATATTCAACCTAATTGAATACTACAATTTGTGACTTTAATTGAGTCCATGGGTTCCGTAGTCTTTACCTGAGGACCCTTTGAAGCCACGCTTGCCCCGAGAGCGATTACAATACTTTACCCATGCTTTGCATTGGATAAAGTAAAAAGGTGTAAGACAAGGATGTGTGCTGTCACCCATGATTTTCAACTTATACATAGAAGAAGCAATTAAAGAATTCAAAGACAAAATTGATACAGGTATCGAAATCCAAGGTCAAAAGATCACTATGTTAAGATTTGCCGATGACATTGCCCTTCTAGGAAGCAATAAAAAAGAATTAGAGGACGCCTTGAATGGAATTAACCAAATCCTAATAGAAGAAATCAAAATGAAAATAAACAAGAATAAAACCAAGGTCCTAGTATGTACAAAAAAAGAACAAACGAGACAGGAATTCATCAAAATTAACCAAGAAAACCTAGAAGGAGTTAAGGAATTCCGCTACCTAGGAAGTAAAATAATATGGGATGGGAGGAGCAAAAACGAAATTAAATCAAGAATTGCCCAAGCAAAAATGGGGTTTAATTCAAAACAAAAACTACTATGCCCTCCTCAATCAGCTTAGCAAACAGGAAGTTGCTATTGAAGACATATGTATGGAGCATAGCCATGTACGGGTGTGAAATCTGGACAATTGGAAAAGCGGAGAGAAAGAGATTGGAGGCTTTCGAAATGTGGTGCTACAGAAGAATGATGAATATCAAATGGATGGATAAAATTACAAATGAAGAAGTTCTTGGAAGAATCGGAGAAAGAAGAACCTTGTGGAAGAGTCTGAAGAAGAGAAGAGGTCAGATGATGGAACACACACTGAGACATGGGGGACTGCTTAGGGATATCTTGGAGGGGGAGGTGGGAAAGAAAGGGGGAACGGGACCCAGATTAGAATATTTCAACCAAATAATTGGGGATATGGGATGCCAGACATTTAGAGAGGTCAAACAGCTGGCGGGGGACAGAGTCGAGTGGAGACGGATTGTTGCATCAAACCAGTCTTAGGACTGTATACTCAATGATGATGATGATGAATTAAAAGACTGATGATGAACGTCAAACCTTCGAAACTATAGTCTTAAAAGAATAAATAATAATTAAATAAATAAATATTTGGTATATGTATAATGAATATACGTATATTATGTTTATTTGCATCAAGCAGAGGACAACCTCAGGGTTTTCTCTACATGTTTTTTTCCTCTGAGGGTCTGTGTGTTTCAATGTCCGGATTCCGATATCCATGGTAACTTGAGAACGGAAAATTATAGAAAGTTTGTTTTTGTGCGAAAATGTGTGTATTTTTCAGTTCAGAAAACTGACTGGATTTTCAGGACTCTTCTAATTTCTTCTTAGTACGTGATTACGTTGTGAATAAAATATACCACAGAAATTTCAATAATTTAAAAATATACCATAAGTTTAGGCTGTAGCGAGATGAGTCGATTAAACAAATTAAATTTATATTATTAAATATATGTATATTAAATAAGTCAACATAATTACTTTCACATATATATCTTGTATCATAATATAGGATATAATTATTTTGATTAGTTATGTCCATCGATAAAATTATTAAAGTTATTATAGGGAAATAAGGACTATATCTTTTATGCAGATAATTTATATTTTATTATCAACGTTTCGTCAACTTTGTTGACTTCTTCAGTACTCAAATAGTTAACTTCCCTGCATATTTGTCATTTTGTAGCTGTTTATGCACATTTTTATAATTATTCTTTCCTAGCAAACACAAAAAGGCAAGTCATCAACATCGATCAGATTGAAATTTTTTTCTTTTTTAAAAAAGAAAATTTTTTCAATCTGATCGATGTTGATGACTTGCCTTGTTATGTTTACTAAGAAAGAATAATTTTAAAAATGACAAATATGCAGGGAAGTTAACTATTTGAGCTATGAAGAAGTCAACAAAGTTGTCGAAACGTTGGCAATACAATATACTAAATTATCTGCATAAAAGACATAGTCCTTATTTCCCTATAATAAATTTAATAATAGGATTTAATTTAGTATTGTATTCTTCTCCCGGGGTGCTGAGACTTTGATTTTTTTATATCTACTCGTACTAATTAAATAAAAAATTCAAGAAAGTTTTTATTTGCATCATGTTATCATAATCCATGGGTAATCGTTTCTCAAAGACTTGTTTAATTGGTTTTCTCAAAGAATCAAAATATTTATGGCAAGATATATATATAGAGAAAGAGAAAGTGTACTATAATAGAAAGCGTTTACTTACTTAAGCTTCTAGTTGCTCTAGCACCTCGAATATTCTTCTATTACTTGTAAAGTATCGCACTTGGTCTTGCACTGGCAAACGATCCCGTTCAACTAAAAAGAAATGAAATAATTTAGCTGGCTGGCAAATTTATCTCTCTGACATTCGGAGAAAGAAATAATCGAGACTTGTTGATAAAAGAAAAGAAATTAAATAAATAAAAATAAAAAATGGTCCTTTTTAGAATTGACTTAGCTTTAGTAATTTTGTCACCCTCTAATTATTTTTATTAATTTTTTATAAATATGTACATCTAAAATAAATTTCAATATTAATTGATACACTTGGTGGGCTAGGCTCGCTGGGCGGCTGAACGATTGAATTCGAATGATATTTTGATTTTTTCTTTTTCTCGCTACCTACTTGATGCCAAAAATTAAAAAAATAAATACATAGGTACGTATTTGCTCATTCAGTTTAAAAATGTCTGAAACAGGCACACCCTGAGAAGAAAATTCTATATCTTGAATAAATGATAAATATATCTATAAACTATAGTAAAGTAATTGCAATTAAAAATCAGTTTATATACAGGTCGGAACTTTTTGCTATCGTGTGCAAATGAAATTATATTAAGCACAGTATTTTTCATTTAAAAGCCAAAAATATTTGTTGATAGTAGAACAATAGTCTAATTTTTATTATTTTTCCTATGGACTCCCCAAGAGTCCGGGCCCGAGGGCATTTGCCCACCTCTCTGAGTGGCCCTGGTCTGAAACGTTTCAATCATGATTTTTTTATCTGATTCTCTATGTGTCTGGATTACAATATCTTGTCTTAAAATGTTTATATTTTCAATACCAAAAACCAATTCGATTTTTAGCACGTATAATAATTATAAGAAATTTTGGTTCAAAAATTAAGACAATCTAATTCTTTGAATGATTTTATTGAGATTTTAAGATGATGTCATAATATAGTCATAAATGAACAATTTATGTTTATGTTTATTATTAACTACTAGGGGGCTCAGCGTACCAAGACTTGAATAGTTTTCACTTTTTTATTATTTAATAAATGTGCAGTCATGACCGATTCTTTATTTAGAATATGATCGAAAAAAATTACAAAAAAGGGCAATCATAGAATTAGCTTTCTTTCTTTCAAGAAAATACAAGTTCAGACCTGTTTCAGACTATTCAAGATTAATTACTTAATTTCAATTATTCTAGGAACAGCTTTTTCCCTCATGCACTTGCACCAAAACGATACTCGTTATAGACACAAAATATTCAATTAGACTTCACTAAGGGCCAGTTTCATAAAACTAAGATGGGCCTATGCTAAGGAAGACCCTGGGGTTAGCTCTCGAAATATGTTTCATAAAAAAACATAGTGTGATCGCAGACTTAACCCCTCTATCTTTAACTCTCCGAACTTGATGAGTTAACCTTTATCCTGGGGCTAACTCTGTGTTTATTCATTGACATTAGAAAAACGTTTTATAGGTTAGAGTTTCAAATCAAAAGAATTCAAAACAAATCGTTATATTATTTATTTTTATAATAATATTATTATTATTGTTATATAATATTAAATATAGCCAAATATACCTATATAAATGTATATAGAATTTTAATTTATGTTAACACGGAATTAGAATAAAACAAAAGAATTCATTATATAGGTATATTTTTTAAAAGTAAATATCTAATAAATTAAATTAAAAAAAATTTCAAACTAAAATCGAAGAAAGCAGATATTTCTAATAAAATAGTTAAATTTTTATATTTATTTCATAGAATAAAATTAGATCGGAAACGATTGGAGTCAGCATTAAATTCTGATGCCAAATCATCCCATATTTGTTTTTCTTTAAATTAGCATCAGAATCTGAACGCTTAGATTCCAACACACATCTTTATATTTATTAACGAGAAAAACAAGACGTTCCTCCTCTTCTATTGTGAAATTGGGACTTCTTTTATTCTTAATTGAAGATTGGTCCATATTCTATTTAAAATTAAATATTCAATTATTCAATACATTTCAAATTTTTAAAATTACATGATTTGTCACAGTTTTGTTGTATCTATACATTTACTTTTTTACCACTTTATTTTTATATGATTAAATAGAAAAAAAAATTTGATTGTTTTTAAATAATAAAAGAATACAAGACATTCATTCATTTGAATGAAATGAATACAAAACAAAAAAAAATCTAAACGTAATTGTTTTTTTTTTCTAAAAATAACTAAAATGTAGGGAATTTGGCCGTTGCCAACCTATTTTCCTACCCTTATGAAATTCATATTGTTTGAAACTCCAGGGTAACTCTCAACCTAGAGTTGAGTAAGCCGAGGATTATTTTTTTTTATGAAACTGGCCCTAAAAGTCAGACAAAAATGAAAAAAGTGAATTAATTCCTCCGGGACGAGTTGGCGAGGGTATTAGGAATAGCTGATATTTTCAAAACATCTATAGCTTGTATTTCCATTAAAAAAAAATTATTAGATTGTAGAATTTTTAGCACCAGAGAATTTTGAGAAGAAAAATGCACAGATTCAGAAAAATCTTAAACCCTTTTACGTAATGAGCTGGATTTTGGTAATTTTTTAGGTTTGTATTAATAAGTTGTGTTAAAATACCAAGTTTAAATAAAATATTATTTGACTTCAGAGTGTCAATATTTTATACCTATTTTTAATTACCTAGATAAAAATTTAGTTTCTAACATCAAAAATGTATTTACAGTATAACCCTTCGAATCCGAACTAATTGGGGCTGTAGCCTGGGCGGATTTAAATTTGTTCGGATTAGCCGAAAGCAGCTTCGACAAAAGAAGACAACTGATATCAAGTGAAAGATTAATTAATATTTTGTGTATTTCTATTATTATTTCATTGTTTTTGCAAATAGATTAACCTAAAGAATATCAATAACCAACTTTTACCGTTTTTCAATCCTGAATGACATAAGTATGTAGACACATTCACACTTTGTTAGGTATGCTAACTGTACATCTTTGTTAATTTTTCAACTATTTATGTAAAATAAGGTTTTAATGTAGAATATATACATAATTGTTTTATGACTAAATAAATAAGTTTCTCTTTTTTGGGTTCGGATTTCCGTGGTTCGGATTTGAGGGGTTTCACTGTATTTTTAATCATCATATATATAATCTACATATAAGTATACATAATCTACATATAAGAAACTGTTAAAAAAATAAGAGTGTCTGTTTGTTCTAGAACTATCACAAGATAGAATTTATGCTTCAAAAGTTCAGTCAATAATATTACAACAATGTTACAATGTTAATATTGTTTGTGTTGATTTTGATAGTTATATTAGATATTCTAAGTATGTGAAAAATGTTTTCAAAGGATAAAATGATATATTTTTTTGAAGTCGAATCAATCGGGAGACGTCGAAAGTCTGCTTGGACTCTTTTCTACGATTTGAAATGTTCACAGGAATTATCAAATTACAAATGAATAAAAAATTTAAAAAAAGTGATTTCAAACGCTTGCTAACTGAGTGAATATTATTATATTTTATAAGAAAGTGAGAAAGTATTCGTGAGTGTCAGATCTACGAATTTAATAATTCCAGAACATATTAAGCCCACGCTTCTCGATACCACAACAAACTTTTGTGTTTTTGTGCTCGCCCTCAAGCGGGTATCATCTCCAGCTTTAAATTTTAATTAGCAAATTCAAAGGGATAATAAATTGTAGCCTATGTTTAAGTACCGCCTGCGGGGCGAAAGCCATCTCCTTTCTTCTTTGATTACGTGAGAATGGTTATTTGATCTCCGCTTCTGTTTGTGCATTAGATATGTATCTCCTGCATTCCCTCGGACTCTAGAATTTGTCAGCAATTTCTCGCCTTCCATTTCAAGGGACAACTGTATACTACCCCATCCCTTTCGCGTTGCCCAAACTTCTTCACTTCTAATTAATTTCCAAAGTCGAGCAGTATTTTCCACCAGGTTCGTTTGCCACCCCAAGTGACATTCTGCCTGTCGAAAAAAACTAATTCTAATTGAATTGTCATCTTGAGAGTTTTTTCTATCTCCCTAGGGATATCAGTTTTATTCTCATGTAATTTTAGATGATCCATCCCTTCCATTTGCTCGCTTTAATCCGTTTTCGGTATTTTTTTCTTAGAATTCCCTTACTTGTTTTTCACTTTTATTTTCAAATATAAACAGAGCTTTCATTATGAACTAATCTTGTTTTTTTGAAAAAAATCCAAGTTGAGATTTTTACAGATATAAATGAAAATTTAAAGGTGCACCGCTGCTTTACATAATACATTACGAACATATTTGGTTGGAATTGACTCGTTCAGGTTAAATTCTCGATATAATACAAATTATCCATAACATCTCGAATTCAGTAGCTGAAAATCTTTCTTTAAGCTGCACTTTCGCTGCAACTGCCCATCGTCGTGGTCGGCAGTCGACGGTGAGCGTCGCAGCAAAAGTTCACCCTAAGAGAGATTTTCAGCTACTGAATTCGAGATGTTATGGTAAATTTTTTATATCGAGAATTTAACCTGAACGAGTCAATTTCAATCAAATATGTTCCTTTGTATAATGTGAAATTAGCGGTGGGCACTCGCAGCGAAAGTGCATCTTAAGAGAGATTTTCAGCTACTGAATCCCAGATGTTATGCGTGATTTTTATTAAATTGGGAATTTAACCTAAACGCCAAAAAGCCTGTATTTTCCGATTCCCAACTCTCTTTCGCGGTTAAATTGGAAATGTGCCGGTTCACTTCATTCGCAAATACATTTGTCCCTATCAATGAAGAGGAACACTTCCGGCCTCCGTCTTTCCTGTCACTTATAAACTTCAAATCTTCAAAACCCTGTGCACAAACTTCTACCCCTTCACCCTTTCGATTGATCAATTCCTCCTTCTGGTCGGTAATGCAAGGGTCTTTCGAGATCCATAGGATCGCATCTTCCTGGTGCGCCCTTTCTTGCATTCGATTGCATTATATTAAAAAAAGCTACCCTCTCTCTTGTCTCCGAGAAGAAAATTTTTAAATGAAGTTAGATATGTAGCTGTTAAAGCTTGTATTTTTGTGATTAAATTTGAGAAGGGGCTAAAATTTGTTTAAATCACACATAATTAATTATTTTTCAAATGCCATCTAATTGTTTCTCCTATAATCGAAGTTAAGCCATAAAAATTTAAGGGAAATGGTATATTTATAGATCCGAGATGTTATGAATTATTTTTATTTTGTCTGATGGACTGTTTCGAGTGCAATTGCAATCCGGCACTTGACTTAACCTCTCAGGTGAACCACATCTGACATATCTGACAGGATTGCACTCTTTTGGCATTTGAACTCGATTCCCGAAGAGGTAAAACAACCCTTCAGACATAATAAAAATAATCCATAACATCTCGGATCTAATAGTAGACCATCTCTCTTGAATTTCTATAGTAATTTCTTAAAGCTAATATCGGCATTTGTCTTTTATATCGAAGTAAAAATTGAATATAGGTTTAATATATATTTATATTTAAATTAAAATATTTTTCAATTTTTTTCTAAGCTATATGGTTAAGTTTTCAAGTTTTTGTTAATATGGATGAATTTTTCAATATTCAAATATATAAACAATAGGCTAATATACTTTACGTATAAATAAGATCTAAAGAAATTAAGAGATCATTTATTAAATCCGAGTTATCGTGGATAATTTTTATTACATGTTAGAAGTGCAGTTTTCATCCCATCTTAGTGTAGCCAATTGGCCCGGATTGCTATTCTTCACGCTCGGGTTTGATTTCCCAGGGGATGAAAACAACCATTCTGCCATGTTATAAAAATTATCATTTACAACTTAGATTTAACAGATGACACTAACGTGTAATTTATTCAAAAATTTAAATCCTGCTTTTATATAAATAAGATCGGTTCTCTTTTAGTGCTTACAAATGTTGATTTATGAAATGGAATTTAATTAAATCAATAATTTCGCTTATTTATTTTTCTTAGCTATTTAAGTGACTTTCTTACTTTATATAATATCTTGTATTGATTATTTTTTATATCATAACCCACCTGAATAATTTTCTAACAATATCGTTAGCTGATAGCTACTTCGCATATATAATTCATACGCTTAATGTGATCCAAAAAGAGGGATGGTAAAATCTTATATACATATACTTAACAATTCGTTTTTATTTTTTGTACTTTTTTCTTTAGAAATTTTTTTGTCGTTTCATTTATTGAAAAATCAATAAAAAAATATTAAAACTTATATGTTTTGATATTAAATTATTCGGAATTTTACGGGACTCGGCTTGTTTGGTTACACCTGAGACCCCTTTTAGTCACTTCTTGTCGCTTTAAGCCTCCGCCTAATTTTGTTTATATCTTCTTTAATCATATTCACGCATTTACAAATGAATTATTTATTAATGGATGGACAGAAATGCGAAACGGAAAAACAAAGAGAAATTTCCAACAGAGTAGTAAACAATTATATTTATAATTATCAGCGTTTATAGAATTTTCTACTACAATTGCACTAAATAAAATAATAAATTTCAGCCATGACCTTCGCCTTGTTACTTTTATAAGGATTGTAAAATTATGAATTTGTTTTTTTCCATCTGGGAAAAGAGCTAATTATTATTTTTTGTAACAGTATTTCAGCACTGTCAGTGCCTGGCATCTGATTGGCCATCCCAGTCCCATCTACACTGTGTTAGTGGTAAAAAGCATTTACTTTGCGACATACAAGCGGCCCTAAGTCTCGCCGATCTGAAATTATTCTTAATTCATCAACCATCGAACCATGATCGCTTCATTGACTTAGTACCAAACGTACTGATGGAAGTGAAATTGTATCAAACAGGTTGAAAAGATGAATAATCTATGTAAGTAAAGAAAGTAATTAAATTTTTGCTTAAATTTTTAAAGGATTTTCTACTACTCTCTGTAATTAAAATGGATTACAAATTTATGGAAAGATTTTATTTTTAAGAGAGTAGTAATCCAATAAGTCCAATCGGATAATTGACCCCATGAGAAATAGAAGATAAAATATTTCTAATATTTCTAAAAAGTCTGCTGATGGAGTTCAAATCTTCAAAACTATAGAATCAAACAAATAAATTATACGAGTATATATAACTATACAAGTGGCGCGCGGAAGTAAGTAAATAAAAAATATATCCTCCAAGTTTCAATTCTCTATCGCAATTTTAACCTGTGGCCCACAGCGAAGCAAGTTTCCCATCTAAATAACATGGAGTTTTTAGCATTGAACGATCAATTTTTTATTCCGGCCAAAATAATGGTTCAAAAAATTTGAAACTCTTTATACATTATTCTTATAATAGTAGCAATCCCTCAGAATTTTTACAGATTTTTAGTTATAATAATTTTGGAGTCTATAAATTACTAACACTAAGATATATCAGTATTTCATCTAGCTGTAACTTCAATTTTTTTATTTCGAACCGAGGGGTGAACCGCGATTGGAATTACGAGTACACGTCTTTGGAATTATGTAGAATTATTTTGGAATTCATTAGATAATGACCCTTTATCTATTGTTTTTTACTTGGAAATTAAAGTGGAAGTAGGTGTTCAAGTTATTAGGTCGCCGTTCACCCCTCGTTTCGAACCATATGAGCTTCTGTCAGCGTAAAAATACGAAAATACTCAAAATAAGGACAACCCTATTGTTGGTACTTACTTTTTAAGTGAAATAGTCAATTAATTTTCAAGGTAAGAAGAATTTATTTTTTAAAGTAGAAATTTGAATCAAGTTGTTTAGTTGATGATTTTATTTTCATTCGTTTGTCTTTTGTTTTTGATCTATTTTTATGTGGTAATCTCATTTCTTGTTATTTTATTGACCCATTTTTTTTTTTTTTAAGTTTTAACTTTGATTTTCCGGGCGACTGCTGAAATCCATTTGAACAAAGGACTGGCTGCTGGCGAAGGGGATCTTTGCTTTGACAATTGTAACCGATGAGAACCCCGGGCTATTCTTCTTCTACTCTTCCCTAGTGAAATTCAGTCTGCAATTATTCTCTTTAAAATTAATTTTTCAGTAACGATTAACAACAATTATAAAGTGAGATTCACTCGGCTCCATTCCCAGGGGTGAAGTACCCTGGTTAGTATTTTAAACCAAGAAACTAAAAAGAGTTACCTACCCGGTATGCCTTCCTACCGGGTAACTCTAGTGTTCAATACGCTTAAAAACATTTTTTTCCCATTTGGTTTGATCATGTCTGAAATAGGTAGAAAGATCATTTTCAACCATAATTATTTGTCACTCTGATTGTCTGGATTTCGATACCCACAAAAGCTTCTTAAAAACGTAACGTTTTAGAATGTTCGTTCTTTATGCAGAAATGTTTGTAGTTAGATTGTTCTCAAACTTCAGAACTTCAAAATGTAAAAAATAAATATTTTTGAATGTTTTTGTATGAAAAAACCAAAGCAAATAAACATGAGTTTTCCAAATAACATTTAATTAATTAATCAATTTATTTGTTTTAAAACCCATTTATAGTTTTAAAATAAAAATTTAAAAATATAAATTACTAGGTAGAATTCACAAATTCGATGATCATTAGCATGACTCTATATTTATTTCCGGATTACGAGTTCACATAAGAAAACGTTTTCTATGTGAACTCTTGAAAATGGACTCGTAACCTGAATTATATATCGAATCTTGCTAATAATGCATTTTCTCTTGTATTTGTGAATCCTACCTAGTAATTTATATTTTTAAATTTTTATTTTATTTTATTAAATATGTTTCACCTAGAACCTACACAATTCTCCCTTAACAAAACCATTTATAGTTTATTCCAAATAGTTGCTTATATATTATAAATTATAATTAAAAAATTTAAATGACAATTATCCTATTTTGTCTATTAATCTGGAGATTGCTGGACCACCCAAATGAGGTATTGGATTGGTTCAGACGAAAAAGCCAAATTAGTTTCAATCCCCTGATAAACTAACTATATAGGATTTAACACCTCTTTATTCACATTATTTTAATTTTACATGCATTAGATATATGCCTATATTTGTTTTATTTTTGTTTATAAATCGAATAACCGAAAAAAAGGGGTATTTTTTCGAAAAAAAATGTTTCCTTTTATGATAACAAGGACAATCACAAACGAAGATATTACCGTTTTGATAATGGAAAAGTTAACTCCGAAGTCGAGCCCAAAAATTCTATTATACGTAGGAATGTAATTTAATAACTGGTCTACTAAATTGTTAAATTAAAAAAAATGAAATTATAACAAGTCGAGGGGTGAACCGCGACCTAAAATTGTGAACACCTACTTCCACTTCCACTATCATTTCCAAGTAGAAGACAATAGATTATCTAATGAATTCTAAAGTAATTCCAAATATGTAATTCCAAAGACCGCGTACACCTAATTCCAATCGCGGTTCACTTTTCATAACAAGTTAATTATATAAAGAAATAATTTCTTTAAATATTTTATTATATTTAAATTTATTAGTAGGGCAATTTTAACTCCGGCTGGTTAGTATAGTTCAGCCCTCATCCGACTATCTATAAATTTACGGGAAGCGTACCTATATTCTTGAAAATGTTTGCATATATTTCTCCAATTTACAAATTTAAAAATCAGCTAATATATAATATAAAGTGTTTTAAAATTTTACAAAGCTTAAAAGATATAGGGTAAGATTTTGTGAATAATATAATTAGGGTAATGATGACTTGTATTATCTAATTGGGCGAATTTTTCAAGATTCCGTGTACTTTTGTAATTTATTATCAGAAAACTTTTGAGCTAGAAAGTTAAAACTTGACAAAGTTATAGTTTATTTATTCGAATTTGAGCTCATTAGCTATAAGCCATCAATATAATGGCAGGTTCTGCTTATACTAGCAATATCTTGTATATGAGTTGTGTTTCTAGTGAAAATAGAAGTTTGCAACTCTCATTATCTTCCTTGAGGCCATCCCATTCAATATCAATAGGATACACGAGATTGAGTTTATAAAGTTATTTGGGGAGGGTCACCCGCCTTAGACCAAACAGCGCCACATGTTTCTTCGCTCTGGAGATTATTTAACAACCCCTTTGAAAATGCCAAATCAGCTGACAGATATTCAATATCTCTGTATTTAATATTTTTTTTCTAATTCTCTGCACTTTTAAATATCTGAATCAAGAAATACAAATATCTATTTAGTTATTGATTAAAAAAAAGTAATAATAAAAATATTTTGGTACCAGAACGCACGTTCTACAAGCTTCCGTTCTTAAATTATAGTTGGAATTAGAATCCAGACTAACAGTTAGAAAAATAATGGTTGAAAATTATTTTTCTCTAGGCTATAAACATTTCTATCTTTATGTTAGAGTAGTTAGTAATAATAAACTGAACATTTGTATTTTCTATTTCAAACCGTTCGCTGACAAAAAATTGTCAACTGACCGAAATTTGCAGAAAAATTACCAGATGTAGCAAAAGTTTTCATGTGTTTTTCCCCAATTTCATTATTATTAATTTATTGGTGATTATATTAGAAAATTAAATTATTTTATTCTATAAAAAAATTAATGATTAATGATTATATTCCATTTTGGACGAAATTGATTGATTAGTTTTTAAGAAAATGGTAAAAAGCTAGAAAACCCTAAATACGACTCGCTGATACCGGGTGACTTTGCGATCCGGCCTCTTGATATAACAGACCAAAAGAATTATAAATAAAAAAGAAAACGTTCTTATTTTATCGATTTCATCTATCTGAAGGTTCACAGTATGTCTATTATATAGCATTTTGATTAAGAATTTTCTAGTTTAAAAGAAATTGGATAAAAAGATTTAATTTCTTCTCTCCGGGAGCGAATCAACTAGAAATGGCAAAAAGTTTTATTTTTTCTCATTAAATATTTATTCAAATCTATTGAAATTTCATATCTCTGTGTTATTTTCATTAATTTTTCAAATAATTATCTGTGTGTTATTTTTATTTATCATATAATTATTAATAGAAACTTTACATTTTAAAGGGTAGTTTATTTGAAGTCCAATTTGAAATAACGCTAATAATTCCAGTGAATTTTTTTTTAATTTAAATTAATAGATATTATAAAACAATTAATTATTAATAATTTAATACAATTTTGAAAGAAATCGATTCAGTACTTTTTAAGAAAATTGTCAAAAACCCTGAAAACCGTCTATGAAAGGCCGTTTTAGAAACATTTTAAAATTCACCTCCATGTCACAAGTCAATGTTTCATTTCATATGACTTTTTAAACTTTTTTAAAAGGCA
This sequence comes from Forficula auricularia, assembly GCA_024734495.1. NCBI lineage: Eukaryota > Metazoa > Arthropoda > Insecta > Dermaptera > Forficulidae > Forficula > Forficula auricularia. The sequence goes on from JALMQS010000618.1 coordinate 143,865, forward strand.
TCTTGTGTTTTCAAAAAACATCAATTTTTTGACGGTTCATATGGTTTTTGGTCATTTTCTCAAAAAGTACTTTATCGATTTTGTTCAAAATTGAATCAAATTATAAATATTTTGCTGTTTTATAATATTTATTAATTTCATATTTTTAAAAATTATTTCAAAGGAGTTATAGCGTATTTTCAAATTGGACTTCAAATCAACTACCCTTTAAAATAAAAATTCCGTAATAATAATTATTTTATATAATACGTAAATGAAAAAAAACAAGTTTGATAAATATTTCTCTAACACCCTAGATATTCTATATATCAAAAAATTCTAATGTTACTACATGTTGATAATTTAGTTTACTAAAAGAAAGTGCACTAGTACGCGCTACACAGGCTTTGGCTGCAGTAGGAGATGAGAACTGACAGGACTTTTAGAGATTTTCAAAAAGGTTAAAACCTTAAAAGCTAAGGTTTTAACTAAGTTAATGCTTAGCTTATAGGCTCTTTTGACATGTAATAAAATTTATTCATGGCAGATCAGATTTGATTGAATTCTCTCTTCATGATTTCTTTAGAAATTTAAAGTGAGGTTAGATCGGCAATTTCAACTTTTATGTATATTCAATTGAATATCTATCGGTTTAAAATACAAATGCACGACAAGAGAGTTGGATGGACAGCGTTTCGAATCCCGTCTGACTTATTTAATTGTTTCTTATCCGGTTCACATGGTCAAGTAAATTTCCAAGAAACTTTCCATTTGAATTTTAATAAAAATTTCAAGCTTTTCAAAATATTTTTTTTTTTTAAAGATGAAAAAATTATAAATAGTAAAGTGATAAATGAAAAAGAACATATGAATTTTGTTCTTGATTCCAGAGGTTTTTTCACCATAAAAATAATGAACATTTATAGTGAAATAACGCTTTCTTTTCTTTTTGGGTTTAAGACCTACAATACAGCTATATTTTATATTTCAACCCTGAAATATAACTATAATATTACAATGAAATTATAGTAATAATGCGGGAATAGTATTCTGCAATAATCCGGAACTATTACATATTAACTAACATATTATTAAAATAATTTTATTGCAATATTGCAGAGATATTACTGTAATATTGCTTCAGGGTGGGGCATAAAGATCTCCCACATTTTGAAGAGGTATACAAAATGAAAAAATTTAACTAGAAAAAAACTGAATATATTTTTGAAAATAATATAAAATAAATTTTTTTTTCAAATGTTTTTTAAGCATTATATCAGACAAAAAAAGGGGGAAGGGTCAAAAATGAAAATTCTAGCCCTTTCGACGAAGCTCAACCAAATTTTGTATATATAGTTTCGTCAAAATGACCAGAATTATCATTTTTGACCCCTCCCCACCTCCCCCCTCTTTTTTGTCTGATATAATGTTTAAAACATATTAAAAAAAATTTATTTTAGTTTATTTTCAAAAATATATTCATTTTTTTCTAGTTAAATCTTTTCATTTTTTGTACCTCTTCAAATGTGGGAGATCTTTATCCCCCACTCTGTATAATATTATTTTAATAATATGTTAGTTAATATGTAATAATGCCGGAATATTGCAGCAGTAATATTTCACATTATAAGAATATCATTGTAATATTATTGTTATATTTCAGGAATATTTTTCTGAAATATAATGGCATTACAGAATATGCCGTGTTTTATAACACATACCGGGTGAGTTTTTTATCTTGAGACAGTCTTATAACTCAAAAACAGTGCATTATATGGAAAAAAGTTTATTTATATCGAGGAGAAACTAAACTAAGCTATTGTTTTTTGGCCTAGAACAAGCTTTCAAGGGTATTTCATGGCCAACTTCTATTTTTTCAATTACGTCATCATATTCTACAATAAAAACTGAACAACTTTCATAAGAACTATTTTTTATACGACATCAAATAAACAAAATACATGAATCAATTAGATCTCAAAAAAATCTTAATAATTATTTTTAACAATTATTTAACTTAATTATCAAATAATAATGATTAAATAAATATTTATTAAATTAAAAAGTCACAACAATGTAAATAAGTGTTTATAATGATCTTAAAACTTCGTTATACTCAGATTTAAGAGATTGTTTTCTACTTATTGAACTTCTTAAACTTTTTGAGTTTAAAAAAGTTTATTTCTCGTGTCAATCGAGTAGATAGTCATATTGTATTACTATAGTAAAAATGTAGTATTTTTTGAAGACAGAATTGAAATGGTCTTAATTTATGGTGAATGTGGAATAAGTGTTATGGGACTGCCATTGAAATGGATGCCAAGTGTTTTCCTGATAGGAATACACCCTCACAAGCTTCATTTTATCGTGTTATAATTCGCTTAAAAAAATAAGGGAATTGGAATTCATCCAGAAGACTTGTGATACACTCTGGAATGTCACAGAACATAGTCGGAAAATTATTAAATTATTTATTTATTAATTAATATAATAATAAAACTAAGATACGAGGTAGGTTTCACAAAAGAAATAAAACAAAATTGAGTTTTGAATTCGATATATTTCGAGGGTTAGCCTCATCAGGAGTCTAAGAAAACAGTTTTTCTTAGACTCCTGATGATGGGCTAACCCGAAATATATCGAATTCAAAACTCAATTTTGTTTTATTTCTTTTTGTGAAACCTACCTCGTATCTTAGTTTTATTATTATATTAAAATGTTTCACCTAGAACCAACACCGAACTCCTTAAAAGTTATATTAATTAATAAATGTGATCATTATTATTTGATAATTAAGTTGAATAATTGTTTAAAATAATTATTAATTGAATTTTTTTAGATATAATTGATTTAATATTTTGTTTATATTTGATGTCGTATAAAAAATAGTTCTTATGAAAGTTATTCAGCTTATTTTGTAAATTTAGGCAATGTAAAGAAAAATATAGGTTTCTATTTAAAAAACAGAAGTTGATCATGAAATACCATTGAAAGCTTGTTCTAGGTCGAAAAACAATAGCGTAGTTTAGTTTCCCCCTCGATATAAACAAACTTTAATTTGAGACTTTTTTCCATATAATACACTATTTTTGAATTATAAGACTGTCTCAAGATAAAAAACTCACCCGGTATAATATATATTCTTATGTTTAATTGGATCAAGTAGAGGACAACTTAATTGATTTCTCTTTATGAATCAACAACTATGATACTCTCGGCAAAACAAAACCTTTTCAATCAAATAGAACTTTTCTATCGTTAATTGGAATTTTTATATTTATTTATTTGAAAATCCTCAAGGAACAAAAAGTATATTTATTTCGTTTCCCTATTGTTTGGTTTGATTGAGATGCAAATGTCGTAATTTGGGATGTCCGGAGGGACAAGGGCGGTGACTGTCGAGGGGGCAAGCAGCACCACCTGGAACCTGGACAACCCGAATTACAACCCACCGAAAAGTAATTGGGAACGGGGCTAACCAAAAGCTCGTTTTAATTTCCCTTGAAATTGCGAGCTGGAAAAAATTGAGGGAGAGCTAACTAACTATCAAGGTGTTCTTTTCCAGCAAAACGTGTCTCGTTTGCTCGAGGAAGTGTAAAATTTACGAAATTGGAAACAAATCCCTTTTTGCTATTCCGTTATACCAACGCCGCCTAAAACTAGGATAGGAATTTTTAATTAAACTTCTAGCACTAACAAGGCGATATTTATTGTGCGATTCTTTGGATCTCACGGCTTAAAATTTAAATATGGTACAAGATTACTAATCAAAATTTTAGAGGCCACCAGTATTTTATAAAATATTTATTTATTCATCAATTTGACCAATCAGTGAAATTCCTTAACAATTCATCTTTAAATTATTTATATTTGAATTAGTAGGTCAATGCCTAAAAAAATACATTTGTTCAAAATTTCAACAATATGCTTATTAGGCTAATCAAAAACCAATAAATAAATAATTTATGAACAGTGGAGTCGTATCAAAAAGATACACACTCACTCGGAAAATAAATCCATATACCAAAAATGCTATCCGAGAAATTGGTTCGCTTTTGAGAAAATGTTTCTGTCAAAATGGTATTATCGTAAAATTCTGCTTAATAATATCCAACCATTTTTCTAGAGCTCGATTAATTTATTAAATAAAAATTAATATCAAAGAATGGGGGTCAGGTTGGCCGAGCTGGTCTGCTTTTAATAAGTGGACCCGGGTTCGAATCCGACTCGGGGAAATCGGCTAAAATCAGATCCCTAGATAGAAGACAAAATTTAAAAATAATACTATCGTGAATTGCCTGATAGCTAGAAAGGCCGAAAAGTCAAAAAAAAAAAGAAAAAAAATTTAAAGAATAAATAATCAGTACTAAAAGTCTAAATTATTATTATTATTTTATGTATTAGAAAGAAATTGAACTTTTAATAGTAAATTTGATCTAGGGAAATCAATTTAGGAACTTATATCTATATAAATAAAAATTTATATACGTATATGTAAATAATTTTATTATTTAGAGACTTTAATTTCACAGGCCTTTATTTTTACTCTTTGTCAATAAAACAGAAATTGAAAGATTTTTATATTCATTGGTATGCCGAAATCTCGGTGATATATATTTATTCAGCCTTCTACCTATTGTATGTTCAAGAATTCAAGTGGGATAGAAATGCTTTGGACAATTAAATGACGAAAGTTGGAGGATTTGATATTTATTAAATAGCCTCTGCCCTGATGAAGGATATCATTAAGGGTTCGAAACGAGGGGTGAAAGCTGAATAAATAAATATATTTACACAGACATATTATTCAAAATTTTGTTTCTATACCGAAAGAATATAAAAAATTTAATGATGTCACCATTTTCACATAGAATAATTAAATATTTATTAAAAATACTGAAAATAAAGGCAAAGCTTTCGAAAATATATATAGTCTTCCACAAAAAAATTATATATAGCAGGTTTATCTATATATATAAAATTAAGGTTTTGTCTGTACATTGCTCCAAATCACGCCAAATTTTGGTTGCACACGTTTCAAGCAAAGTTATGAACGAAAACACCATCAACAAAATTCCTGTCTGTCTGTCTGTATGTTTCAGTGGTTTCCGAAAAGTTGCTCAGGATTCACGTAAAAACGGCTGAAGGGATTATTATGAAATTTCATATTTACATCAGATGTCTTCTAACTTACGTCTTTAGCTATATAACGTTTTGATATTTTGACCCCAGAAGGGGTTTGGGGGGAGGGGGGCGCACAAATGAAAATTATCGAATAACTCCTAAACTATTAACCCTACGGCAAATTTTATGATAAACAAAGTTGTAGGGGATATGATTTCTGACAACTTTTGTCTTAAAAAAAATTTCCCCCAAAAACCACACAAAAAGGGGAGGAGGGTGAAAAAATGTAAATTTTTGCCCTTGGAGCAAACTCAACCAAATTTTGTATACATCATCTTTGGGCCTCCAGAGAGCTAGAAGTGCAAAAGCTAACCATCCAAAATGGGGGGGGGGGTCAAAAAATTAAAATTCTTTCTCTTGGACAAAACTCAACCAAATTTTGTATACATAATCTGTGGGTCACTAGAAGGCTAGAGCGTAACGGGGGTGGGGTCCAGGGGGCTAGGCAGGGGTGTGGTGCGCTGGGTTGGAGGGCACGGGGTGGGGTCCGCGGTGGATGGGGTGGGGTCCGCGGTGGATGGGGTGCGGGGTTCGAGGTGGGTGGTGTGCGGGTGGTGGTTTGGGGGCGGGGGTTGGTCACGGGTGCATGGTGCGGGGGTGGGGGGTTCGTGGGTTACGGAGGGAGTGTTGTGGTGATGGTGTGGGGGCGGGGGTTGGTCAGGATATGGGGGTGGGGTGGGGTTCGTGGGTTAGGGTGTTACAGTTTATAATTGAGATAGAGACTTGAAACTTGGGGGATATTTTTTTTTACTTATTTCGAACTATATGAGCACTTGAAATCGTAAAAATTCGAAAATACCCAAAACAAAGACCACCCTAATACATAGGTATTTATTGATGAATGAAATGAATATCTGATCTAATGTTTGTATTTATAAAGTGAAGTTATGTGCCTAATTTCAGTTTCATATCTCCAATTGTCCACTGACAAAAAATTGTTAAATCACTAAAAATATGCAGATAACGTATCAAAAGTTTTCACTTTCTCCTCTAACTTTTAAGATTCTTCATATTTAAAATAAAATAATATAAATCAATGGATGAATATTCCCAATGAGAAAAGCAAAATAAACTATGTTTATTTATTTATTTATTTATTTTACAAAATACATGGCATATCAACTACTAAGGTCATTTGTGCCAAACTATGTTTAAAATATCAGTAATCAATATCATATTTTAGCAAAAATAATTTCTGATATCATAATATTAATTAAATAAAAAAATATAAAAAGTTTTATTTCCTCATCAAATTTAGTGTACTTTCTTTTCTTGAATAAAATTAAAGTTTGGTCTTCCTAGCTTTAGAACTTCTGATTCATAAATGCCAAAAATAGTGAATTATACAGAGCTATCAAAGGATTGTAATAAATGATATGAAAATCTGCACTCATGTTTCTATTAATAAACTCAAGCGATCTGCTTAATTGCACTTTTATATCTCAAATCGTTCACTGACAAAAACTTGCCTAATCACTTAAAATATGCGGACACTTTTTCCTTTAATTTTTAAGATTATTCATCATTAACATAATATAAATAAATTCTCGAATAACCAATGGATGAAATTTTCAATGAGTAAATCAAAATATTATATTGAGAGTTAAAATTTATTAAAATCCCACATAATTAATTATAATCATTTATTGAACACGAACAAATATTACAACAAACTATGACGTTTCAGCTTATTCTACGATCGAAACGTCATAGTTTATGATATTATTTGTTCGTGTATCATAATATTATGTTGGATTTTAATAAAATTTCAACTCTTAATAAAATTAATCACAAAAATTAAAGCATTAACAGTTACATTACTAAAAAATATTACTTTTAAGTTTAAAATACCATTGATCAAATTCAATTTTAGAAAAGCTAATTTTTTATATCAGTCCCTATTAAGTAAATAAAAAAAAATTAAAAAAAGTTTTATTTCCTCATCACGTTTCGTTTATTTTCTTTTCTTAAGGTAGTTGTTTCGCGACAATACTAGCAAAAAGTTAATGCTAGAGTATATAGAGAAGACAATAAGGATTCATAGTCCATAAGCCCAAAACTTTTGCTGTTTATGTACCAATTCTAGCCAATCCCGTGCTCATTTGACAAATTCGGCACCATTGTAAGAGATTGAATATTTTTATATTAAAATGACAGATAAAATACATTTTAAATATTTATAAAAATCGTTTTGTTATTTTTAACAAATGTAATCAACGCCTACGTTACACCTTATGAAAATTATAATTTTGAAAAAATCTAGCGCATACATCTTACGCTGGTTAAATAAATGCGTTGTTGCCAAATTGTTTTTAGTCTAAATTTTTTTTATATATTTTTCATTATTTATTCCTTATTATCTCAGAAACTGTGTTGTAACTATGAATCAAAATTGTCTTAAAATATGAATTGTTTATTGTTTAATGTTGGTTTAGTTTTTAAAAAAATGGTAAGAAGGGTTTCTTAATTATAATTAAATATTATGTAAATTTTCAGATATCCCGTAATGTTAAAGGGCCTGAAAAAGTCGATTTTTGAAATTTAATATCTCCGGAACTGCATTGTTCATAAATTTCGTTTTGCCACCAATCGATGCAGAAGTATTTAAATAATAATTTGTCTAAATTTCAAAAAAATCCTAAGAAAACGCATTTGGCGGAACAACTACCTTAAATAAAATTAAAGTATTTACACCGAGAGAGAGAGTTAATGTAGTAATAGAAAATGTTTACTTACTTTTTGTCTTCTAGCTGAAAAAGATCTATTGAATATTCTCTTTTTATTGGTAAAAAATTTCATTTGGTATTGTTTCACTGGCAAACGCTCCCGTAAAACTATGGTAAAAAGAAATTATATTATTTGACCGGCCGGCAAATTTATCTCTCTGACATTCGGGGAAAGAAATAATCGCTGACTTGATGATATATGAAAAGAAATTAAATAAATTAAAATAAAAAAAATGTGCTTACTAGAATGGACTTTGCTTTAGTAATTTTATCCGACTCTTATTATGATTAGTTAATTTTTAAATATTTTATAAATTTATTTAAATAATGTACATAATTTTGAATATTATTTAATTAAAATTGTGTGAACACTACACAAATTTTCACTTATCTCTTCCTGCTTAATTAGAAATCAACAGATCTTCAAATAAGAGATCAAAAAACAAAAAAATAATATATTATTTACAAAAATAATTATTTTTTTTAAAAATTCGATACAACATCTGCAAATTTTCTGGCAATTTTTCGGATTTGAACGAATTGGCTATAAGAATAATTAAATTGAAAGTTTTTGTGCCGAGAGTAGCAGAATTTTTATATATTGAAGGAGACAATAAAAGAATGTGTCTTCTGCTGGAATTATAAATTTTATTTATTTATAACGAGACTATAGTTTCGAGGGCTTTGCCCTTTTCATCAGTCTATTACAATTGATCACAGGATTCATAAATTAATTCCTGTGAATCAATTGTAATAGACTGATGAAAAGGGCAAAGCCCTCGAAACTATAGTCTCGTTATAAATAAATAAAATTTATAATTCCAGCAGAAGACACACTCTTTATTGTCTCCTTCAAGAATAATTAAACTGCAACGGATCGTTGCTAAACTTGATCCAAAGTCATTTGGAATATCAATATGTTTATTCCTTTATTATTAATCAGATATCACTGGCTATTTGTGGTCCATGTTTAAAAGAAAATAATAAAGAATTAAAAAAAATATTATCTTACTCTAGAGTTAAGTATTTTAAAATATAATTTTACTAAAAACTTTATTTAACCTTCTTGTGGTCCCCAAGGTCCTTAATTAGATTATTAAATTTCATCAAAATTGGTTAAGTCATTTTCAAGATATTTAGAAAAAACTAAAAAAGTACTGAAATAAAGTACTAATGTTTGTGGGGAGGATATGTACCAAAAACTAATCAGCACTTCATTTTGTTAAAATAATGGCAGGTTTTTAATTTCATTTCAATCGGTTAAACGGTGTTGAAAAATTCGTGGACAAAAACGACCACACACACGCACACACACACACCCATCCATCCATCTATCCATGTGCACAAATTAAATGAAAAAATCGCACTTTTTTGTCTCTGGACGAGACCCCATGTAATTTTTGGCAAAACCGGCACGTGCTAAAATTCAACCTAATTGAATACTACAATTTGTGACTTTAATTGATTCCATGGGTTCCTTAGTCTTTGCCTGAGGACACTTTGAAGTCGCGCTTGCCGCGAGACCGATTACAATACTTTACCCGTGATTCGCATTGGATAAAGTAAAACTACAAAGATGGAGCTTATTTAAATAAGCTTTTACTATATGCCGAATTTTAGCTCATCACAATTTAGAGAAAGAAATAATCGCAAAGACTTTTTCAAAAATTTAATTCATTCGAAAATTTTCTTCTAGTGACCCACAGATTATGTATACAAAATTTGGTTGAGTTTGGCCCAAGAGAAAGAATTTTCATTTTTTGACCCCCCCCCCCCTACATTTTGGGTGGTTAGTTTTTGCATTTCTAGCTTTCTAGAGGCCCAGGGATTATGTATACAAAATTTGGTTGAGTTTGCTCCAAGGGCAAGAATTTATATTTTTTCACCCTCCCCCCTTTCTGGGTAGGTTTTTGGGGAAATTTTTTAAACAAAAGTTGTCAGAAATCACATTTCATAATAATCCCTTCAGCCGTTTTTAGGTGAATCGTGAGCAACTTTTCGGAAACCACTGAAACAGACAGACATACATACAGACAGACAGACAGACAGACAGACAGACAGGAATTTTGTTGAGGGTGTTTTCGTTCATAACTTTGCTTGAAACGTGTGCAACCAAAATTTGGCGTGATTTGGACCAATGTACAGACAAAACCTTAATTATATATATATATATATATATAGATATTTGATATATATGTGAGTATGTTTATTTGCATCAAGCAGAAGACAACATCTTTGTTTCTCTTTATGAGTCAACAACTCTGCTACTCTCGGCAAAATAAAAACTTTTAAAATAAAATATTGAAAATTACATTGAGAAATTCTCTCAAAACGTTTGGGTGTTTATAAACGTTTGAAGATTTTTTTTTAATATTTGTATTTTTTATATGTATATAATTATTTGCATTAATCAGAGAACAACCTTAATGATTTCCCCGAGGGGTGAACCGAGACCCAAAATCCTGTACACCTACTTCCACTTCCACTTCCAAGTAGAAGACAATAGATGACAATTGATTATTTAATTAATTCCAAAGTAATTCCAAATAATTCCAAAGACGGTGTACACATAATTTCCAACCGTGGTTCACCCCTCGGATTTCCCCTTATGGCATTATAATTTGTTTCAACTTTTAATAAATAAATCTATGACGATTGAATTAAATGTAGATATTTGGGAACACCTTATGAATAAAACGTTTACTCTATTAAAAAGTAAATAATCCGCCCTCGCTCCCCCTTTCTGAAGAAACATTTCTCCATTTCTTGTTCTCCAGTCTGGGAAATTAAATAACCCTCAGATATTGAATAATATGATCACGCTCTCTCTTGCTCTCTGTTTGGGTGCCAGAACAAAAGTAACATTTTGATTAAACCCGACATAAGTCAAAAATTGAGGTGGGTGAGCGAGGTGTAAACTCGAAATTGGAAGACAAGCGAGCCAAGTGCTGGGAACCCCCGAGGGCTCAGGCTTTTCCCTCTCCTCTTCTCTAACAGACACCCTGTTCTTTTTTTTTTTATTTCTCCATATCGGCCAAGTCACCACACGTCCAATTATAACATTGGCTGGCCCTGGTCACCATCTATCATTTGAGAGAGAACTAACAGGACGCCTCCTCCTTCTCTTAGAACCATCAAGAAGACATGATGCTCGTGGGCTTTTTTTAATATTACTCAGGTACCTGTACAAAGGTTAAATCTTATCGATTCGTTATTTATTTATTGGTTCGGAGATTTTAAAGGTGAAAAATTTGATGTTACGAACTACATTTCAAAGTCGTCTCGTTGAAAACACCTGGGTTTTTTACACCCTTCGAAAACCAAGATCACTGATAATCTTGCTTAATATCCAATCCAATATTCTCTAGGATTTTTTTTTTCAAATTTTAATTTTAATTTGAATAAAATTTAAATCTAGACAAATCTTTGAAAAAATTTATACCGGTATTTACTTAAAAATACGAAAAGCAACTAATTTCCGCAACGGGCAACATTTCAGCCCCGTCATTTTTTTTTTTTTTTTTTTTTTAATGCAATCGAATGCAAGAAGGGGTGCACAAGTAAAGATGTAGCCCCTATGGATCTCGAAAGACCCTTGCATTACCGAAGAGAAGGGAAAGTTGTTTAAGTGAGAGGGTGTAGACGTAGGTGTCTATGCACCCTGGTTTTGAAGGTTTGAAGATCATAGGTGCTGGGAAAGATAGAGGCTGGGAGAGAGTTCCAGTTCCTTGAATGAGTTTAAATTAAATTACTAATTACTACGAATTGTTTTATTTAAATTGAAAATGTCAATAGCTAAGCTACCCAGAAAATAGACATGAAAAATGCGATGACGTCATAATTTTTGGTCATGTTAGACATCCGGCCATGGTTATCAAAGTTTGTTCCACTAAACACTGGTGTTCCATAAGAGCCACTTCATGTGTTCCGCAGAAAATTCAAATACACAAATAAAAATGGTTGCAAAAGAAAAATCAAAAAATGTAAAATAATTTTTATATGTGATTGTAGATTAGACTGAGTAGTTTTTGTATAATAAGAATATTGTACAAAAATGTACGATCTCTCCCGAGCCGGTAAGTTACTACAGGGTTGGTCACTCCTGGTTTTTAGTTTATTATATGCTAAGGGTCGGTTGTATGTCGCAAAGTAAATGCTTTTTACCACTAACACAGAGTAGATGGTAATTGGAGGGACTGGGATGGCCAATCAGATGCCAGGCACTGAAAGTTCCTGTCATCTGATTGGCCATCCCAGTCTCTCCATTTACCATCTATCCTTGGTTAGTGGTAAAAAGCATTTACTTTGCGACATACAACCGGCCCTAAGTGTTCAGGGCAAAAATGTTAGAGTTTAATGTTACCTGTTTTGAACAAGTTTGAGAATCAATGATATAGTTTTTAAGGTATTATTGAAATGATAAAAAGACATTGTAAATATGGATAAAGAGTGTCATGAAATATAAATAATCACCCTAATTATTTATATACATATTAAAATAAAACTAAAATCAATATTTCAAAATTAATTAAATAGGGTTGATTTTTTTAACTATGTTATCTCTTATGAAAAATGGTTAGATTTTCTCAGGTTCAGAATATTAAGAAAATGCGGAAGAAAACGCGGAAAATAGAAAAAATTAAATTTCTAAAAAATAGATTTTCACCATGTGTTTATATAAAATGTTTTAAATTTAATCAATTTTTTTTATCTCCTTTGTTCTCTTCTAATGAATTGATTACTTAATAGGGAAATATACTAATTTTGAAGATTGAAGAAGCTGTAAGAATCAAAATGACAAGTCCTGGCAGGTTTTAGTCGAATAGAAAGTATATGGAGTTTCTGTTATTCTCTACTACTATAGTAAAACACGCTTTTGAAATTGATTTCTTAGAGAGCATAAATAAATAATATTCAATTTCTCTTAACTCAAATACAGGTTAAATATGGAAATAGATAAATATTTATAATAATTTTAATGTACTTATATATTAATGTAATGTTCTGCTCTATATTTTCTTAATAAAGTCAAAATGTAGATAAAAGCAAACGACGCCGTTTGCTATCTGAACAGTTTGCTTGCTATTAGGGTAAAGTGAATTTACCTAAATCCAATCGGATATTTGAACTCATGGGAAATTTCGAAACTATAATCTCTAACAAATAAATAATATATATCGTCACGCAAGCCGGTTATAATAAGTATAGATTTGTGACTACACAGCCCTCAAAATTTCATGAATAAATTTTTTTTTAATATGATGCAACTGCACTTTTAATAAAAAAAAATATATATTAGTAGAATGATCAAATAATATAAATTTGAGCTGATATTCGACTTCAAGGAACTGGAACTCTCTCCCAGCCTCCATCTTTCCCAGCATTTATAACCTTCAAACCTTCAAAACCCGAGTGCATAAATATTAAACACCTACGTCTCCACCCTCTCACTTAACCAACTTTCCATTCTCTTCGGTAATGCAAGGGTCTTTCGAGATCCATAGGGGCTGCTTCTTTACTGGTGCGCCCCTTCTTGCATTCGATTGCATTAAAAAAAAAAAAAAAATCCTGGGGAGTGCCGACAGAAGTGAAAACTTAAAACTGTGAAATAAGTGTTTTTTGTTTTTTTGAATTTTCAAATTAATTGTAGTATCAAAAATTAAAATTTCATAATTTGTAAATTAAAATTACTAACATTAGTGTGGTTTTCAAATCTATCGGCATTTGAAAATTATGTTGAAAATTAAGTTCATTGAAATTTATGTAAATACAAATACTATGTATAAATAATTTAAGTCTATATTAATTAAAATTTTTCAATCAAGTTGTATTTATATTTCGTACTGGTCTTGCGCAGCCCGTCATATTTTTTGACTAATAAATAAACTATATAAAAATGTATATAATTTTTGCTCGGATTGCCGATAGATGTGAAAACTAGACTAATGTTAATAATTTTAATTTACAAATTATGAAATTTTAATTTTTGATACTACAATTAATTTGAAAATTCAAAAAAAAAAAAAAATTGTGGAAGCCTCATCCACATAAGCTCACGGGAGAAGTTAAAACTTCTTTAGCCGTAAATATTATTGAAATAATTTTTAAATATTTAAATATTTTATTAAACCAATTATTTTACATAAATTAATGTATACATTGTATTTGAGCTTCGACTTCGGAGATTACTTCTCCACCATCTACTGTCCTTGATCATCTTTTTGGTCCTTATTTTTAATAAGAGGAAAAAACTAATTAAGTAAAAAAAAACGTCTTTTTCGATAATATTTATTTCCAAATCCCTTTCCCCATCCCACCCTCAATCCCCCCTTTTTCCGACCATTCTTTTCAATCCCCGACCCAATCATTGAAATAATTATAAATTATAAATTTTATTAAACCAATTATTTTACATGAATTAATGTATACATTGTATTTTAGCTTCGACTCCGGAGATTACTTCTCCACCATCGAGTGTCCATGATCATCTTTAGTCCTTTAATAAGAGGAAAAAACTAATTATAGAAAAAAAAACATCTTTTCCGATAATTATTCCAATACCAATTTGGATCTTCCAATCCCCCATTCTCCCCCAAACCATTGAAATAATTTAAATTTCCTAATTTTAATAAACTTATTTGTTATGAAATATTAGTGGGTTTTAAAATATATGCACATACACATACCCCTATATATATATGTATCTGAGGGTAACGGTCACGCGAGTTTAGTGCTTTTTCCCCATCCCAAAAGTGCCCAAAGTGCCTAAAAAATTTTTCACTTTAAAAAGGTATATAATTCTATCTGCCAAGTTTAAGCCCTCTAGCTCAGGTCAATGACTAATTTAAGTAGAATGAAATCTGTTGAGATGTATTAATCCTTTTTTTATTATATCAAAGTTCTTGTAATCTTGGAGGCACCCTGTTCGAGTTGGACTTATCACGAAGGCTGCTAACACGCGCCGCCATATGTTTCGATCCGTTTACTTTAGGTAACCACAAAATTGCTAAAATTGGTCCATTAAATATTTAGAAAGAAAAACATCTCCTCCAACATATTGATGTTAGTGTAATAAATTAGAAATGGATTTGAAAAATAGATTCTTCTCTAATAAAATCCCAAGTTCGTGGGATGTTTAATTATTTAATTGGGTAATCATAGGGCGCTAGGGGCAAATTGACCTTTGGATGAGATTTTTATTATCCTGTAGCGACATATGGGTTTTTTTTATTCCCTAAGTTGATTAAGAGAACAGCCGTCAAATGGAAAATCTTCGATAGAGACATAAATCTTCATAAATGGACGTTTTTAAAGATTTGATTCGGCGACGTATCGATCGATTTGCTGTTTCGTTAAAATATTCAGAGCTTTTGAGAAAACGACAAGACATGTTCACGCTTTCAATATCAAATTAAAGGAAACAAAATATGGAAGTTATATTCAGTCAAGGACTAGAAACAATTTTTTTATTTTTTGGAGGGTTGATATATTTTTTAGAGGGTGAGTTTATACGCCAACACCTCTGTTTTCTAAATATATTGCTGTAAATTATATATTAAAAATGATTTTTATATGCAGGGTGACCATAAAATTTCCGGAATTTTTTTAAATACTTCAACTGTATAAAAATACAGTACAAATATATAAATCCACACAACTAACCGAATAATAAGTTTTATTTAATCGATAACAAAACCATTAAATAAAAAAAGTTACAACAGATATTGCAGTCCAAGGTGGCAATTTTGAGCACATGTTGTAACTTTTTTTGTTTAATGATATTGTTATCTATTAAATAAAACTTATTATTCGTTTAGTTGTGTGGATTTATTTATTTGTACGGTATTTTTAAGCTGTTGAATTATTTGAAAAAATTCCGGGAATTTTATGCTCTTGCATTTAGCATCTTTATTTTTATTAATATTTTGTCTACCTAATTATAAAATTCCGTTTGTGTTTCTCATAATAATGTATTAAAAAATATTTGGGTGTGTACTTATGTACCCAAGTAAGAAGTTATACTTCTTTGGTGTAACAAAACAAAATAAAGTAAACAAACTAGCTATTATTCGTAATTGTATAATTCAATGGTTTTATTGAAAATCAAATTCTGTATAAAATATTTATTATTTAAAAATTTTAATTTAATCAAAATAAATCAATAAATACTTTATGATTAAAATGGCAATTTTTTTTTGATATATATATATTTTAATCCCTAAGAGTTATTTGTCAAGTTTAATAATTTTGATAAATTATTTTTTATTTTTTTTATTCAAAAGTATCCCCAAGATCCGTGATTTGTATTTTTTTCTTTTATCTTGATTGAATTACTGTGAAGGGATCACTTTGAAAGGAAAACATTGGCAGAATGATTTGAAAGAAGAAGGGGTTGTAATTTAAGCTTGGGGAGGTTTTAATTTTATGTAAACCAGTTGATTTCTGTCTATCTCTGGGTAAGTCTGTCTGGGTCAATTACCCACGATAACACAAGAAAGGAAGAACGTTAGTTTTGAAGCCAAAATGTTAGTAATACCAAAATGAAGACTGTTTCGAAATCATGGGTGAAATAGAAAATCTTAACTTATTTCCAATTTCACCATTCTTATCCGAAAAATTATTTAATCATCATACTGATTTTATTTTCTACTTATTTTAGACAAATTAAGATTTAACGTTAGTTTTAATTTTTTCTTAAAACAATTTGAGCCTCGAAAGTTAAATAATGTAATCAATAATTTCTTATGTTAATTCTACATATTTAGAAAATTATATTTTATTATTTTTTTGAAAAGGAAAAATGAATTGAGCACCCGACGGGATTTGAACGGATGATACCGCCAGGAAAGTTCTTTAGAACGAATGTCATTTTTCCTTTTTGAGGGTTTTTCTATTTAAAGTATAGTTACTTTGTTTTAGCCAAATTAACTTTTAAACGTTAGTTTTAATTTTTACTTTATCCAATGCGAAGCATGGGTAAAGTATTGTAATCGGTCTCTCGGCAAGCGCGACTTCAAAGGCTCTTCAGGTAAAGACTACGGAACCAATGGTCTCAATTAAAGTCACAAATTGTAGTATTGAATTAGGTTGAATTTTAGCTCGTGACAGTTTTGCCAAAAATTTCATGGGGTCTCGTCCAGAGGCCAAAAAGTGCGATTCTTTCATTTAGACTGTGCGGATGTGGATGAATGGATGTGTGTGTGTGTGGTTGTTTTTTTCGTCACCGTTGAACTTATTGAAATGAAATCGACAACGTAACATTATTTTAACAAAATGAAGGGATGATTAGTTTTTGGTACCTATCGGCCGGCAAACATTAGTACTTTATTTCAATACTTTTTTAGTTGTTTCTGAATATCTTGAAAATGACTTAACCAATTTTGCTGAAATTTAATATTCTAATCAAGTATCTTGGGGACCACAAAAAAGATCAAATAAAGTTTTTAGTGAAATTATATTTTAAAGTACTTTACTCTAGATTAAAATAGGACTTTTTTTTATACTTTATTATTTTATTTTAAACATGGACTGGAAATAGCAAGTGATATCTGATAATAATAAAGGAATAAACATATTGATATTTCAAATGACTTTGGATAAATTTTAGCAATGATCCGTTGCAGTTTATTTCTTAAAGCAATTTCTACTTATTTATTTTTCAATTTCATTATGGTAGTCTATTCCTGAAATTATTTCAAATCATCAACCTGATTTTATTTTCTATTTCTTAAATGGATTTTTAAATAAAAGCGTGTTTTTTAAAACAATTTTTTTTTATGCTACTATAAGGTGATAAATTAGTGTTATCGGCTGAATCGGTTCGTGGTCCTTCCATTTGGCTTGACGCGATCCCCTTCACTCTTTCGGACTAAACACCCTCAGATGTCTCAAAGTTGTTTGGAAAGTATGCTAAGCTGACTCATTTGTCAAAATAGAGATCGAGTATGTCAAATGAATCAATAAACTTGGGTGATGGTCCCCTCTGATAAGAGATGCCCGGGTGTCAATCTGGTGGGTGCCCTTTGTCCCTTCACTGCTGATACCATCTCTAGACGATCGATAAATAATTGACTCTACTCCTTTCGATTTATTAAATTATCCTCTATAAGGGCTGGACAATTCTTCTTATTTTTATTATTTAAAAAATATATATCATTCTTTAAAGTAATTTATATTATCTAATAAATGATGGAGGCGTAGGGATAAATATAAAAGTATTAAAATAAAAAAGACATGAATTAATTAAGCAATCTAGAAAAGTCGAACTTGATATCCGAGAAGCTGTTATTACAAAATCTATTATCAAATGGGACTCAATAGCAAAACACTTAAGGGAGTTCGAGACAGCTTATCTATCTGGTTGTTCTTCGAAAAAATATTTTGTATTTCTGCAGAGTGACAACTTCTGCATACTAAATTAAAAAATTGTTAATAATGAGGTTAATTTCGAATAAAAATCTTTGTTTTAGTATAATATTAATAAGAACAATAATGAGATTTTTCCCCATTATAAAAACATTTATTTAACACAAAAACGTTTTCAAGAAATAGAGTTGAAATTCTAAACTAGTGCTTTTGTTATATTCTGTTGGCTTCAAATAATTTTTTACATTTATGAATAACTAATTAATTAGACTGTCAAATCTATTGAAAAATATACCATTCGATTCATAAAAGTTGAATTATTGATCCATATAAATTTGTTGAAAATGGTATAATTTGTATAGAAGTTATAGCCCTTTTAAAAGCTCGGTCCATTTACTTCCATGTTAAAAGGACAATTTTCAATCATTTGTTTCTCGGTAATGGGACAGACGATCAACTTCAAATTTCGGGAATAAATATTTCATCAATGTTTCGATGGTAAAAATTTGAAAATTTTCTCATAAAAATTATAAACAGTCCCGAATCCTCTCTCCCTTAAGTAAAAATAAGCATAAATGACGACTTAATATCCAAAATAATAGATAGCTCTTAACTTGTAGAACTGGTCACCTTCAGTGTCAATACTCATAGAACACGAAATCCACCATTATTTTTTACTCCTTGTCAGAGATTTTCATTTCTGAAATATTCCGGTACGAATCGTATTTTAGAAACTGGTAATAATAATAGGGGTGTAGATATATTTAACACATCAAAAAATAAAATAAAATTTCATTTTTTCCGGAAATTTATGATTGTGTGAAGAGAATGATTATTTTACTTTACTATGTTACAAGGTTTTTCTTGAATCCATTTCCTTGTTAAAAAAATTAAAAAATGTAATATTCCTATCCCCTAATAATAAGAAGGGAAAAACCCAAAAATGTCTGTAAATAATTAACAAAAATAAAATTGCATAACTACAAATACAATTATTGTAATGTAGATTAAATTTAAAAATAGAAAATATATCCCGGAGTGTTGAAAAATATCTCCATTTTCAAATTTTCTCCTTTTGTACATACTTCTAGTTTGTCCTAGCAATCGAAAATATCACCATAATATATGTACATCCTTCGATTTACACTTTAGATACGTTCCAGGAGAAAACTTGTAATTCAAAACATTGCAAAACGTGAGAGAACTTGCATAACATATAAAAATGGAGGATAGGTTCAACTGAATTCAAAACCATGTAAATTGAAACAAAGGATAAATTTAACAGAAAAAGCAAACTGAAACCGTGTAAATCAAGGGATAGGCGATTATATTTAAAAACAATACAAAACCGAAACCGTATAAAACAACTTCCGTGTAAATCGAGGGATGGGTGTAGTTTAAATGAACATATTTTGTTTTGGTGAGAGTAGCAGAGTTGTTGATTCATAAAGAGAAATCATTGAGGTTATCCTCTGTTTGATGCAAACAACCATTAAATATATATATATATATATATGTATTTTTTATGTACATATTATATATAGTTTATTTGAGATTATAGTTTCGAAGGTTTCACCTTGATCATCAGTCTTTTAATTAGAAATATTTTATATATTCTCATGGGGTCAATTACAGAATTAATTTATTAATTTCTATATCCAATCAAATAATTAACCAGATGAGAAATAACAGATAAAAAATTTGTAATTAAAAAGCTGATGTTGAAGGTAAAAGCTTGAAAACTATTATCTCAAACAAATAAACTAATTATTTTATATAAACATATTTTTATTTGATATATTTAATTAAGTATATGTTTATTCGATCAAACAGAGGACAACCTAATTAATTTCTCCTTAGGAAAATATAGTTTAACTAGGCTAGGACTTTTAATATTTTTCACTTTACTCCGACTTTCCAACCTCATCCTTTATACCTTTATATATCGCATGTTTTATGAGTAAATACCATGTTTTATTATAATTATATTAATTAGTTTTAAATAAAATAAAAAACATTGATAATAGGATAATACACATATATTATTTCACTATATTTCGATTAGTTTACAACTTGATAATTTCAGACTCATTTTTTTCTGTCCTTATTGAATTGTATCTTATCAAAATACGCGACTTACACAAATTACTACCCGCATAAAGAAAACTATAGGTAATTTGTTTATTGGTAAATTATTTTTATAACAAAATTAACAATTCATATCACGTCAGACAGGTAAATTTGTCTACGTTACAAAACAAAGGCGAGGGAGTTCATTCTCCTTTCCAATGGACAGAAAAATGTTTTTTCTAGTAGAAGATAACAATTTATTTTTTCAAATAAGCTATCGATTAAGTTAAACACTACTCAATAATGCATGGATATAAAATTACTTGTAATACATGGATATTCATAAATTACACTATAATTTTATCAACTTCAATAAAAGTAGAATAAACCAGTCAAGCGCGAGCCAAGTGTTTTGGACATCCAGCAAATTCGTAATTATGTTTCATTTATTTATTTCAAATTTCAAATGTAACACTGGCCGACAAAAATTTGTATCCGTAAAACTAACGAATATCTGTATTGGAAAAAACTTTTTGAAATTTTTGGCCTTCCCCCGTGGTTGGCTTTTGCGTTTCTAAAATTCTAGGCGTCCACTGATTTAAGTTTACAAAATTTGGTTTAGTTTTTCGATTTCAGTACTCTGGACTTCCACAGATTAAGTATAGAAAATTTGGTCCAGGTAGATTCAAAGCCTTATAATTTTCATTTTTGACCCCCACTTCCCCAATTTTGAGTGGTTAATTTTCGAATTTCTAGTTTTCTAGAGGCCCACATAGTAAGTGTACAAAATTTGATTAGGTAGGTACAAAGGCTTAGAATTTGCATTCTTCTATAACCGTTATTCTTAGGGCCGGTTGCATGTCGCAAAGTAAATGCTTTTTACCACTAACCAAGGTAGATGGTAAATGGAGTGACTGGGATGGCCAATCAGATGACAGGCACTGAAAGTTTCTATCATCTGATTGGCCATCCCAGCCCCTCCATTTACCATCTACCTTGGTTAGTGGTAAAAAGCATTTACTTTGCGACATGCAACCGGCCCTTAATATATCGTGTATATATATATGTGGGATTTTATTCTCCGCTCCTTTCAATGTAAAATGCTTTTGAAAATAAAGATCCATTTTCGCCTTGAGAAAGACGTTTGCCCATCAGAATCTTTCGATAAACTGGCGGACGAGCAGCAGAGACACGCCCCTTTTATAAAGAAGCTAGCGCGCGAAAAATTATACATACGTCACCTAAAACGCAGGAATAATTAACCAATCAGCTTAATTGCTAATTAGAGCAAGGGTTATAAAAGAAGCCAGCTCCTCGAAGCCAATTCAGTTGTTGTCATCCAGCCGGCAGTTGTCATTTGTCAGTTGTGAGTTGTTATTCAGTTGATAAAGCTCATCGAAGGAGACAACTCACCTGGGAACGAAACGGCTTGTGTCGAAGAAGTAATTTGTATACATGTTCTGTATTGAAGAAGCAATAAATGCGGGCCTTGTGCCATTATTTCATTAAAAGCATGTTTCCAATTGCCTCTGGCAAGTTCGTATTTTTAAAAAGCATAGTTTTAACTGCCTAGTGCAAATTCTTATTTAAAAAAAACATTTTTCTGGCTTTAACGCCGCCAATAGAGATTATAATCTCTGAAGATTATCTCATATCTTTCCAACTAACCCTTCGAGCCAAATATAATAAAATCATCCAACATCTTAATCATTTCCTATATATATAGACAGAAAAAATCATGCTTGGATTCTAAACAGAGGAAATTCGTTCATCTCAACAAAAATAGGATACGAAATTTTCTTGTGGATCCTTGGCTCGATTAGACATATCTATCCGGTTTTACATAGAGAAAATGGTGTAGGTTTTAGGTGAAACATGATATTAATTAATAAAGAAAAAGGGTGTGTAGTTTCACAGTGAATGAAGTAAAACTCAAAGATGTTTGAGTTTTACTTCATTCATTGTGAAACTACACACCCTTTACTTTATTAATTAATATCTATCCGGGTTTATAGCAAACTTTAAAAGTAGATTGTAAATGATATCCTGATCAGGACTTGATAAGGCTATGTTGATCAAATCCTGATTAAGATAAAAATCAGGTTAGTATATTTGTGGCACCATTGAGTACACCAACAATGATAGCTTATCACAGATATTCTAGTATAATATGAAAAAATGAGCTTCTATAGAAATTGTAAAATAAGCCGATTTTTTCAAATTCATTTTCAAATCCCCTTTCCTTAATTCGTAAATAAAAACAGGTGCTGATGACATTTTTAAATACATATTTAACATATTCAATTCTAAGAGCGGAATTATCAATTGAATAATATAAATGATAATAACAATAATATCAAGTATCTGAAGAGGGATTAGTGATTGACATGATCCTCTTCTATGAGCCTGAATTCCTCTCGGGTATCATCCAGGCAGAAAACTTATACGGTCGCCTCTTGAAGGTGCAAGGGAATGAATTAATCCTTGAAAAGTTGAAACCCCCTCATTCACTTACTCCTCCCTCTAAATCCATATGTTGTCCTTAATGGGATTAAAACTCCCCGAGGATCAACAGGCGAATGGAGAAATATAATGAGCGATAAGCCGGCAGCAAGAATTAAAACTTTTTACTTCTTTCTCGTGCGCATTTTTTCAAATGGATATATCTTGCTCATTTATAGAATATGGCAAATATGTAAACATAGAAAATTCCATTGTTTTTTTGTTTTTTTAGATTTTGTAAAATAATAACAGAGTTAATTGGCTGATTCTCAAAAAAAAAAATAACTTTGATAATTTGATGGAAATTCTTTTTAATTATTATGGAATTTCTTTTGTTAATTTGATAGTACATGGGCTAATTGTCTAAAACGTTATAGTGGTCCCCAACTTTTTTGAGTTCAAAGGGGGTGAGGGGGTCCAAAAAAAAAATAATGGGAATAAAGGCCTATACCAAATTCTACCAATTTGGCATTCAAAAACATTAAAAAAAAACAGATATTTTTTGGCAAAATTAGCTAATTTTATATCATATAGTATTTTGATAGTGTTTTTTTATTTATATTTTTCAATTAATTATGTAGTATCTTAATTGAACTAATCTTTGCTTATTAATGGAATTATTAAAAGCTATTATAATATTAAAGTCTAATAATAAAAAGTCAAAGTATAGTTTAATTAAGATGCGAGATAATTTATTAACATATATTAAAAATAAATAAACATTCTATTAAATTAGATATAGGTAATTTATTTCTTTATTTATTTAATTTTAAGTATATCCAAAATTTAAAAATGTTTTTAAAAAAGAATTCCCCCCGCCCCAAAAATTAAATTTTTTTTTAAAAAAGATAAAATAATTATAAAATAATAATAAAATAATTCTTAAGTTATGGGTTGAGAATAGTTCTAAAAAATTAGTGATACCAGGAAAAAAATATGATAAATGGTGAGAGACAAAATGGAACATAATCTTGTTCTTGTGCTGGTTTACTGGATCGTCGCTTAGAACACCGACACCAATAATTTGCATGAGGGAGGTGAGGGAATGAGGATGAGGAATGAGAAAACGAAATATTATTGCACAAAGGTAGAAAAAATAACCTTATAATTTGCATGTGAATGTACGATATTTTATTAATACTAGAAATACCCACAAATATATGATAAATGATATATAAATAAGCGCTTAACTTTTTAAAACGCGGGGTGAGGGAATGACGGTCTAAGTCAAAGCTGCAAGGTCCGGATTTGGATCGCGAGTCGTAGTTTGCGGACCTCTGGTCTAAATCTTATTTCAACCAGTAGTGTAATTAGTTAGAATTGTGTGGAAATATTAATGGTTAAATCGGAATCTGAAGATAACACAAAATTTAGGCCTTATCCAAATTTTGCACAATTACTGTTTAGAACCCTGCAGAACTTCCATATTGTCGGGAGGAAGATTGTAGACAGAAATGGTCTGAAAGTCACAAAGAAAATCCCATAAGGCTGTTCTCGAGGGGTGAACCGCGACCTAATATGCTGTACACCTACTTCCACCTGTACTTCCAAATATTTCCAAGTAATTCCAAATATTTCCAAGTACTTTCAAAATACTTCCAGAGAGGTGTACACCTACTTCCAAACGCGGATCACCCCTCGGCTGTTCTCAAATCTAAGAAAGCGCCTGGCCAGAGACCGGATAGGCATTTAGTCATACATGCCAAGATGTATGCGTCTCTGTATACTAAATTCGATGGCGAACTTCAGCTTTATTTATAAAAAAATTGATTAGGCTTAACAAGAACTCAAATTCAAATACCAGACTAAATTTTTGATATTTATTAAATCACTAGGACTGAATTTCTGTCATATTTATCTACAAATAGCAAATAAAGATAAAAGTAAATAAATATTATATGAAATATTCATTTACTATAAGTCAAGATTTCTATGTCACTTGTTGCACATTAAACCTAGAAATCTTAACTCATAGAAAATGAATATTTAATATAATAATTATTTACTTTTATCTTTATTAAAGATGTTTCACCTTGCACCAATACCACAATCCCTATTAATTACAAAGAACAAGACTGATCGATTTTTTTTCGTAATATTTTTACTTTATCCAATGCGAAGCATGGGGAAAGAATTGTAATCGGTCTCGAGACAAGCGTGGCTTCAGGGCGTCTTCAGGTAAAGACTACGGAACCCATGGTCTCAATTAAAGTCACAAATTATAGTTTTCAATTAGGTTGAATTTTAGCACGTGACGGTTTTGTCAAAAATTACATGGGCTCTCGTAAAGAGGCCAAAAAGTGCGATTTTTTCATTTAGTGGGTGTGGATGGATGGATGGATGGATGGATGGATGGATGTATGTTATCGTTTTTTTGGCCCACGATTTTTTCCACACCTTTGCACCAAATGAAATGAAATTGAAAACTTACTGTTATTTTAACAAAATGAAGAGCTTATTAGTTTTTGGTACATATCGGCCCACAAACATTAGTACTTTATTTCAGTACTTTTTTAGTTTTTTCTAAATATCTTGAAAATGACTTAACCAATTTTGATGAAATTTAATATCCTAATTAAGTACCTTGGGGACCACAAAAAAGGTTAAATAAAGTTTTTAGTAAAATTATATTTTAAAGTACTTTACTCTAGAGTAAGATAGTACTTTTTTTTAATTTTTAATTTTAAATTCTTTAAAATTTATTCATTTGATCCTTTTAATATAGCTCATTTAACCTTGCTTAAGTAAGAATGGATAGGCTTCTCTCTGTGAAATGCTAAAAATTTGGGAGGAAATTTTATAAGTAACCATAGCAACTGCGTTGTTTTCTTATCCCTTACCTTTGCTTAAGACATAGAGGAATCGACTTTAAACCAAAAATAGCGATTGATCTCATCTAATACTTGAGGAATAACCATTCTATATTGTATTTTTGACGTTTCGGTTTTTATTGGTAACCATTGCTGACATAGAGAAATCGACTTTAAGCCAAAAATAGCGATTGATTCTCATCTAATACTTGAGGAATAACCATTCTATATTGGATTTTTGACATTTCGGTTTTTATTGGTAACCATTGCTGAAGACAGAGGAATCGACTTTAAACCAAAAATAGTGATTGATTCTCATCTAATACTTGAGGAATAACCATTCTATATTGGATTTTTGACATTTCGGTTTTTATTGGTAACCATTGCTGAAGACATAGAAGAATTGAGTTAAAATCAAAAATAGCGATTGATTCTCATCTAATACTTGAGGAATAACCATTATATATTGAATTTTTGACATTTCGGTTTTTATTGGTAACCATTGCTGAAGACTACGTTAATATCGAGGGTGAAACTAAACTACGCTATTGTTTGTCGACCTAGAACAAGCTTTCAAGAGTATTTCAATGTCAATTTCTGTTTTTTAAATGGAATCCTATATTTTTCTATACGTCTACTTAATCTACATAAAAAACTGAACAACTTTTATAAGAACTATTTTTTTATACGACATCAAATAAACAAAATATGTACATGAATCAATTAGATCTCAAAAAAAATTCTTAATAATTATTTTTAACAATTATTTAACTTAATTATCAAATAATAATGATTAAATAATTAATTATTAAATAAATAATTTAATAATAATTAATAATTTAACAATTTTTCGACACTTTTTTGAGACATTCCAGAGTGTATTGCAAGTCTTCTGGATGAATTCCAGTTCCAATTTCCTTATTTTGGCCTGTTCTAGTTTCTTCGTAGCCTTTAATTTCCTCAATAAAATGAAGCTTGTGAGGGTGTATTCCTATTAGGAAACCGCTTAGCATTCATTTCTATGGCAGCCCTTAACACTTCTTCCACACTCAGTGCATAAATTAAGACCATTTTAATTCTGTCTTCAACAACAACAAAAATGCTCCATTTTTATTATGGTAATACAATATAACTATCTACTGGATTAAGATGAGAAATAAACTTTTTTAATCTCAAGAATTTTAACTAGTTCTATTAAGTAAAAAATAATCTCTTAAATATGAGTATAACGAAGTTTTAAGATCATTATAAACACTTATTTTCATTGTTGTGACTTTTCAATTTAATAATTATTTGTTTAATAATTAATTTTTTAATCATTATTATTTGAAAATTAAGTTAAATAATTGTTAAAAATAATTATTAAGAATTTTTTTGAGATGTAATTGATTCATGTATTTTGTTTATTTGATGTCTTATAAAAAAATAGTTCTTATGAAAGTTGTTCAGTTTTTTTTTGTAGATTAAGTAGATGTATAGAGAAATATAGGGTTCCATTTAAAAAACAGAACTTGACCTTGAAATACGCATGAAAGCTTGTTCTATGACGATAAACAATAGTTTAGTTTAGTTTCGCCCTCGATATAAACAAACTTTTATTTGAAACTTTTTTCCATATAATGCACTGTTTTTGAGTTATAAGACTGTCTCAAGATAAAAAACTCACCCGGTATAATATCATCTACTTACTCTATTTGTTCCTAGAAGAACTGGAAAATAGCGAATATTCTTCTCTAATGAACAAGAGAATCGAACTTGCACTCCCAAAGGCTCGAATGAAAGTAAATAAAAAATTGGTAGATTAGCCGATGTTTTTATATTTATTGAATTCCGCGAAAATTGATAACTCAATATTTGCATTTGCAAGGAAAGAAATTAAGGGAGGGGAATTAGAAATTCGGGACAGCTCAAACGGGCACCTGATATCTCCACTGATTCAGATATCAATCAATACAGTGTGTCTATTCTCTTATAGGGTGCTTAAAAATTTGCTATCTCTTTTGAGGAAATGTTAATACTTTTTTTTACTTTTTGATTAAAAATATGAATACAGGAAGTAGATAAACTCTCTTAAAGGGCTTTAAAAGGTTTCCAACCCTTTCGGATAAATATTAGTATCTTTAAGTGTAATTATAAGATATTATAAAGTTTCTATCCATTATGGTTAAATGATAATATTTTTTACATTTTGTTCTTTATAGTTAGATTAAGTATTAATTTAATTTAAAAAAGTAAGGACCTGAATCAGAATAATCTAGTTCTGTGGTTCTTAACCTTTTAGTCGCGGCCTCCTTAAAATCCGAAAGTATATACGCGGCCCCCTTAAAATCATAAGATATGTTAAGTACCCTCCCCCCACTATTAGGTAGCATACTCGTAATTACTCGTACATAAATTGTAAACCTAGACTAAAAAATATTTACACGGTTTTAGTCAACTTGTAATTTTGACTGTCTGTCTGTTTGGGTCAAATTTACCTATGTGCTAAACGTTTTCATTTAGTTTGACTATGTTTAAGAATATTGAGATGCCATTAAATCCATCTGTCACTTATAATATGGGGCACTTCACCCCAAGTCGGACGGTTTGAAGAATTTTAATTTTTCATGACCTTCATTTTTTGACATTTTTTAGTACCCATTAAAAAAACTCTTCCTGGTAAATTTTGAAATTTTTTTGATCGCTGGTTTATAAGATATCGAATTTCGGTTTTTCGCTCATAAAACTTCTTCAAAAATGTTCTAAATTCAATTTTTTTTTTTTTTTTTTTTGCAATTTTTGTTCTTTCACATACTTTTTAGAAAAAAATTCAAAAAAATTATTTAAAGTGTTTTTATATCCAATTTTTGAGTTTGAAAATTTTAATCTTGTTTTTGAAACTGTTTTTTGTACTCTTCGATTTTTTTTTATAATTTTTTTATTTTAAACTTCTATTCATTCTACAAATTTTAAGACCTAGGATTATTACTATTTTTTTTTCGATTTTTTAAAATTTCAAAAAACATTTATTCGCTATATTAACTATCATTGAAACCACTTTTTGGTATTGAGCTCTCTTTTTTTAGCTATTTTGAATTGATTTTTATCGTCAACAGGTGCTTAAAATAAATAGTATTTTAAAGAAAATCAAAATCAAAAATTGAAAATCGAAAAAAAATAGTAATTATCATAGTACCTCTATCACCCTCTCTTAAAATTTGTAGAATGAATAGAAGTTTAAAATAAAAAAATCATCAAAAAAATTGAAGTGTACATACAGTTTCAAAAACAAGATTTAAATTTTCAAACTCAAAAATCGCATATAAAAACAGTTTAAGTAATTTTTTGTATTTTTTTCTAAAAAGTAAGGTAAAAAAGCAAAAATTTGAATTTGGACCATTTTTGAAGAAGTTATGAGCAAAAAACCGAAATTCAATATCTTTTAAACCGGTGATCAAAAAAATTTCAAAATTTACCAGGAAAAGTTTTTTGATGTGTACTGAAAAATATCAAAAATTAAAATTTTCAAACCGTCCGATTTGGCGTGGAATGCCCCATATGCATTTCTTATAAAAACTAGTAACACATTTTTTTTATTTTTTTGTAAAGATATAAAAAACTTAAAAATTCTAACATTTTCGAGTTGTTAAGATTCCCTGATTTAGTTAATTAGTTGACTGTTACTTTACTAAGAGACCTGGGTTCATTCTCTTGTGCTGAGTTAAGAATATGTTCTCTTGATTTTTTTCATCAGTCGGTGATATCCATCTAATTATAAGGCAAGGGCTGATTTCTAAAGCACAAAAGCCTCTAATATTAAAATAAAATCGACCACGAGGACAATGCGGCTGGGCGCGTGTGTGCAGATGTTGTCCTGAGGACGAAGAGAGGCTCTCATCTGTGCAAACATCGTGTTAGCCTTAATCCTATAACCGCAACAAGGCAGGCAAGCCCCGAGTGCCCCTTGCGGATATTTGGCTTTCGACTTGACAATCTCGCTATTATTATTCATATATTTGTTTAGTCGTTAATATCTAGTTCATATATCATTGCAATTATCGATCGAGAGAATCCATCCAATCGGTGGACGAGGCGATCTTCCTTTCTTTTTTTATTCATTTGTGGGGTGGATTGGGGGATTAAATCGGATAGAATTTAGTGGAAATTAAAACGAGAGCAATGAAGTCAAAGGACATATGGCATGGTCTAATCGCCCAGTCCCTTACCCTTTGCTCACAGAATCTATTGAGTAAAGGGATAGATATAGAAAATAATTATAATAATGAAGAACAGAATATATTGGAAGTATAACGTAAACAAAAACGAAATCAATCTGACGTGACTTGTTATATCACATGACTTTCATTTACCACGTTTCAATAATAATAATCAAACAATTTTAAAATAATCTTTGATCAGGTCCATGATTTAAATCAACGTGAGTATTAGGGGATAAAGGATCACACGATTATGAATTTTATGATTTTATTTTATTTTCCAATCCCCACGTTTCGTCCGTTTATTCGGACTTCCTCAGTAGGATGGGTCGAAAAAACTGATTTTTTTTTTCGAAAACACTTAAAATTTCTATTTTTTCTAAGATATGTCGCGAACGTACTAAAGTATATTATTGATTAGAATTTAATTTATTTAGGTTATTTAAACCATAAAACAAGCATAAACCACTAGGGTGTGTTTATTTTAAAAAATTTTAACTAATAAAAAAAATTTTTAAATATCGTGATTTTTGCAATTTTTCATAGGTTTCAAGTTCGATGCGCGAGCGGAAAATGTTAACCAATTTCAATTTTTTTTGTACTGTTTTTTTTCTTATTACAATAGGCAACTTTTCCGCACTAAAGCGTTTTCGAAAAAAAAATTCAGTTTTTTCGACCCACCCTATTCCTCAAGCCTTTTGGATTCTTTTATAACATAAAATTTGAATCCTTTTAAAAAATGCACTGGCAGAATCATTATTGTTATCATTAACACTAATGTAATCTATCCTTCATACAAGACATTCAAATCACAAATCTCACACAATGCAATTATAATAATATACCTATATTTTGATTATAAAAGAATTCAAAATGCCTGAGGAAGTTAGAATAAACGGACGAAACGTTGAGTTTGGTGAATAAAATCATAAAATTCATGTTTGTTTTGCCCTTTAACTCATGATTCTCATTTTGAGTTATTTACTTAAAAAAAATGAAAATAAAATTTCTTTAAATACCTATATTTTTTTTAAATTTGCAGTTATCAAAAGTCTAAGAAAGTGAAGACATCTGATATGAGACCACACTTTGAAACTCGGGAAATTTCTGAGTGATATTCTGCAGAATGAATTTAAAACGAAAAGGGGAATGGAAGACCTATGGTCCTAGAACTCCTAGACTATAAACTCTATTACTCTCGTCAAACTAAATCTTTTCATTTATACTTAAAATTGTTGTTTTTTGAAAAAAATTTATTTTTCAAACATTAAAATTTCTTCTAGTGTCTGTGAAAACAAAAATGTATACTATAATCTCTAATCTCTATTTATTTCTGTTATGCTCCAGAAGAATATCATTCTCAGAGCAAAATAAAATCTATCTATCTATCTAAATCAATTTCATCATAAAATATGCTATGGTGCCAGGGAAAAGGATCCTTATCTTCACTTGGTCAGAATCCAACTAATGACATCTCCTGTTTCTAGAGAAACAACTGAATAAAACGTTTTTTGTTCCGCTCAAAAATTAAAAAAATTGACTCAATTATAAATTTTTGAATAATTAGAATAAAAAAAACGTAGTTTTGAGTTATATCCGTTTAAAATTTGACAATTTTAAGGAGACAAAAATAGGGAATTTCTTTCATTTTTACCCTCTCTATTATTCTATTACGGATGAAAATTTGCTACTGAATTCAAATATGTAATCAAAAATTATACCCAGATTTAACTCAAATTTTTGCCATTCCTAAAAAAAACTGGTAGAAGAAGATAAGGGCCCTTTTCACTGACACTATCGCATATTTCAATAAAAATCTTATTTTTTTTTCTTTTTTTGATCAACTTTTATTTTTATTTTTTTTAAGTTGCATCTCCCAATAAACAAATTTCCATCGCTTATCGATTTGTTTTTCTCACTCTCAACCCAAATATGGCATCAAAATATTAAAATTATTCAAATTGTGATTAAATGGAAATCATGTGCGAATAAATAAATATTATCTCCCGGGTTTATTGTTTTCCAAAGAAAGAGAGAGGAAGCCTGCAAGCCTTATTAATCTGAGCCCAAAAGTGTGTGTAAATGCGCAGAGATAGGCGTATTTGGTGCGAGGATGCATCTCCTCTCCCGTTCTATATTATAATATCTAATCCTGGGATCGTATGCACCGAGGTTAAGGCTTTATCCCGGAGGCCTCTCGTCTCCCTTTTGTGCATAGAAGAGGAGATCCCAATGAATCCGTCGGCGACGTGGCGTACAATACGCAGATGCAAACAACCCTACCTCACCGTGGTTCATAAATTAACTAGCCTCTCCAGGATTAGACTTCAACTCGCCCTCTCGGCTTTTTTCTCTTTTCTTTCAACAGCTTTCAAAACACAAGCATCGTCGTGTGTGTGTCCGTCTCTCGCCCCTCACAGTCAAGTTTACTTTTCTTTTCATTCCATGGTAAAAGGTGAAATATTCAAGCTGACATTTAATTTGGAATTTGAAATAAAAATCGTGCCTATCTCTTAGGTGAAAAAAAATATTAAAACAAAACAACATCCTGCGTGATGAGGATTTTGAATTGCTATTTTATTTTTGTTAACTACTTCTCTACTAGAACTATTATTATTATTATTAACAATAAAAAGAAATCAATGAGGTTGTCTTCCCCTTGATGCAAATAAACATTCGAGCTAATTCGAGCTCTTCCTGGAGTCAATATCAAGTGAAGAAGACCAATTTTTTTCTCAAAACAAAAAAACTGCTGACGGATTATTTTGTGAAAAAGTAAACTTTAAAAACTATGTAACTATGTGCACATATGCATATGTTTAACTTGTAAAATAAAAAATTTTTAAACCTATTTCTACTGTGAATAAACATTTTTCAAAAACATTCTTGTGTTATCTGCGGAAATGTCTTATCCGCAGTTGCTTTGCCACCCGATTCCACGGATAAACAAGAATTTACTGTATATCATTTATTTGTTTTAGACTATAGTTTCGAAGGTTTGACCTTCATCATCAATCTTTTAATTAGAAATATTTTATCTGTTATTTCTCATAGGTTCAATTACCCGATTGGATATGCATAGTCAAATTCGTGTTGTTGTTATAGCAAGATAGCCACAAAAGTTTGTATTGTTGTTGGGTATATGTTTATTTTCAATAAGCAGAAGACAACTTTATTATTATATAAAAGGTAAGGGTCTTTCGAGATCCGTAGGGACTGCATCTTACTGATGTAAAAAAAAATTATATATATTCTAGAATTGGAGGTAATTTATAATTTTTAAGTTATTATTATTTATCATTTATTATTATTATTTCATTTAATTTTTTTGAAGTCGTTTTATTTTTTTTTTATAAAAATTATTAAATAATTTAATTGGGGGTCGGGTTAGGCTAGGTGTTAGCTTGCCAGCCTGCTAACTAAGTGGACCTGGATTCGAACCCGACTCGAGGCATCCGGCTAAAATCTGATCCCCCCCCCCAAAAAAAATAATAATAATAATAATAATAATAATTTCATTTAAATTGAGTAGGTAAACGATTATTTTTATAGAGAAATGTTTGTGGAATTTAACAGAACAAAAGTCCCATTTATACATAGATAAATACATACATACATACATACAGCTAAACCTAATATAAAGCGTGTAATATTGCCAATCCAAGCAATGGGGGTCAAATCTTGAAAACGTTTTCACTTTTTCCTTCAATTTATTTTTACATTTTAAGAAAAAAATATTATGTGTACTCAAAATAAATAAGAAATCAAAATCATTGAGATGCAAAAAATGGATGGACAAATTTTCTTTTTTTTTCTACTTGAAGAAAATAAAAAGGGCTTATATATTGTGACAAAAAGGGCTATTTAAGAGTCTCCTCGTATATATTTATAGGATTATAATAGGAAGATTTTCTGCATTCAAGAAGAGGATAAGGCTATTCAGTGAGCCTCCCTCTTTCCTCTTGAAAAATACAAAAGGATAAAGAAAGCAGCAGAACGTGAACACACACACATACACATACACACGTGCACAATATTTGTCACGTAACTTACTATCTATTGTACCATAAGACAAAATATAGGACAGCTATTATCTATTACTCATATAGAAGTAATATTTATTTATCTCGCTCTCTTTAAAGATATATACAGGTAACTTAACTACAGTGAAACCCCTCAAATCCGAATCACGGAAAATCCTAACGCAAAAAAGAGAAACTTATTTATTTAGTCATAAAACAATTAAGTATATATTCTACATTATAACAGTATTTTACATAATTAGTTGAAAAATTAACAAAGAAGTACAGTTAGCGTACCTAACAGCATACCTAACAAAGTGTAAATGTATTAGTGTCTACATACTTATGTTATTCAGGATTGAAAAACGGTAAAAGTTGGGTATTTAAATACTTTAGATTAATCACTTTACAAAAACAATGAAATAATAATAGAAACACACAAAATATCACTTAATCTTTCACTTGATATTAGTTATCTTCAATTGTCGAAGCTGCTTTCAGCTAATCCGAACAAATTGAAATCCAAACAGATTACAGCCCCAATTAGTTCAGATTTGAGGGGTTTCATTGTTTTCATTATTGCTCAATTTGATATTATTGTAATTCCAAAATCGTTTAAATAGAAGAAATGGTACTATTTTTTGATCATAACAAAGTTAGCAGCTCAAGAAAATCATTCTGTATTTATTTACATATGAATTTGAATATAATAATAACTACATCAAAAGGAAAAGGTTCATAAAATGATGAATTGGGTGTTTAATTAAAAGAGAGGAATATTTATATGAAACATGAAAGTTCGCGAGAGTCAGCGAGCAGAGAGGATTATTGAAAGTTTTATAATTAAAAATAAAGAAACTATTTGCTTCTCTCGAGTTATTAATGTTGAGCTTTATTCAAAAGAATATATAATATTTTTAATGAGTGAATCGGTCGAGCAGAAAATCCTCAGTGCATTTAATATTAAAGGGGATGAATGAACGAATAATTCATCTGAACAATTAGAAATCACCATATGAGTATATAATACTTTTACTCCTCTTTAAGAATAACAATCATTTACAGCTAATACCAATGGCATGTTTAATTTTTCATTGTTGTTTCATGAATCACGATTTCACTTCAAGTGTAGTTTTTAACCTCAAAATTTAGAGAATTCGCAGAGCCTGAATTATACACTGCTAGTTAGAAATTTTTTTTCATAAAAGTTCCCAGATAACACACTCTAGAAGTTGTCTTCTTCAGATCTTTTCTGTTCTTCTGATCTTATATCTTAAAATTATTTTCAAAGATAACTTTAAGATGTCTTCTACACAAAATGACAAAATATCTTTAAGAATGTTTTTCAATTCATCCTAACACATCTTTGAAATTAAAATTTTAGGGTAAAATACCGATAAAACTTTTTAAAACTTCTTAAAACTTTTTATAACATCATTCTCAATTTCTGAAGAAAATTTCTCAAGAAAATAGCTAAAAAGTTTTAAAAAGTTTTTTTAAGATTTTTAAAGTTTTAAAATGTATTTTAAAGTTTTAAAAAGTATTTTAAAGTTTTAAAAAGTTTTGTAAAGTTTTAAAAAGTTTTTTAAAGTTTTAAAAAGTTTTAAGATGTTTTTAGCTATTTCTTGAAAAATTTTATTCAGAAATTGAGTATGATGATTAAAATGTTATAAGATCTTATTAAGATGAAGATGATTCCATCCCTTTAGACGGGAACTAAGCGGCCCCCTTAAAATCATAAAATATTTTCTCGAACAGTACCCCCTCCCTCCACCCTCCACCATTAGGTAACATATAATTAAGTAATTACTCGTTCAAAAATTGTAAACGTAAACTTATAAAAAAATATTTACACGGTTTTATTCAACTTAAATTTTGTCTGTCTGTCTGTTTGGGTCAAATTTACCTATGCGCTCACCGTTTTCATTTAGTTTGACCATGTTTAAGAGTATTGAGATGTCATAAAATTCTCTGTCACTTACATATGAGGCATTCCACGCTAAACCGAATGGTTTGAAAAGTTTTAATTTTTGATTTCCTTTATTTTTGACATTTTTTAGTACCCATCAAAAAACTCTTCCTGTTAAATTTTTTGATCACCTATTTAAAAGATATCGAATATCGGTTTTTCGCTAATAACTTCTTCAAAAATGGTCCAAATTCAATATATTTTTATGAAATTTTTTTTTTTTACATACTTTTTATAAAAAAATATAAAAAATTATTTAAAGTGTTTTTATATGCGATTTTTGAGTTTGAAAATTTTTTCTTGTTTTTGAAACTTTATGTACTTACTCTTGGATTTTTTTGAAAAAATTTTATTTTAAACTTCTACTTTTCATTCTACAAATTTTAAGAATGGGTTGATATGGGCCTATGATAAATCCTATTTTTTTCGATTTTTGAAAATTTCGGAAAAATGTTATTCACTATATTAACTATTTTTAAAACCACTTTTTGGTATTTAGTTCTCCTTTTTTAATTGATTGATATCTTTAACAGGTGTTTAAAAAAAATAATTAGTATATTAGTTAGTTGGGGGAAAAACAAAATCATAAATCTAAAAAAAACAGTAATTATCATAGGACCACTATCAACCCGGTCTTAAAATTTGTAGAATGAATAAAAGTTAAAAAATAAAAAATTATAGAAAAAAAAAAAATTGAAGAGTACACACAGTTCCAAAAACAAGATTAAATGTTTCAAACTCAAAAATTGCATATAAAAACACTTTAAATAATTTTTGGTATTTTTTCTAAAAAGTATGTGAAAAAACAAAAATTAAAAAAAAATGTCTTTAGACCATTTTTGAAGAAGTTTTATCTTTTAAGTATCTTTTAAACAGGCGATCAAGAAAATTTCAAAATTTACCATGAAGAGTTTTTTGATGGGTACTAAAAAATGTCAAAAAATGAAGGAAATCAAAAATTAAAATTCTTCAAAACGTCCGATTTGGCGTGGAATGCCCCAAATGTATCGCTTATAAAAACTAGTAACATTTTTTTTATTTATTTATTTTATTTGTAAAGATATAAAAACTTAAAAAATTATAATATTTTTGCGGCCCCCCTGCTAAGAATCGCTGTCCTAGATGTCTTAACACTTTGTGTTGAATTCTCTCCAGTCTATCAATGTTATTCTTTCCGATTGGCCTTCAGACTGTTGATGCATACATTAGCAAAGATTTGATTAGAGTCAAATATAAGTATTAGAAATACAAATCCCCAGCTCCGATTAGCTTTACCTACAATGTTGACCAGGTGATCATTGAATGTAAGTTTCGAGTCAAAAATTACTCCAAGTCTCTAATAGTGTAGTCTTCCGCAGTTTATTTTAGTTGTGAGTAAATAATCAAAACTAATCTGATTAATATGTCTTGACAAGGTAATAGTAAGACATTTCTCGAAGTTGAGGTTAATGTTACACCAATTCATCATATATTTTATTAACCGTCTTCAAAAAAGTATTAGGTTCTCAATTCGACTAATTTTATTTTTTGTTTGTGTCTATGTTACTTACCTGATATCCTCGCCAATTGTGAACCGATTTTGATGATTTTTTCCATTGGGCTCAATCTAGTTTTCGATTGGTAAAAATATAAATTTCATTGGTATTGGACCTTTTTTGTTATGTTTGTTGTTCAGGCATAACTTCTTTGTTTATGAACCGATTTTAATCATTCTTTCTGCGTTAGGATCAGTATAGCTCCAAGATATTCAAAATACTTAACTATTTAATTATTTATTTATTTTATGTATGTTCAGTGAGAACTTTTTGCCACGTGGGCCGATTTCGATGATTCTTTTTTTATTGGAAAGGGGGTAACTTATGGGTGGTTCTATATTAATTTGGTCAAGTTCTGATGATATGATAAATGATGAAATAAGGTAAATATTCAATTCTTATGAGCACAAATAATCGAAATTGCAATAAATAAAATCTTTTATAAAAAAAATCCTAAAACATTCATTTAAAACCCGCTAACGTTTCGAGATAATTTCTCTATTTATGAATTGAATTTTATTATCAATTTCTGATTCCTTCGCCCGACGCTTTCTCTTACGAGAGCATTCAAGGTATTATATTAAGTCACTATTAATAACATCACTAAAAAGAGGAAAAATAATAATAATTTTTATAAAAATAAAATAAACCGACTTCAAAAAAACTAAATGCAACAAATAAAATAATAAAAACTCAAAAATCAAATAAAATGCACTAAAAGGTATAAAATAATTATCAAATTTAGTAACAACTAAACGACGAAATATTAACATAAAATCACTTTTTGAATTCAGTGCCAAATAAACTTTATAGGCGAGCTTACGCGATGTTGTCTTCATTACCCGCCAAACGTACTATAAGTGAGATCCATCGAGTGCGATTCATAAAATGTATATGTTTGGCACCGACTTCAAAAAGTGATTTCATTTTAAAATTTCGTCGTTTAGTTGTAACTAAATTAGATAATTATTTTATACCTTTTAGTGCATTTTATTTGATTTTTGAGTTCTTATTATTTTCATATTTTCTTCAACGATGGAGTACAGATGAAATTTTTTCATTAAGAAATATTTTGCTCCACGTTTTTGATCATTTAAAACACGAATCATATAATAACTCTAAAAGTTTTTATAAGTCAATTCAATACTCAGGGATCTGAGTAATTGGAGTCGCAAATCATATCATGTTCTTTAATATATTTACCTCCACACATTTATTTAATTACACCGAAATCTGCTAAAGTTGAAGTAACACTTAATGAAATTTGGATTTCTCCTTTTTGAAAAGAATTCGTAGAAATGAGGGAAATCTTTTTGCGCCCCTTTCGTTTGTATTTATGAATCAAGAACACATTTGAACATAAATCCTTAGTCAGTTAGTCAACTTGCACCATTAATTAAAATGCAAAAAAACAAAAACATAACCCTCTCATTAGGGGGAGAATTTGCCGATGAAAATCAAGGCCCAGCGAGCATTTATATATCTTTGAATTTTCCTTCTTATTTGTTTTAATAATATTTTGTGCAAGAAAATGAATTTAATTTCCTAAAATATTCCCTGGGTCTCTAACTCTGTGCTATTTGCTTTAAATATTTCGTTGGCGTAGAAATAAATACAATAAGCTTTTCTCAGCGTGATTTCAGACGGTGTTAAACGAAATCAAACAGACTTTGGCTTTTAGGGTTGGCAACTTTTAAGCCACTTTGGCAATTTTCCTTGAATTATAACAACTATAAAAAAAAAACCCCGACTAATCCTATTTGATAATATCAGGAGGCTTAAAAATTCGAATCTTGGTCAGTAAAAAATTAGCCGGATATAATCTGGCTCCTACTCTAAATTACGCTAAATAACACACACACACTCACACATTTATTATGCAAAATAAAATAGAACCTGGCTTGATGGGGACTAGTATCTAAGACCAAATAAATAAATTTGATTTAATATTTTTTTTTTTACTTTATTCATTTATTATATATAGTACGAGCTGCTTCAGATGTGCCTTCGGCACGCCCTCTACAGCTCGGCCCTCCGGGCAGATGGCCCTGGCGGGCGGCGTCTCGGCATGTGATTATTAGGTCTGTAATATATATTTTAATATTTTTCCCCCTATTTCACCCCCACGCACTCATTTTGGCT
This sequence comes from Forficula auricularia, assembly GCA_024734495.1. Lineage (NCBI taxonomy): Eukaryota > Metazoa > Arthropoda > Insecta > Dermaptera > Forficulidae > Forficula > Forficula auricularia. Next base: position 183,365 of record JALMQS010000618.1, read on the forward strand.
ATTGATTTTTACAGCATACATTGTATATAGTCTTAAAAACTAACATTACAAAATTTGATCTATATCGGAGAGAGTATTAATTTTTTGCCCCCACTCACATTTTGGGAGGTTGAAATTATTTTTTAGATATTTGAAAATAAATAACTCTCAGATTTCTAAAGAATAAATGTACAAAAAAGCTAAAAATTTGTTTATTTTGCCCCCCCCCCCCCCCCTTTTTTTGCCCCCATACAATCAAATTTTATAGTTGATTTTTACAGGAATAGTTTCTTAAAGTAATAAAGAATAACTCTACAAAATTTGATCAAGAGAGGAGAGAGTTTTAATTTTTGCCCCCACTCACATTTTGGATAGTTGGGAGTCGAATTTCAAAAAATCCTGAAATAAATTTTTAGATATTTGTATTTAGAATTTTATTAAGTAAAAATCAAGTAGATATCTTATCGTTCTTAATTGAAAATGCATAATTAGTGTAAACACATTGCAAAGATATTTTGCCCGTTTTGACCTCTTTAGCATCTTCAAAATAAATATATAAAAAAAGCTATATAATAAAAAATCATTAGAATCTAATCTAATAATTAGATAATTAATCGGTATTACAGGTATTATGTAAATTGTATATACCATATATTGAAGTTGTTATTTTCTACATTTTTATAGATTTGCACCGCGGAACTTTTACTAAAAATTTGGTGTACCGATCGTGAAAATTTTTGAAAACCCCTTCTCTATTGCAATGCTTCTTAAGCTATGGCACGCGAACCCATTTTGGGTCGGGTAACTAAATTTTGGGGTCGCGAAACATAGAGCAACAATGACAAATTTATAATTATAATGCGCAACGAACAAAAATTAATTCAAAAAATATTAAAGCGTAGTGGATTTGTGGTGAATCTGTCATTGAATTTTCAATAATTTATAAAATGACCATTGTGTATTAGATACCGCCAGCGGCGTGTTGGCAACCGCTGGCTTATAGCATATATTTATATAATATGGGGTCGCAAAAAATTTATCCGTCAAAATGAGATCACGAATGAAAAAAGTTTAAGAAGCGGTGCTCTATGGAATAAACTACAATTTTTTAAAATATCTATTTTATTTTTTAAAACATTAAAAAATAAAATGATGATTAAATTTGAAAAATTTTAAACTATAATATTCTTGATATATGGATTAATTGTTGTTTATTATTATTATTATAATTATTATTATTATCATTTGATATGTCAATATTTTTCGCTTTATGATTTTTAAAAACATGTAATACTCAGTCCGGCAGAAGGCGCTGAGGTCGTTAGTGTATTGGTTTTTTGACTGGACTGTACATGGAGTCTATATAAGCCTGACCGACACGTGATTGATTGGCTCAGTTAACATATAATCGGAGTCGGTGCTCATACTTGAGAACGATCGTAGAATAACTCGATCTAAACGTCGTAGTTATATTGTATTATTTGTTCGTGTTCAATATATAATTATAATTAATTATGGGTGATTTAAATAAAAATTCAAATTTTAATCAAATTAATCACAAAAATAAAAGCTTCAACAGCTTCATTACTAGATACTTAAATATATTTAATATTTTTTTTTGATAAACTAAGCAATTATTCACCACACTTATGCATTTACAGATCTAAAGGGAGTGGCATACTAATTATAATCTTACCCATAAAAAAAAAAAACTTTAAAATTCTACTACAGTACAGGGCGACTATGCACAATGGCAATATTACCGCCAACGCTCAAATTCCAATATGACACAATAAGAATAAGAAGTAGAAGTAGAATTTATATTAATAGAATAATTCTTTGAAAAAAAATCAATGGGCCCTAATTTCAAATCATCATAAATTGTTAGCAGAAACCAAGTTTTAAATTGCTAACAATATTTTCTAAAAAGAAAATTGAATTTTCGATCTATGTAGTTCGTATAACCCTATAATTTTATATTTCGGTATATATATAGATCAAATATATAGCAAATTGAAAAGGTAAGAAATCCTAATTGGAAGGTGTAATCGAACGTCGCTTCGTTTAACACAGTCGAAAAAAATAAATAATTAAATATGAAATTTATTTCATTTAAAAGTTAACGAGGCGGTGGTTTCTCGTTCTCCGTTATTTATTGAGACAAGTCAAAGGTGGTCTTTTAAAAGGGCGGAGATCTCTTTAGGGTTGGAGGAGAGAAGGTAAAAAAAAACTGGACTTGGGAGTTTTGACGGGCAATACAATAACCCTGAAAAGGGAGGGAAGCGAAATTGGATGAGAGGCTGCCTTCACGCCAGGCGCGCCAACACTTGACCATAAATATTTATAGGTTATTGGTCGATTATTTGACTCTTTAGATAAATGATGAGAATTCGTGACGATGGTGGAAAACTTTTATATAAAATAAAGTAAAATGCCGGCTAACTCGCTCTCGGTCCTAGGGTTCCGTAGATTCAGTAATGTGCCTAAAGGGGGGCTTGAGATCTGAGCTCAAATAAAATCACCTACACATTCCCATGTGTATTTCAGAAAACCCCAATCGTTGGAGAAAAGAATCTAAAAAATGAATTTTGTAGGAAATTTTATGAACATTTATTTTGAATAAGAAGGTTATTTAGGAAAAGATCATAGTTTTTTAGTTATAAGCGAAAAACCGCCAAAAAATGGAAATTTTCACCTTTTTTTGCATTTTCTACAATGGTGCGTCACCAAATTTTGGTGGGAGACCTCAGATTTGGATTCAGCGCCCCAAAAAACATATATACCTATGCAAAAAATCAGAACTACCACAAAACTTTCCTGATAAAAACACAATTTGACTAGAGTACTATAGCCATAGAGTACAATTAAAAACAAGTCAGTTTTTCGAATTTTCAACTAAATTTAAAATTTTTTCAAAATTCTTAAGCCTATTTATTTAAATTCTTAATAACTCGCCGGCAAAATTTCATGATTAATATGTGAAAAAAATTTAGTAGGTGTTTTTGTAAATGAGAGGAGATTTGTCTCAACGCTTAGCTAAATGCTCGGAATGGGTTTTTGACACTTGGGTTCGATTAATGAGTGAAGCAAAGAAACCCTTCTAACAAACAATTAAACTTATCTACTAAGATCTTTGAAGAATGGATTTTCGTGTGTGGGCTTTCTCTAGACTCCTTTAGAATTTTTAAACAACGCAAACTTTTTTCAAAAAGCTCACATGCTGGTATTTATAAAAATTAAAAAGGAAGATAATATTATTTGATTAGGCTATATTAAAAGGATGTTATTGAGTCATTAGAACAAAAACCATTTCCTTAAGATATTAAAATCTTTTATGAATATTTCATTATTATAGGGGAGAATAGACTGATAGAAAATTTAATTACTGCGTGTATACCTATATCCTATATATATATAGAGTGAAACATGGATCAGGTTTTTAAGGCCTAAAGGAAGTTCCAATGACTTGAGGACTAAAAAAATATTAATAAGTTATTAATTATTTACATAAAATCGTTGAACTAATGAAACAGGTATATTTAATTATTACTTCTAAACCAATTTAACTTAGATTGGCAAAACAGAAGGTACGTGAAGATTTTATAAGTATTTTTAGACTCAAGCTTTTTGACGGTTTGGTATTTTCCCTGTTAATTTTTTTTTTTTTTGAAATTACTTAAGTAATTTAGTAGGAGATAAATCCAATTTCTGATTAGTTCCTAACTTTATAACATTAAATACACTTTGACTTGCAGCTGAAATATAATTACTTTGCGAAAAAATTCTGACATATTTTCAAAAATTGAGCTACTATACATCATATTTTTTTATTTTTTTTTTTTGGAGTTTACTCCGTAAGAATCGATTTGCATATAAGGAGCCCGGTATGGAAAATTATCGGTAGTAAAATTCAGTCAACGAATGACAGCGTTACGTTTTTCGTACGCACACTCTTCTTGTGGTGAAAAAGGGAAACATCATTCAAACATTTTTTAGGCGCGGATTTTAAAATTGACATTGAAAAATTAATCGAAAAAATATTATTATTATATTATATATATAAATATATTATATTATTATATATATATGACATGACAGGTTCCATCCATATTTTTTAAAACATTTGAAACTTTATTACTTGACATTTAGAAATTTTCATTTAATTAATCTCAAAAATTAAATGATGATTTTATTTATATATATCATATACAATTCAACCCTATAATTTGATACATCTTTCTCTAACGTATTATGGTTAAACTTAGATAATTAGACAATCACCATAACTATTCATTTTTTATATTATATACTTATGTTATATTTATACTTTATTGTTATTATTTTAGATATATCATACATATTATATTATATATAATTCTTATTTTAAATTTAATTATAATATTTATTTAAAATTTATATAACATTTATATTATAGATTTTATGTATAATTCGTGGGTATTGATTTGTGGGTAAGATTTGTGAACCACATATCTACCAAAGTTCATGTGTCTTATTTCAGTTACCATAAGCCTCTAGTCACAGTAATTAATAACGACGGCGCTATTGATTTAATTAATATTTGAAATTTTATTTAGGTATTTTCACTGATTCGTTTATTTATCATTTGATATGGTATTAATCTTTTTCTTAGACTAGTAAGCCTTTTTTTGTGCCTATTTAGACAGTCGATCTGAATGAGTAAACTCCAGTCGTGGGTCGGAGCTGACACATACATTTTTTTGATTGAGTTTTATTTAAAAAATTGATCTTCAATCAAAAATTTTCTTTGTATTAAAAAACTCTAGGATTAGATTGAATCGAAATTGTATTTTAAATCTTTAAAGTAATTATTACATTGAAAATTTTCAAATAATAATGAAATAATTTTTAAATACTTTTTTATTTAATTACTTGTTTTTAATATTTAGTTAATTTTTGTCATATATTAGGCAACGAGAAACTACCCCTGTGAACAATGTCCCCAGGAAAATTACTATGGAGAGGATGTTCTCCAATCTCAGAATCGAATATGGAATTTGAATATGAAGATATATTAGTTTTTATTATATAAGTTATTATTGTATAGCAGTGTTCCCAAAAGAACAATATTTAAAAATATATATATAATTTTCTAATTACGAGTAGAAGTCTAAACCAGAAACCATTACAAACAATTAATTAATTAATTAATTAAACTAGAAATCAATAAAATAGGAGCTAAAAGTGAAGCTTCTTAAAAACTAGCTAGGCTTTTGGTAAATTTTAGTGATTTGACAATATTGTCAGCGAAAGATTTGAACAATTTCAATTTGATCAAATTCAAATTTATTAATACAAACATGTAAGCCGAATTTGCCCGATAGCTCCTCATTTTTTTTATATTTCGCATTTTTTAACCGATAGTTCTATACGAGGGGTGAACCGCGATTGGAATTAGTTGTACACTTCTTTGGAATTATGTGGAATTATTTTGGAATTCATTAGATATGCCCCTTCATCTAGAGTATTATCTTCTACTTGGAAATGAAAGTGGAAGTGGAACTAGGTGTACACGATATTATGTCGCGGTTCAGCCCTCGGTTCTATAGCTATAATCCCCCAAAAATAAATTCATTTCTACTTAATGAAGAAATATATAAACTTTGGCACCAGAACGAACTTTCCTCGACTTTCTTTTTTAAAATTTTCAAGGGTATTGAAAACCAAAAAATTAGCATACAAATATGCAGACAAAAACACCATTAATAATTATTTTTATTCATGTTTCAACCTAGACACTAATAAGCAAAAAAAAAATTAAAAATATTTATGTACATATGATTTGAAGTACTAGTATGTGTTTACAGGGTCTGTACTTAAATAAATTAATGAAGGAATTTTAATATTGGCAGTGCAAATTTTTGCTTGAAAAATCTAAGAACCTGAAGAAGTTCAAATTAATGACGAAAAGTCATGATTAGAAAAAAAAAAAAGTGAAAAAAGTCAAGAAACCAAAAACCCATAAGGGTTAAAGTTATGAACAAATGAGACAGAAAGTTATTATGTTTTGAACTACTTTCATTGACTTTTTGTTACCCTGAAGAAGGAGAGAATAAATCTCCGAAACGTCGGTTTAACAAATAAATGTAAAATAATAAAACCTCTATAGTCTTATTTTTTTACAACCACCGTGGACTGCTTTCATCAACATCCAATTGCTTATGAACAAATTTTTTATTCACATGTATGTAATTTTATGTCAGTGTACTATTATTTTGTAAACTTATTAATTAAAATTTTTTTTTCAATACTCTAACCACCTTTCAGCATACCGAAATTCATTCTTTTAAAATCTTAAATGAAAATAAAGACAAGAAACCAAAATCCCATAACGGTTAGAGTTATGAACAAATGTTTTTATTCAAATGTACTATATAATATGTCAGTGAACTATTATTTTGTAAACTTATTGATGAAAAAATTAATAAATAATAATTTACTCTATTAAATGTTTGGAGCTAAAACAGAATAATTTTCAAGTAATTTCAATACTCTAATCTCTCAGCATACCGAAATTCATTCTTTTAAAATCTTAGATGAAAATAATCTTCATCACATCCATATAACTCACGTAAATTAATTTATTTATATTGAAAATGTAATTGAAAAATGTTTCATTTATTAATTATGACGATTTATAGAGTGGGGGATTATTAATAGAAGCTTAATAGAATGTACTTACTCTATTTGTTCCTAGCTGTACTGGAAAATAGCGAATATTATCCTTTAAGAAACAAGAGAATCGAACCTACACTCCCAAAGGCTCGAATGAAACAAAATAAAAAATTGGTAGATTGGCCGATGTTTTTATATTTATCGAATTCCGCGAAAATTGATAACTCAATACTTGCATTTGCAAGGGAAGAAATTAAAGGAGGAGAAATAGAAATTCGGGACAGCTCGAACGGGCAACAAATACCTTCACTGATTCAGATATCAATCAATACAGGGTGTCTATTCTCTTATAGGGTGCTTAAAATGTTTCCATCTCTTTTGTTTTTTACTTATTAATTACTAATATGAATACAGGGTTTATTCAAAGTCTCTCATAGGGTATTTAGAAACTTTCTATCCCTTTTTTGCATAAATATTATTATTTTTCACTTTTCGATTAATAATATGAATTCACGGTGTATATAAATTCTCTTATAGCGTATTTAGAAACTTTCAGTCCCTTTTAGATAAATATTAATATTTTTCACTTTTGATTAATAATATGTATATAAAGTCTCTTATAGGGTATTTAGAAACTTTCTATCCCTTTTGGAAAAATATTATTATTTTTCACTTTTCGATTAATAATACGAATTCAAGGTGTAAATAAATTCCCTTATAGTGTATTTATAAACTTTCTATCCCTTTTGGATAATTATTATTATTTTTTATTTTTTTATTATTAATATAATATATACTTAGTACACAGAGTATTTAAAGTCTCCTATAGGGGTATTTAGAAACTTTATATCTCTTTTAAATAAATATTAATATTTTTCATTTTTCAATTTTAATAATATATATACAAAGTGTATATGTTTCAATAAAAACCCGTTTTTAGTAAGAACGCGTTCTTACTAGTTAAAACGCGTTTCACTGAATAGCTTTATGGCTTCTAGAGTTTACTGATGTTGGTTGAGTTTGGTTTAAAGGTCTAGAATGTTCATTTTTGACCTTCCGCCTCATTTTGGATGTTTATTTTCAAAAAACTTTAAAGGAAAATGTCAAAAATTAGAAGCAAAGTTGTAGAGAATGTAATTTTTGATATTTTCCTTTAAAATGTTTTGAAAATAAACACCCACAATGAGGCGGAAGGTCAAAAATGAACATTCTAGACCTTTGAACCAAACTCAATCAACATCAGAAAACTCTAGTTGCCACAAAGAAATTCAGTAAAAGGCGTTTTAACTAGTAAGAACACGTTCTTACTAAAAAATGGGTCTTCACTGCAGCATATATATAGGGTATTTAGAAACTTTCTATCTCTCTTAAATAAACATGAGTATTTCTTCTTTTTATTAATAATATGAATAGAGAGGGTGTATATAAAGTTTCTTAAAGACTACGTAATTATACCTATATATAAAGATTACATCTCTTTTGTGGATCATTAATATTTTTATCTTTTTAATACTATTACAAAAACAGGGTGCATACAGATTTCCAAAGAGTGCTTCGAACCCATCCATTACTTTTAGCCAAATAGAATTTATTTATTTTTTTTAATTTTTGGTTAATAATATAAATACGAAGCTTATTTGAACCAAGTGGTTATAAGTCTAGAAAGCCCAAAAAATATCTTCAATTCACTTCCTCAAGGAGTTGAGTGTACTGAATAAAAAAATGGATCCTAAAATTTGGAAAACTTGGTTGATTCAGTTACAAAAACAGGTGTTGTTGTTCCGAACTCACTTCCCCTTGATAAATTTCAACCCTACGTTCAAAGGGTTATCCATGAATAGTAAGTGATTAGGTAATATGGTACAACATTGATAGACTTTGAAGAGGTTACTTGAACTCATTTAACAGATTACTTACTCCTTTTCCTATCCATTGAAGTCAACTTTAAAGGGCGCAACTTTTCAGGTCAAATATCTATCGGCTCAACTTTTGGTCTAAATTTTTTATTCATCCCTTCCAACAACCATTGAGATATCTTAAATGGAATCTTTCAAGAAGTATTTTAATTTTGTATTATTATTATTTTCTTTAATGTTAAGAATGCAAAAAGTGCAGAGGGTGTTGAATTGCTAAAATTAAAAAATAAATTTCTCACTCTGGCTATATGATGTTTATAGAAATTTACTGCTATAGATATTATTTTTTACATTTTTTCACAAAGTTTTTAAAAATATCTTGAAAAAATTCCTTAACAAAGAACTAATTTCGCAAATTAGATGAAAATGGAAAAAATCCAAAGACTGAATTTAATACTACCGTAAGGCTAAATTAAGTACAATATAGTATTTAATTATATTATTATATTGTAATTAATTTTATAGCTATATTTTGGTATAATGTATTGATTGTTTTATAGTAGGTATTAAATATCCAAACGTTTCTGAAATAATTCTCCCTTTATGAATGGAGTTTAAAAAAAAGTTACTTTAAAAAAGAATGTTAAAGCAAGTTAATCGCTCTGGGGTATTTAATTTAATTGTATAATTCTTTTCCATATTCATTTAATTTTTAAACCTTGTTTTTGTAAAAAGATTTTTTTTAAGAAATTTTGAAAAAAATGCGTTTGTCAAAAATTAAAATATTTAATTATAGGTTTTTGTCTTTAATTTAAAAATTCATTAATTTGTATCAAAAATTAAAATTTTATATTTTATTATTAACTTTTTAAAATTGAATATTATAAAATTACCATGAAATTATCTTGAAACAAAAATATTTCTTTTTATTCACTGTGGGGCTCGACCATTAGTGATATGTAGTCAGCGGCCTAACCAGAAAATTTTCATGGGGGGTCAATGGAATTTTTTTTTATTAGAACAAATAGTCCAGTTAAATTGTGTTTTTACCCGGAAAGTTTTGGGGTAGTTGTAATTCGACCCTTTACGTTTTTGGGTGTGTTGAATCCGAATCTGAGATTTGCTAACAAAATGTCGTGACGGAACAATGTCAAAAATGCAAACAAAAGGGCTCAAGTTGATAGTTTTCGAGTTATAAGCAAAAAACCGCAAAAAAAATGAGATTTTTTTACCTTTTTTTTGAATTTGTGACAATGTTCTGTAACGAAATTTTGTTAGTAAACCTCAGATTCGGATTCGGCACACCAAAAAACATATAAGATCAAGAAATCAAAACTACCCCAAAACCTTCCCGCGAGAGGGCCTTTAGAGAACAATTTAACTGGACTTAAAAAGGTACTTGAAGAAATTAAAAAAAGAACATAATTCTTTATTAAACATATGAAATATATTTAATTACGGTTAGTTTGCCATAAGAAACGGTTTGTCGTTGCCATTACTCATCCCATGAGTCCTGCCCTTGGGAGGGGGGGTTCTGACCCCCAAACCCACCCGGGGTACGCCTCTGTATGAAGTTATCTTAATAATAATATTACAAAATTCCACCTCTCGACATATTCAGTGCTAAGAATTAATCACTTTCATTTATTATATCCTTTTATAGTCAAAAACACATTTCACTAACATAACCATCAAAGTTTAACCAATTTCTTTTAAAATGCAAATATTTTATATCTTATTCCATAATAGCAGAGTCTATTCCCTCAATATAAGGTTATATTGTTTGTTTCACCTGCCACTTCTCACATTGAACGTATTATCATATTTAAATAAATTCTTCAAAAGAAAAAACTCAAGAATTCTATTGCGAATTTTCCATACTAAAACAAATTACTTTCAAAGAGGTGAACAACAACAAAGATAGATGAAAGAGGTGAGTCGGAATGCGAGGGCGTAAAGAAGAGAAGAAAGAAAACAAAAACAATGAGGAAGGAATTTATCGAATGCAAAAAAAAAGATAATCTCGAATTTAGATTATATGAGGCTATGAAATATATTAATCTAATTCAAATTTATGAGAGGTGCCCCCAGGCATGTTCATCATCAAGTAAGGGTCTGCATCTGGGTGAGTGAGCCCTGAATCCATTGAGATATGGAATTTAGTATATTAAGATAAGGTCATCGCCAAATGAGCATCAGATTGAAGATAAACAAAAAACTTTTAATGGGCAACCTATGTCCTTAACGGCAATGTCTTATAACTTTAAGTATTAGGTATAGCCTTCGCAATTTTATTGAATTTATTAATAAAAAAAAAAATTAAATAAACTTACTAGCAGTGGAAACTTTTAAGAACAAGTGAGCTATTTACATCTTGTCCGTGTGTATTCAGAAAATTCTCAATTGAATATTAGAAAATGACAATCTGACAATTGTATTTGATAATATACTCAATTGAATATTAGAAAATCACAAATAAAATATTTCAGAACTAGTAGTGGAAACTTTTAAGAACAAGTGAGCTATTTACATCTTGTCTATGTGTATTTCAGAAAATTCTCAATTGAATATTAGAAAATGACAATCTTATTTCAGAACTCCAATTGAATAATAGAAAATGACAATTGTATTTGATAATATACTCAAATAAATATTAGAAAATCCCAAATATAATATTTCAGAACTAGTAGTGGAAACTTTTAAGAACAAGTGAGCTATTTACATCTTGTCCATGTATATTTCAGAAAATTCTCAATTGAATATTAGAAAATGACAATCTTATTTCAGAATTCCAACTTAATTTTAGAATCCTTCTTTCCCTTCTTTAAAATTTAAATTAAAAAAAAATAATAATAAATTTAGTTTAATTCTTAAAACTAACGTTGATATAAGATTTCAAGTTTGCTCCAATAGTTCAAAAAATCGTGCTATCTTGAAATGAAATCATGTTTGTCTAATTTTGAGGCTTTTATTCCTTTTCTATCTTTTCATAATATTCCGACAGGAATGTGTCAATAAATTTGATTCAGTTTTTAATTCTGACGATCTTTGATATTTTTATAATACTTAAAAAATAAAAAATTAAATTACCCAAAAAAAAAAAAAAAATAATAAAAACGCTATATTATGTACCAAATATTTAGAAATTAATGGTTAACTTAGGGCAGTGAAGCTTTAAAAGACAAAAAATCTTTTAATTTAATTTTTTAAGTGTTATTCGCTATCAATAGCAGCACAGATTGCAATTAGGTAATCAGATTTTTAAGTAACCCTCTAAAAATTATCACCCCTTGATGGCAAGAATCATTTTTGTTTCAAAATAGATGAAGAGCAATGCCAGCTACTGTTAATTTTGCACTATAATAATTATATATTTAATTAAATCAAACATATGACTTAAAAATTGATTTCAACAGCTATAATTTGCCCATTATTTAATAATTTTCTTCCATAGTTGGTATTTTCCATTTAAGTAAAAAGGTTAAGCCATTAGCTAAAGATAGAGATATTCTAGGCTGTCCTAATTCTAGTGCAGACTTCGTTTCTCAACCTGACAGTCAAACAGGTGGTACTCAGGAGAGTTTAAAATTGAAAAAATAAATTTAACTTGCATAAAAAAACAAATTAAAACGAAGAAAAATGTTGAAAAACGTTGACTTTACAATATTCCAATTACATTAAAAAAAAATGAAATGAAATGAAATGATGATTCATGAAATAAAAATCTTCAAAGAACCACGTTGGTGGAAAAGTAAGTATGGCAATAATTAAAAAGAATATATAACTGAATGAACTAGTTAAAGAATCTCTTTTTAATTTGTTCAACTCCTTGTTAGGAATCTATTAAGAAGTTCAAACATTTCGTAATATTAACAAATAATCAGAATGAAATCTTAATTTCAGGTTTGTAGGGCCATTAATCATTCTGAAAGAAATTTTTTACTTTCGAAGATATGTAAAGAAGAAAACTCTTCCTTAATGTAACGTGCATTAATGGAAATTACTGGAATAGGAAGTTTAAAATCAATTTTTATCTCTTTGAAAATCATTCATATTGAGCTCTAGCTAGTATCAGAAGCCATGAAATAAATATATAAAAAAAACTCTCCAGGTGTTATGATATTTCACTTTTCATCAAAATTTCGAAATTTGAATTTGTCGAGATTTTTTCAAAAAATATTTTATCCTAAATGTTTATAATATTTAATTTAAAAATAATATAAAAGTTAATTTTGACATTAGTGGTAGAATTAGATTTCCTTGGGAAATCTGAAAGGCGTTTTCAAGTTGTTATGGTTAATTTGTATTATGTATTTATTTATTAATGATGTTATGTACATAGGTCAGAGTAGACCCTTATAGTGTACATTCAAAAAAAAAAAAAAAAAAAAAAAAAAAGAAACTGACAAATATAGAGATTAACAATATAAAGAAAAATAAAATACAAATTAGATATAAAAATACAAAAAACAAAACAAAATATAAAAAAATACAAAATATAAAATATAAAATACAAAATATAAAATACAAAATGTATGTTACAAAATATAAAATATAAGTTAGAGGCTATAGTATTAGCAGGATATTACATGTCAAAAGAGTAGTTTTCTCCCGCTTGAGATTTAAATCAAAGTTCATAAAATCAATCCAGATCAAGAAGGTTTTTCTTCGAAGTGAATAAAACTCTTCTGGCATGTAAAAAGAAATATTTATAAGAAGTCCTGATTCAGTAAAACACCATCTCGTGATGTTAAAAATAAGAGCTAAATTTATGAAGATAATAAAATTCTAATTTTTAATGAAATGGTTTAAAAAATGTTTAAAATTTTTCCGTTGACATTGAATTGCAGGGTTTGATTAATTCTCAAAATATTTTATCAAATTATAAAAAAAAAAAAAAATCAAAATTTGTCAATTTGTGTTTATTCCTGTGAATTCTGACAAGGCCAAATTTCATCATAAAGTGTAATAAAAAATAATAATATTAACAGTTTTTTAGGCACAAAAATCTGAATTTTACTAATTAGCTACGATAATAAAAATATAACAACCACAAGGACCTGACGGGGTACCTATATCTTGAATTGATTATATTAGACAAAGGACCACAATGCTTCCATAAATATATAGAGTTTTTTCAGGGGTTGATGAAATTTTCATTCATTAAAAAAAAAAAAAAATTAAGTACATTTGCAGGTATTTTGAAAAGAAGCTAAAAAATCAAAGTATTCACATTGAATTGAGCAACGTTTCGTCAGGTTTTTTAAAAATTAAATAATTATTCAGACTATATAGATTCAAAGAAATAATTAATCGAATGTTTTGGAAGAGAATTAGAGACAATTGATTTAATTTGGAAATATGTGTACTAGTGTGGTCCTTATTTTAAGTATTTTCGAATTTTTACCCTGACAGAGGCTCATATGGTTCTAAATAAATAACCCCCAAGTTTCAAGTCTCTATCTCAATGTTAACCTGTGCTGCACAGCGATGCAATTTTCCCATCTAAATAACATAGGATTTTTGGAATTGAACGATCAATTTTTATTTATTTTATTTAACCTTATAATAGTAGCTATCCTTCAAAATGTTTATAAATTTTTAGCTATTATAATTTTAGAGTTATAGCTAGATAAAATACCTACTGCTATATCATAGTGTTATAGTAAGTTATAGATTCCAAAATTATAATAGCTAAAAATCTGTAAAACTTCTGAGGGATAGCTACTATTATAAGGATAAAGTCTACAGAGTTTCAAATTTTTTGAACCATTACTTTGGCCGGAATAAAAAATTGATCGTTCAATGCCAAAAACCCCATGTTATTTAGATGGGAAACTTGCATCGCTGTGCGGCTCAGGTTAAAATTGAGATAGAAACTTGAAACTTGGGGGATATTTTTTTATTTATTCCGAACCATATGAGTGAGCCTCTGTCAGCGTAAATATTCGAAAATACCCAAAATATAGAAATATTAATTTTTAAATTTTAATAGGTTGGCGTTTTTGGTGTTACACAATAAGCCCCGTTTCCTAAGTTTTATAGGTATATGTCTATTTGCATCAAGCAGAGGATAACCTCATTGATTTCTCTTTATAAAATCCTTATACGTTTCTGTTGCGTTTACAAATTGAACAGCCTGTATCGGACAGACCAGGATGGGCAAATCACCAGGGCCGGCCCCGTTCCTCTTCGAGTATATAATTACAGAGATCTTGTTTCTTTCTGGCGTAGAAAACAAACAGCACGAGGCGAAGCAACAGTTTTTGTGAACGAGGGGCCAAAATGGGAGGAGAGTGGAATTCCAAACTGAAAAAAAAACAGGGAGATAGGTGGGGGCGCAAGCTAATCATCGGTGTCAATCAGTCAGCCCAAGCAGGGTCCAATGGATGGAGATTAATGAAAAATATGGAACGGGAATCACTTAGCGTGATTTTGGAACATCAATCGAATCAATTAGAAAGTGTATTTTGAAGAATTAAGTGATTTCATGTTGCAGCTCGATTACTGTATTGATGAGTTGGATGTAACCTAATCGGCGAGATATATCAGTGTTCGCTATTTGGCTACTCATGCATCATACTCATGTCAAAATATTTTTATTTCATCTATTAAATGGTGGCAATTAATAAAAAGGTGGTCCCCAAACAAGTGACGAATTTTCATTCTGAATGCATGAAGATTTTATCTGGTTAATGAAATTTATTAATGAAAAAGATTTTTTGCCGAGATGTTCATTTTTTCAAAGAGTGTGTTCGTAGCTTGATGCCAGGCCTACGAAACTTTGTATAATGTTTAACAATTAAAATATCATATCACACTGCTAGATCAAAACTGTTGTAACTTAAAAAATACAAAAATTGATTTTTTGACCACTATTGGACTTTAAATTGATGCATGCACAGTAGAGTGGTCCTCATTTTGAGTATTTTTCAATTTTTACGCTGGCAGAGGCTCATATGGTTCGAAATAAATAAAAAAAATATCCCTTAAGTTTCAAGTTTCTATCTAAATTTTAACCTGGGCCGCACATCAAGCTTACCATCTATGAAAATAAATAACATGATGTTTAGTGTATTGAACGATTAATTTTTGATTCCGACCAAAGTAATTTATCAAAAAATGTGAAACTCAGTAAACTAAGGATAACCTTATAATTGTAGCTATCCTTCAAAATTTGTACAGATTTTTAGCTATTATAATTTTGGAGTTCCAGCTACATAAAATACTAGTATATCTTAGTGTTTTTTACTCCAAAATTACAACAGGTAAAAATCTGTAAAAATTATGAGAGATAGCTACAATATAAACATGTAATAAGTCAAAAATCATAATTTAGTGTTACCGTGTAAATTTACTCAGAATTTTAATTGGTAGAGTCTGTCTCATAACTTATTCTTCATCAGAGTGTATTTGTTTTTTCATATTAACCTAAATAAGAACATATAGGAATAGGAATAAGTTTTTGATCAGTAATTGTGAAATTTTTTTTTGCGTAATACACTTTAGATATACCAGTATATTATTATCCTTATTATTTTAAATAAATTTTTAGTCTTTAAATAAAAACATTTTCAAAATTTTTATTCAAAATACAAAAGTTTTGGGAGAAATTCTTCTTCCTTTATCCATATAAATTTAGAAAAATAATTGGTTAAAAAATTAAATCTATTATTATCTATAAGCCTATAAATCTAAACAATCCAGTTCTTAGATTTAGGAATACAAACATTATGGCACCAGAACGAACTTTCCAGGAGTTTTAGTATTTGATTTATGGTGATGGTGTAAAATCGAAACTTTTTGGTACTAGAACAATTTCTAAGAAATTGTAACTATAAATTGAACTAATGAACTGAAATTTAGCAACATGTTTGTAAGAAAATCAGAAGATGTTGTGATCTAATAGATCCGAGCTGGAATTAATTATTTTTAATTATATTTCTGAAGGATTGTTTCCACTACCTTGGGAATCGGACCCGAGTGCCAAAATTAGCAAACCGGGTCAAATGGGTACCCTGTGAGGTGAACTCCTCTGATGTAAATATATCGTCCTAAATATTCCACAGAGAAGTCAATATCTTTATGAATCAATAACTTTGCAATTAAAATTCAATTTTTTAAATTAAATATATCTAATCTAGGTTTAATTTAACGTAAACTTCCCTTTTGATAAGCTTCATAATGAAATCTTATTTTTTTATATTTTATGGAAACTCTATAAGTGCGTTAAAAGGAATTCAGCCTCCTGGTGGAGGAGCGATGGAGGCTTTATTTACTGGTGGGAAAGTCATTCATACAATGTCAATTGGAAAGGAAAAGAACATTTCTTCTGTTTGTTTAAAGGATTGGAAGAATGAATGACTTACCATACGTGTCGACGGGACCGACGGTAGAAAAGGAACAAATTATCCTCTTTTTATTAACAACCTAGCGTTGAAGCTAAATAATAAATAATAAGTATTTTTCATTATTAAAAGTCCGAGGGGATATTTGAATAAATCATAATATCTTTTAAGCTAGAAAGATGGGATGACCAACAAATAACTAGCATAATTATATTGGAATTTATGAGAATTTTTTGATGAAAACCACACTATTATTATTTTTTTTTAATTGGGGTTTTAGAGCTTAGCGACTGCACCTAAATATATTTATTAATAAATTAACAAACATATACAATAAAAATATTACAACGTTTTGATCACTTCATCGTTGTAGGTATGAGATACCATTCGGAGTCTGACAGATAATTTATTTGGTATTGGAATTAAGATTTGATATAGAGATAGAAAATTGAAGCTTCTCTTTTTATAAAAAGTAAACAATTGGGAATTATCTTTAAAAGTAGCCACACTAAGTTATTTTCAAGTATGTTATTATGTTACATATTTTTAAATTTAAGGGTTGAAAAATTAGAAAAGTAATAAATTGTTAGGCGAATTTTCAGGCTCATAGAATGCTTCTCTGGGATCAAAATTAATTTTAAAAGGACTTAGAATGCCTTAAGATTCAATTTTTTTAATTTATTATGATACAATTTTTTGGAGAAAAACTAATTAATAATGTCCTCTGTTGGAATTATAAATTTTTAATTGATTTATAACGAGGCTATAGTTTCGATTCCACATGTACATCTCACTTACCATACATACATTAATACCTGTGAATCAATTGTAATAGACTGATGAAGAGGGCAAAGCTCTTGAAACCATAGTCTCGTTATAAATAAATAAAAATCTATAATTCCAGCAGAAGACAGACTTTTTTATTGTCTTCTTAAATTTATAAAAATTCTGCTACTCTCGGCAAAAAGAAACTTTCAATTTAATAATATCCATTAATTAAATTGAATACAGTTTTACTGGTTAAATATTTTATTAGAATTATTTGAAAATACAAAAACAAAACAGGTTAGGCACTGTTTAATATATTTATTAGCCTCTTAATTGAGGGGGGAAATTTAGTGGAATATAAGCCACAGAAGTTATTTGACATTTGCAAAAATCAACAATGGGTTTATATCCCCCCCACCTGCATCTGGCTATAATTTTACTATGTGGTTTATTTATAAACTACACCCGCAGTTAAAGGGTTAAAACACTAATAAAGAGACACAAACACAAATACACGACGTTTTGAACACTTTTTGTGATTAGTAACTAAACTATCACTCGTCTAACGCTGAGTCATTTGCTTACAGGCTTATCTATCTCATAAGAGGATGGAGTGAAAAAGAAAATTTTTTGAATTTTGACATGCCTGACCTCTTAATAGTTGCCTATGAGGGTCAAAACTATTCTCTAAAAATTTTGAGTCAAAATTCAAATGTCTTGATGTTGCACATCTTATTTAACGTTTTAACCATATTGTGTACAATAGGGTGGAGTGCAAAAGGTAGATTTTAATTTTTTTTCCAAATTTTATTTCTCTTGATATTACAATAGTTGTAAATGAACATAACTAACAATATAACGAAATCTTTGATTTTTTAGAAGTCGTCTTGGGGTTGTTCCGAAATTCGAGTCTAAACAACAATTCTTCAAGTGAATTGTGCAACTTCAAGACGATTTTGTTATATTGTTAGTTATGTTCATTTACAACTATTGTAATATCAAGAGAAATAAAATTTGAAAAAAAAATTAAAATCTACCTTTGCACTCCACCATATTGTACACAATATGGTTAAAACTTTAAATAAAATGTACAACCTTAAGACATTTGAATATTGACTCAAAATTTTTAGAGAATATTTTTGAGCCATATATGCAACTATTAAGAGGTCAGGGGAGGTCAGGCACATAAAAATAAAAAAAAATTGTTTTTCTTTCCATCTTATCTCACAATTGAAAACGATTACATATGAAGTGATCGAAACCTCAGGTATTTGTGTTTCTGTATATTTATTATTTATTTGGTACTTCTAAGGCATGTATCCCTTGTTTTGTCAGATTTTATAGCCTAAATTATTTTTTTACTCTCTTTACCGGTAACGCTCTCCCATCATCAATCTCTACCCGAACATGCTGAAGTAGAGAAGAGGGAAGTATCTTGTATGTTTCCCTTATTGACCCCTTTTAAACCCTGAAGAAGGAGGGAAAATCCTCCAAAACGTCGATTTTTGAGCGGAGGAAAAAATTACTGTGTAATGAATCTATTTTATTCTAGAGAAGTTTTTGAAGTGATAACTTCTTTTGGCGCGCCTTGCACACTTTTTTCATTATCCTTGGGCTGCCTTCGTTCACTTTTCAATTAAAATTTCCACCATTCCGTCTCTCTCCGAAGAGAAAATTCCTTCTAATAAAGATTGAAAATTATGCTGAAAAATAGACCCAGTGTTTAGTAAAAAATTTGAGATTACGAGGGATAAATTTTTAACAAAGCTGTCACCCTAATTAACTTTTATTTTAACCCTAATTCATGTTATTAATTTAGTAGAAAGGGTAATTCATTATCAGCAAAACATAGAAACAACTTAATCTATTCAGACTGGGGATCCTAATTAACACTAATTTTATTTGATTTCTAATAATAACCAAATTGGAATTCAATTAAAAAAAAAATGTTTAATTTTTTGAGAAGTGCGTTCGATAATCGTTTTTCTTTTGCAATATATTAATTCTAATTAATAAATAATTATTTTATTAAGCCGTGATGAGGTTGCAGCCATTAATCTCTTCGTTTTGACAAGCCTTTAAAAATTCAATCTCAAAAGGAAAAGAAACCTCGACGTGCTGCACTCCGGTCTTGTCAAAATAAAATTAACGGAAACAAAAAAAAACTCACCTCTAAAAAGTAAATAAATAAATAAATAAATAGCGATTTAATCAAAAGGGAAATAGAAAAAAAAAAATCTTGTTTCTAAATCAAAATGAGTGGATTTCCATTGATTTTAAATGAAATGTTTCGATGAAAAATAAATAAAGAATTTTCGGACAGCATGATTTTCGATTCCCGGCGGCCTTAAACCGATTATTATCAAAACCGAAGTTAAGCTTTTAGGCCCGAGCAGCTGATTAATGTTTCCTGGGAATCTATAATTATCAGAATGATACCTTTTCTGCTCATATCATCTATCTTTATTGTAGAGCTAATTTATGCGTTATGGAGATAACTTTTAATTACGTAATACTTCATGGTAGCTGGATAAATATTGGAAGGTAATATTTAGTGAATTAATAAAGAATTCTATTCAATTTCATTAATGTTGAACTCTTGAACTTTGGTCATTTTGTTGTATCCATTACATCAGGATGGAACACCGTCAGGTGCTAAAATTCAACCTAAATGAATACTGAAATGTGTGACATTGAATGAGTCTTTACCTGAGAACCCTTTATCTGCTTCGCTGGCGCCTTTATTTGCAGGGTAGAGGTAATCTTAACTGATCTGCCAAATAGTTGACTATATAGCAGGGGCTACCATTATACGAGATGTGCCTATTAAACGACCTGCTACTGGCATACAGCTTGCGTGCCGCGACAGGTTTGAACATCTCAACCAAGCTTAGTACACATATAAGTTACTATTTGGAAAACATATTTTGGGAGTTACTCACTCGTAGGACCCCGAGAGCTGGTAATAGGAAGAGAGTGACATGTAAAAGTGATCGAAAACTACCGATATTAGTGTCGAAACTATAAATTTCGGGGTCAGTGAGATGAAAATTGACACTACCAATGTCGTTTATAGTAAGTCCAAAGTCAGCCCCCATGGCATGGGGTTGAGAAGGGGTGAAAAATAAAATGTCCAAAATGACCGAGACTAGTGTCGAATTCATAACTTTCGGGGACACTATACTGATTGGAACAGTCCCGATGACATTTAACAGCCTTTTTAAAGAATGTTTTTAGGCAGGGTCAGGGGATGGGCCCAAGGGACCTAACTAGCCATCAAGAGGCCTTCCAAAGGCTAGTTAATTAGTTAGTTAATTTTATAAAACAAATACCGTATCTGGAGGGGATCGTCCTCTTATTTATATTAAAATCCAAGCTATAGTTTTTATATTCTATTGCTGATGGTAAGACAAAAAATATATTTACAACACCAACGAGCACTGAAAAAGGAGACAAGAGGGAAAATTGTTACAAAAATTCCTTCATTTATACTTTGAGTAAGTAGATTAGATTTTAAAATTAAATTGTAAATAATAATATTTATAATGAATATAGGTTGATTCAAAGGCGTGCTATAAATGGGGCGGATCCCTAAAATTTCAAACATTTAGAGTATTTTCATAAATTCAGGAGAATCTTTAAATTTTCAAATTTTTATCCGTTATTTCAAATATTTTTATAAAAAACATTTTTTGTTTTGAAAAGTGTATTGGTCCTCGAAATGAAATAAAATTGTTCAAAGACAAGTTCAGACGAGTTTTAGTCGAATAAAAATTGTTCTCGCTGAGGAACTATTAAAATAGTAATAATACAAAAAAAGGGATAAATAAAGATGATTCAAGAATTTCCTGGACTAAGAACTCTCAATTTATAAGATCGGAAATAACTAAGAGTACTATAGACAAGTCATAGATAGCTTCCTTATAGTAATAGAAAAAATTAGAAGAATTTAAGATTTTCTTATAGGACAGGCAATTAATTCATTGTGAATGATGGTCAATTTTAATCTCAGGGACTGTAGAGTTAAAGTCACAAGATTTAATTTCTTCGCATAAAATTCATTCTGGTGCCAAAATGCTTAATGTATTTATACAAAACAAATAATAATTGATTAGATTTTTGGTTTTCCTAGCTTTAGAACTTGCGATTCATAAATACCAAAAATAGGGAATTATACAGATCGAAGGATTGATTGTAATAAATGATATGAAAATCTGCAGTCATGTTTCTATTAATAAACTCAAGCGATCTGCTTAATTGCACTTTTATATCTCAAATCGTTCACTGACATAAAATTGCCAAATCACTAAAAATATGCTGATTCTCGAATAACTAACTAATGGATGAATATTTTCTATGAGAAAAACAAAATATATTAATAGTTGAAATTTTGTTAAAATCACACATAATTAATTATAATTATTTATTAAACACGAACATATACAATAAATTTCGACGTGTTCAATTTGTTCGTGTTCAACAAATAATTATAATATTATGTTTGATTTTAATAAAATTTCACTCTTAATAAAATTAATCACAAAAATTAAAGCTTTAACACCTAGATTACTAAAAAATATTCCTTTAAGCTTAAAATATAATTAATCAAATTCAATTTTAGTAAAAGTAATTTTTGATATCAGTCCCTATTAATTAAATAAAAAAAATTTTAAAAGTTTTATTTTCTTCATCAAATCTCGTTTATTTTCTTTCCTTAAATAAAATTAAGTATTTACACCGAGAAAGAGAGAGAGAGAAAGTCTAGTAATAGAAAGTGTTTACTTACTTTTTGTTTTCTAGCTGAAAAAGCTATGTTGAATATTTGTTCTATAACTTGTTAAGTATCGCACTTATTATTGCACTGGCAAACGATCCCGTTAAACTAAAAAGAAATTATATTATTTGGCCGGCCGGCGAATTTATCTCTCTGACATTCGGAGAAAGAAATAATCGCAGATTTGTTGTTGAAATAAAAAAAAAAAAAGAAATTAAATAAATAAATATTAAAAAAGGTGCTTGTTAGAATGGACTTTGCTTTAGTAATTTTATGAATCTCTAATTATAATTAGTGAATTTTTAAATATTTTATAAATTTATTTACTTATTGAGTATTTGAATATTAATTAATTAAAACTGTGTGAGCACTACACTATTTTCACTTATCTTTTCCTTTGAAAAAATTTTTAGAAACTTTTTAAAATTTTCTTTACTTTGTTTAAAATGTTTCACCAAAAACCCACATCTTAACAAAATTCAAAAAAGAAAATGAAAAACGAATATATATTAAGGAAGAATTTAAATTTTAATGTCAAAATCCAGATTTAAGTAGAAAATATGCATACATTGCATATCAGAGGGCTGCTCCATCCCCTCAGGAGTTGAACCCGAGTACTAACAAGCTTGCCGCTTGCTTAGTTCGATCCTCGAGACAAAACACACCCTGACATGCAATATATTTATGCAAAATATTTATATTCTTTCTTGATATATCTTATTTATACGGTGAGTTGTATTTTTGAAAAGAATCTATCTATTTTACAAAAAAAGATACTCAAATCTTAGGATTAATTATTCTAATATATATTATTTACAAAAATGAATATTTTTTCAAAACTCTGTAACTGTAAATTTTGGTGATTTCGCAATTTTAGGGGTTTGATCTAGAAACGAAAAGCTTGCAACAAAGATGCAGCTTATTTTTATAAGCTTTTGTCTCAAATTATAACACTTCAGAAGTTGGTGAAAGAAATAACCTTAAGACTTGTTGTTCGAAGAATTAACTTCACTCAAAAATTAACCAAGAAATTAAAGCCGTAGAAAGTTTTTCTGGGACCAAAACAAAACTATTTTTATAATAAAGAATTGGTTAGATTTTGACATTCCTAGCTTCAGAACTTCGGTTTGAGAATGCGGTAAATCAGAAAAAATCGAATTGTTAAATGAGTAGGCATTCATACGTTGTAATTATGAGCTGAAACTTTATGAAAAATTAATAAAATTTCAAGATTTCCTTGAACAAAATATACATTTATTTATTCAATTTGAACCATTTTTTTTTTAATTTCTATATAGTTTAAACAAATTTTATATATTAATACGAAAAATAATATTTTTGGAGCAAAAGACAATAAGCAAAACATTATTTTGAAAAATTGTAAATTAAGGGCCTGTTTTATTTCAAAATTTCTATCTAGTTTAATCGAATTTCATTTAGGTAATATTAATATTAGTGGAAAACATATTTTTAGATTAAAAATATAGCTAATCTGATTCATACTAGGGCTAGGCTTGTTTAATTTACAAGAATTTTTTTATTTTTCATCAAGCATACAATCTTTCTTGAAGTATTCACCATATTCCCAAAGATTAGAGTTAAACTATGATTTAACTAATATGTTTTTATTTATTTATTTATTTTTTCAAATTTTTTTTCTAAGTAGTTTAATCAAATTTTATGGGAAAAAAGTTTTTCACTCTAAGCCTATTTTTTAAATGATTAAATATGTTAAAACTATAAACAGAACAGCAGGCTTAATAAACTGCGACTTTATTTATATACCAAGCTTCAGCTTTCTAGGTAAAACCGTGCGCTGACAAAATACACTACAAATTTTCGTACATCAGCTTTCATATAATGTAATCGTAGATTTTTGCGTGGCTTTTGGAGTCCCAAGTTTTGATCTGTTATTTTGTATTAATACTTTGGAACACGAATGATCGAGCTTAATATTGATTTATTTACAGGTAGAAAAGAAGAAATTTTGAGATTTAATTTTAGATAGGATATTTTTAAGCTTAAATTCAAATTGAGAGAAGTTTCTTTATTTGATTTAGTGATAAATTGACTATATGGTAAAAAGTTTCACCTACTTAATTTGAAGAATATAATATTCCGAAAGTACTTACCTACTATATACATGGCGAATGATTTTTTAGGTTTCTAGAAGTCTCATCTATAAATCTTTCAGCTTATAGATCTTTTTGGATTGAAGAAGCAATGGATTATTTTCCTGAATTGATCTTATGTTAATATAATAAAAATAATCTTATTGAGTATTGAAAAAATTGTCAAAAATTTTCGAGGTAATGTTTTATTAGATTTTAACATATCATAAATAATCCCTGAATATGACCTCAGAGATTTCAAACCCAGACCTGGAGGATGCAGAAATAAATGTTATTTCCATTTATAAATATGTCTGCTACTAAAGGTAACAAATTTTGCAACTCATGTTTGACATTGAAGAGAATTCTATTATAGATAATTGGAGATTTATTATATATAGGTATAATACATAAAAAATAACCAAGTTTGTTCAATATGTTAAGAAACACTGTAGTGTGTGGTAGGGTGGTCCTTATTTTGGGTATTTTCGAATTTTTAAGCGGACAAGAAATCATATGGTTTGAAATAAATAAAAAAAAAAAAATATTCCCCAAGATTCAAGTCTCTATCTCAATTATAACCTGTGCCCCAGCATTATAAGTTTCTCATTTAAATAACATGGGCTTTTTGGAATTAAAATATCAATTTTTTATTCCGTCCAAAGTTCAAAAAATTTGAAACTCTGTAAACTTTATCCTTATAATACTAGGTATCCATCAGAATTATTACAGATTTTCAGCTGTTATAATTTTGGAATTACAGCTAAATAAAATACTGCTATATCTTAGTGTTATTGAGTTATAGACTCCAAAATCATAATAGATAAAAATCTGTAAAAATTCTAAGAGATGGCTACTATTATAAGGATAAATTCTACAGAGTTTCAAATTTTTTGAACCAATACTTTCGCCGGAATAAAAAATTGATCTTTCAATGGTAAAAACCCCATGTTATTTAGATGGGAAACTTGCATCGCTGTACGGCATATGTTAAAATTGAGATGACTTGAAACTTGGGGGATATTTTTTTTTATTTATTTCGAACCATAGGCCTATGAGCCCTTGTTAGCGAAAAAATTCGAAAATACCCAAAATATGGACCACCCTAGTGTGTAGTTTTAAAATTTAAAATAAAAAGAAACTACTTATATTAAAAAACTATTTTTTTATTTTCACTTGCACAATTTCTAAAGATATTTATTTTTAGGATACATAATATTGTCTATTAATTTATGACGTTTATTCTCAGATTTTGATTGAATCTCAAAAATTATTTTAACAGTTAACTCAATATTATTTCCAAATTCTTTACTGAGTTAATCACATGTTTATATCGTACCTAGCCCCCAAAAGAGACACTAATAATTTTTTTTTCTTCAAAATTTTATAATCAAGGGAAAATTAAATCAGTTATGATCTTAAAATAATTTTGATTAACTTCATGATTAAATGAAAAAAATGGATTAAAAATAAAATCCAAAATTTATATATAAATTTAAGGAAAATTAATTCAAGTATTCCCAAAATTATTTTCATCTTATTTCTTATTAAACTATGAAAGGAGAACGTGCAAAAAATTTCAAAAATGTATGAAAGTTATATTATAGGTGGTCTTAAAATTATTTTACTGATTATAAAACCCAAGGGAAGTTTTTTTTTTTAAATTCGAAAATTATATTAATTAAAGTAAAATTAATTCAGTTATTCTATAATAATATATTATTATAATTAATTTTAAATATTTTTTATTATAGCCTTTAAAGGGGAGATATAAAAAAATTGCCAAATTTATTAATGAAAGCAAAATTAATCTTGCTATAGTTTCAAAATACATATTTTTATTTTAATTATACCACTTAAAGCAAAGACTTAAAAAAATGAATTTTTTTCGCTTAATTATCAAAAGACTTTACTTACTACTTTTTCTGTTCGAAAACAAAAATTTCGATTAATTTAGAGCAATCAAAAATATTTTAAGTAACAGATAGGTAATTTGAGATAGTCAAAATATTCTTCGAATCTACCTTATCAACTCCAATTTCGGTTAGATTAAATATGCTAAATGATATCGTGGGCTGAAAGAAAACACCCAAATACTCAGCTGATAAATCAACCTGTTTAAAAGTTACATAGCTTAAAGTTTATCAAATTATTTAAAAAAAAAAATCATTTTCTAGTCACCTAATTGAACTAGAAAACTGAATAAGGTCTCATCTGAGATTAATTTTCTATAGAATTTAATTTAATAAGGCAGGATTTAATAAAAGAATGAAAATTTATTGCTAATTTAGGGGATATTTTTTATACTCACAAGTTTATATATTTAGTAATCTCAAATTTCATTAAAATTTGAAACGGTCTTCGGAAAATAGGGTGTTGATTTTTACCTTGAGGTTTTGCTTTTTGTTATTAATAATAAAAAACTATTAGACAAAATGCCGTTTAATAGATAAACTAAGTAGATAATGATTTCATAAATAATATTAAGTACAATATATATTTTTGATCCTATTTTTATAAACTTACCTAAGTGCAAGTCGTCCGTAAGTTATACTTACCAGTCCGGTATAGTAAAATAATTTACTAAACCCACACTTATCCAGTAGTATCGAATAACATAGGAAGAATGCAGTACCTCTCTTCTCACAATTTTTTTTTTTATAAACAAATTTCTACTTTAAATAATCACTATTTTTATAACTATAATTGAGTAAGACTGGTTTGACGCAAACACTAGCCTACACTCAATTTATATCCAATGACAATTCTTTTACTTACCGTATCTAAGTCTCACATTTCATATCTTTCAGCATCTGGGGAAAATACTCTATTGTAGGCTTTCTCTTCCTATTTTCTTTCCCTAAGGACAGACTAGTCTTGATCGACCCTTGGTATAGGTACTAATGAATATAATATTGAAGAAAAGCTTAAATATCAATTTATTTTAAACCTATGCTACATAGTGCAAATAATTCTACTAAAATACATAACATTCCTGAAGTTGTAGGTTGTAGTGTAAATATTCACTGGTTCTCAGGTTATGCATTTTAGATGAAATATTTACACCACGGCTAAAATATCTTCCTTTTTTATAATTACTGGTTTGATTTGATTATAGTTCTATTTCTGATCCCCTGAAGATGGGCTCACAACCCGAAATATATTTAGAATCAAGCCAAATAAGCTTTTTGTCTTTTATTCAGTGAAACCCACATTATATTTTAAATTTTCTTTTTTTATATTTAAACATGTTTCACCTAGTACCTACACCATTCTCCCTTTTAACAAAATTGATTTGATTATATTATTATTCATGAATAGTGCGAAAAAACATCAAAATCATTACTGATTCGTCATATTAGATTGATAGACCGCCAATATAATCCCCCGACTTATACGATATATTATTTTCTTAATAATTTTCATTTATATTCTTTGGATGGTAAATTCGTATATTGTTTAAATATGACATTCGTCTGTGGAGAGTGGGGTCGAAGAATTAGTCAATTTTATCCTTAAATTACCTCCAAAGAATTCTGACGCTTTGAAAAAATTATTCCCGCATGCGTCCGAACAATGCTAACCAAAATAGCCAAGTCCAGTCTACCTCCACAAAGCGAAAAAGTCAGAAACACTATTCTGAATAAAATTCTCCCCCCGGCTTCCACCAACCCTCATCTGAACCCAAAATGGTGAACTCCGAACTCAAAAGGGTGGTTAGAATATGTTCGCGTCAAGACGCCACCCTGGATGTACATGAGAAGTTAGAACTAATAGAAAAGAGTTCCTTAGGTACTTATCTAATTTGCTCGATTCTGGAACATTCTCTACTCTTATACCACAGTGTTTTATATAGCAAAACTAAGTTACCATGAGATTCCAAATGCGCATGCGCTCTTGTCAAGGAATCTAGTATAGCGTCTGCGCACATGGAATGTCACACTTTTGTTATTAGTAAAAAAAAAAAGAATAAGATTAAAGAAAATAAGAAAAAATAAATGATGGGTTAGTACAAAAATAAATAAATAAAAATATGGAATAAATAATGTTTTTAATAATTAATGAAAAAATAAGACAAGTGTAACCAAGTACATAATATCTCAAACGATAGATGAGTCAGTTTTTTTTCTCTCATTTCTCGCTAAAAGTATCATTATTTTTCATTTTTTTTTTTTTTTTAATAATATTTTGTTTTTTGTATTTTCTTTTAACATAGAATGTACATTACATTATGTGACTAGTTAATAAAGTGTGGAAAGATAATAAAACTGTGCACATCTGATAACAGATCTCTCTTCCTCTAATTATTATAATCTTTATATTATGTATATATTTACAAAGCCAGTCGCATTATTTTTTGGCCCATTTACAGAAATACATTTATTTGTATATATATATTTATATGTTTTTCATAGGAATTAGGAAAGAATAATATTTAATTATATATATAGAAATATATTCGCAAAAATTTGTCTCTTCATTTTTTTGTTCAATTTTTTTTTCATAAATAAAAACGGAGCAGATACTTTTCTTAATTGCGATATAACCAACCAGTCCACCAATAACGATTGCCTTTATAGACTAATCGAAGAGATATTTACATTAAAATTTGAATTTGATTAATATACAAGAAATAAAATTTGAGGATTGAATTTGAAAATAGGAAATTATTTTAAAAGCAGGGGCAAGCTTGGGCCTTAACACTTTTGTAAGTTACCATGCTGATTACTTTTGGGCATTTTTTTTATATTTAAACTTTTGTGTGAGCCTTACAAGATCAAAATTATAGACAATACTAAAAATATTAATAAGAATGTTAGATATTGATATATTGAAATAAGTTTTGGCAGAATTTAAATTTTTTGAAATTCAATACTGAAACTGTCATTAGTATTGATGGTGTAACTGTAATAAATTTTCAAATCATTAGAAAATTTAAAATTTTTTAAAAATATTAAACAAAAATTAAGAACCTAATTTGGTGTATTAAGGTTGCTCGGACATTAAGGCAACGTTGAATTAAAAATTGAATTTTTAATTTGTTATTAATCAATAACAAATAGGTACGTATAAAATAATTTTTTGAAAAAGATCTAACCAAGGGTTTTCGTGTAATTAATGATTGAAAATCGGACTTTTAACACGTAGTGAATAGGGAATGTTAACTGAAAGCATATATTTCGATTAATCTAGCCAAAAAATAATTTATGTGTTAAAATTTTTAATTTTAGTCGAAAAAAATTTAGATTTTTGCGGGGTACTGTCCGAGTAACCTTAACTTATTAAAAATTTGGAACAAATTGTCAATTTTCCATTATATTTATAAAAAAAATATGTAATGAAATGAATACCTTAATCTCAATGAATAAGAGTAGTTAGTTAAAATTTATTTTATAAATTGTCTAGGGTACTTGGGTCAAAATATAGTGATTTCAATGTACTGCACTGAGATCACGCTAGGAGAACAACGCATGCGCTCTTTAACATTCTTACTGGTAAACCAAAAGTGCGCATGCGTGGTTGACTCCAATGAGAAGTCAGTGCAGTACATCGAAATCACGATAAGAGAATAGCAAACTTTATTTCATACTAGGTATTCTTTTTCTAAGTAATATTTTTATTGGAATAAGAGATGTTCTAAGATAAATTTTGATCAAATATTTTAATTTTTTATAAACAATGTCCCAAAAAGTAGTCAAGAGGCCCTAGGTACCCATCGGGGCACATGAAGAAATCAACCAATTCTGTTCATTATTAATTTATTATTATTATTATTATTATTTTAGAAAAAATGGATATTAATATTTATAAATGTTTTACAATTATATAAAATATTTTTATGACATTTAGAGTATTAGTAAAATACTGAATAATTTAAAATAAAAATGTAGAAATGTTTTACAAATCTTTACAATAATTTACTCATCACGCTTATTTGTATATATTAACCGATAACTTTTATAAATATTTTCACTTTCGTTGTTTTACATATACCTATATATTTCTAACAAATTAGAAATGTTTTTTTGATTTTACTTACATATAAACAAATAAATAATTTACTTAATTGATTAATAAATATAGGGCGAAAAATATTAATACCGAATTTGATTTACTGGATTAGAGAAAACCACGCATGCGCATTTTAACGATCTAATTAGAAATTTTAAACTACGCATGCGTGATTTTCAATATACGGTAAGTCGGATTCGATATTGGATATAAATAGAATATAATCTAATTGAAAGTAAGTACTTTAAATAAGTAATATCAAAATAGTTTATTATTTACAAGAAGAAGAGATAGTAGAAAAGTAATATGCTCCGTTTTTATTAATTTAATTTTTTTATCGTTTCAATATTTATAATATTTACATTAACCGTGACAAAAAACAATTGGAGTATATATATCTTATAGAGTATATAATTTATATATATAAGCGATATTTTTTCTTATCTCTAGATATCTTAATTCGGCCATTTCAAGGCATTTTGACGCTTTAGCGAGAGAGTTCAGTGTCAATTAGTTTACTTATTTATGATCACAGGTAGGTTTTGGGCAAATCATCGCCCAATGGGAGTAAAAATTGTTTGTTTGTTTGTTTTTTATTCACAAAGTCTCGGGGATGAATACGTTGATTCATGATAAACATTACACACGCACACACTCACACATACATACAAACATCCAGAGACACGCAGAAGACAAAAATATGGATCAGTTCGTAATAATGCCTCCCCCGAGAAATCGAAACACATGAAATAACGAATAAAGAAACAAACACACACACGCACACACACAAGCACCTTTTGGAATACTTTTTGTCAATGGAAAACTTTTTCTTTCTTTTTGGGTAAGTTCTGGTTTCATCTTCTTGGAGTGATGATGTCCTCGGAAGTCAGAAGTGAAAGGTTTCCAATCTGTAACAAAAAGAAAGAGAGAAAATTAGTATTAGAAATAAAAAATAACAGACTACTTATATTATAATAATATATATTTAAGTTTTTTTTTTTTAGTCTTACATCAGGAAAAACCAGATAAAATTAATTAATACTCAGAATAAGTTTGCTCATTGTGTTTAGAGATGTATTATTTAGGATGGAAAATCATTTTCAAGCATTATATATTATATTTCAGTCGGTATGTTTGTATGTAAGTACCTATATCTGTTTGGATTCCCATATTCACGATAACTCGAGAAATTGAGGTCGTCGAAAGTTCGTTTTAGTGTCAAATACAATATGAAATTAAAAAGAGTAAGTTTTGCCAAGAATAGAAAATTTGTTGAAACATAAAGAGAAATCAAAAAGGTCGTCTTCTGAAAATAAACACATACATTTCATTTTCATTTCAATTTTTTACTTGAGTATTTTTCATTTATAATAATAATAATTACTATACAAATAATGTAACTTATGACCCCTTTTATGAATAACGGAAATAATAGGAATCTTAGCACGCCCTGTATAATATGGAATCGATTTTTCGGTTTAAATTAAATACTTCGGGTGTGTTACTAAACTATCACCAAAATATCAACTTTTCATGAATTGAGTGCACTAATTTTTTAAGTTTAATTATGTTTTAACACAAATTATTTTTTATCTCAAAAACTGATAGAGATAGGTATAGGAAAATAATAACAAAAAAGTATTTTAATAAAAGGGTGGTTCTAAAAACGTGTTAATATACGTGGTGTTCCATTTAAAAAAATAAAGTTGCTACGACTTTTCGATGGAAGCGGAAATGTCGCAATGCTGAAAATATTTTAGATCGATAGAACAGGTAAGAAAATGTAAGGTGCTAAATTTTCAAAAAAATCCTGCTTTACGTTTTCCATAAACATCTAACGTGCCATCGACCGTGAATCACCCTGTATATTATAATTTTTAATCAAGTAATTTAAATATTCAAAAAATTAGACCTAAGAATAATAATTAGCTACATGCATAAATTGTAACATTGTAAAAGCAAGAATAAAATTTGAGGAAAATGTGAAATCTTTTTTATGGCTAAGTAACATAAATTTTTGCAAATTCCAGGGATGGGATTTTTGGGAATTAAAGGATTTGAATTAAAAAATGATGAAAATTGGTATGGGATAATTTCATAAAACAACATGTGTAGCAAATTTCAGTTCATACATTTCGACAATTCGATTTTTTCTAATTCGCATCACTTTTGAAGCTAGAAACCCCAAAATCTATTCAGTCAGTTCTTTTTTTTTTTTTTTTTTTTTTTAATGCAATCGAATGCAAGAAGGGGTGCACCAGTAAAGGTGTAGCCCCTATGGATCTCGAAAGACCCTTGCATTACCGAAGAGAAGGGAAAGTTGATTAAGTGAGAGGGTGTAGACGTAGGTGTCTATGCACCCTGGT
Source organism: Forficula auricularia (assembly GCA_024734495.1). Lineage (NCBI taxonomy): Eukaryota > Metazoa > Arthropoda > Insecta > Dermaptera > Forficulidae > Forficula > Forficula auricularia. The sequence goes on from JALMQS010000618.1 coordinate 216,233, forward strand.
TTTGAAGGTTTGAAGATCATAGGTGCTGGGAAAGATAGAGGCTGGGAGAGAGTTCCAGTTCCTTGAAGTCATGGGGATATATCTATTCGCGAATGAAGTGGTCCGGCACTTTTCCAATTTGACCGCAAAAGAGTGTTGGGAGTCGGCAAAACGTGTGCTGCGTGCAAAGTTAGATTTGGGAATAGAAACTTATGGCACCAAAACGATCTTTCTAGGAGTTTTCGTTTTTTAAGTTGTTGTGGGTATTAATATATAAATATAAAAATTTTCAGAACGATTTTGGAGTAGTTGTAGCTATAAATTGAATAGCTCAAAAGTTTATAAGAACATCATCTGACATCTATTAGATCCAAGAAGGAATGGATTATTTTTAATTAAATGTCAGAAGAGTTGTTTTCATCCCCTCGGAAATCGAACCCGAGTGCTAAAATTAGCATTTCAGGCCAAATGGCTACCATGTGAAGTGAATCCCTCTGACATATGAATATTTTACTTCTCACGTGTAGCTATTTGGCCCTGATTGCTAATTTTGACACTCGGGTTTGATTTCCGAGGTGGGGTAAACAATCCTTCTGACATATAATCAAAAATAATCAATTCTAGCTCGGATCTAATAGATGACAACCTCTTGTGATTTTAATATAAATTTAAAGTATATTTCTATAGACAATTTGACTCTTATACAATTGTTTGGGTTCAAACACTGCGGTGATTTCGCTTCCGTTTTTAAAGAGTCAAGTGATAAAAGAGGTGGCTGATTTTAAAGTCATATTAATAGTTATCTGACAATTACATATTAAAAAAAAAATTGTCCATAGTCAACAATGTTAACAGGCTCAACAAACAAGTTTTTGGCTAATAATAGTCAATCAAATGTCAAACAAACAAATTTAATATCATAATTAAAATTTGGGCGGTCGGGTTAGGGTAGGGGTTAGCATACCAGCCTCCTAACCAAGTTGACCCGGGATCGAATCCGACTTGAGGCATCCGGCTAGAATCTGATCCCTGGGTAGAGACAAATTTTAAAAATATATAATAAGTATAGTAAATTTGCTTATGGCTAGAAAGGCCGAAAAGCCAAAAAAAATAATAATTTAAAAATTTTCTTTGTTTCATTTATTCATATGCTTTGAGGTATTTTATAGCTAGTTTGTAAAAAAGAAATTATAATTCATCGATTTTTAGAGTGTAAATTCGATACATGTCTAATTCGGATCAAAATATAAATCAAAAATTAAATATCTATGTCTTTTAAAAGGTCAGTAGCATTGTTCAAATATTTTTCTTTTTTTGCCTTAAAATACTCTTGTTCTGTTTGCCTGAGAACGTTGGGAATTGAAATCTGTCCCGAAAACACGTGTTCGATTCGTCTCGGCTGCCAAACTCCATCTCGGGGGTCCCTCTAATGAACATCGGCAACAAGAGTTATGACGTTCCACCTTGAAACCGATTTCGGTCTTTCTTTCTTTCTTTCTCTCATATGAGAGAGGAAAAAGTTCAACTTCACGAAAAGAGTAAATGAATTTTCCCATTGAATGACGTTTCCAATGAAATTGTAAAAAGAACGAAATCAAATATTGGAATTAAGCTGGTTGGTTGGAAATGGGCCCTATTCAGAGGAAAAGAGATGATATACCAGAAAAAGTGTTAAGTCACAGTTTTACTTCGGAATTAAAAAAAAAATGGTTTTTCTATAAGAGTCTCGCTCTCGCTCTCACTTGCCATCTTTAACTTCTTAAGTACTTCCAATCCAATTGAGTCATTCATTCAAGAAATTAATTTCCATCTGTTGGTTGAATTTTGAATTCTCTTGCATTTATCAAATATTTAACTTCAGAATAATAAATGATTTGAATTTGCTTGCCTACTATCAATATTTATAGTTTGAATAATGCATTATGTAGATAGAAATTATAAAGTGAGAAAAATGACTAGTAAAAAATAAAAAAGAAGAACCAGGGAAAAGTAAACATTATTTACATTAATGGTAAATTAAAGAAAAAATATTATACGTTTTTCTAAGATGAAAATATACGATTTTATTCGTAATGAAAAATTTATATTAATTAAATCCTCAGAAATTATTAACCTTCTTTTGGATATCATGTTTGAAAGCAAATTAAATATATCAAACTCACATAAATCTTAAAGAGATATCAATGAGATTGTCCTCTGCTTGATGCAAATAAACATACACACATAATATATATATTAGCCAAGATTAATTTGCAGCAACTCTCAGAGAATGCTGCCGACAGGGAGCGCTGATGCCGTCGGTATATTTGCGGCAAATTTGAAATATAATTGTAATTTTAACTCGAATTTCGAAATGAAAGACTCCAATTGATTTTAAATTAAGAAACATTAAATGTATTGATAATTATTTCTCCCTCACCCCCCCTCAGCACTCAAAAATTAAATATTCAATTCGCTTTTCTTTGCACACAGAAGAAGAAATTAATCACATCTTATTTGATTTATACTTTATATATTATTTGTTTGTTTTTTTAATAATTTGCCACATTTTTATAATTTTTTAAAAATCTAAATTTTGTTATTCTTATTTGTTGATTTTTACAAAATTGAACGACATAAGACACGCATGCCCGAGTTTCTCATGGCAATACTGGATGGAGCAGCCTGTCATACAAACATCACCTGATCTCTTTTAAATATTTGGAGCCTTATATCGATTATCAATCCCAAATTTTAAAAAAATGATATAATATAATTCTCCTCCTCACACGATTCCACTTATTTAAATAAATCTATTTCCACACAAAAAATATCACAATGCTGTAGATTATAGAAAAAAAAATACTTCCAGATTCATATCTAGAGCCTCATTTCTGTAGCTGTGTCAGGACGAAAATGAGGCGAAACTTTTAAGAGACTATGTATTTTCGGGAGTTTTCAGGTATACATTTGGAGTGTGGTTTTTTAAGAGGAATAAAATTTTTGGACCGAGACGCCGCCCGCCAGGGTACCAGTCCGGAGGGCCGAGCTTCGAGGGCGTGCCGAAGGCACGCACGAAAAGCTCGTGTACATATAGTAGGTATATACCAAATATAAAAATTGCTGGAGATCGTGGCTGTGATCATATTCAGTGGTTTGAAAAAGTTAGTTATATCAGTCAAAGTAAGGATACACCGTATTATATGTGTATAATTCCCAATAACTGAAGATGGTCCAATAAAATTTAGGCTGAAACGTTTTACTCTGGGAATTTTATTGTATCAGGTGCATCCCTACTTTGGCTGATATATAACTCCTTCAAACTACCAAATATAAATATGTATTTATTTATAATGTATTTGTTTAATAGTATAGTCTCGAAGCTTTTAATAGTATAGTCTCGGAGCTTTAAGCTTCATCATCAGTCTTTTAATTAGAAACATTTTATCTCTTATTTCACATGGGTTCATTTAACTGATTGGATATAGATAAATTCGTATTGTGGCTATACCAAGCTAGCCACATAGCAAATGATTGACTCTAGACAAAACAAAATCTTTTCAATGATATCTTTTATTAAGAGAAAGAATTTAATATTTAGGACAAAATCTAGGATTTTAGTCGATATATTTTTATATTTCGATATCAGAGGGAATTCATTCCCTCAGGGGTTGAACCTGAGAACTAACAAGCTTTCCGGGCAGTTAGCTCAACCCTCGAGACAAAAACCTCTCTCTGACCTGCAATATATTATATATCTTTATTAGTTTTATATATCTTTTATTTTGTTTTTTCTTTTTTTTTAATCCTTTCTAAAGTTAAGAGAAAAGTGGATTTGACTGATTTAATATTTTTTTATGGATTGTATGAAATTGAAGGTACTATAAATGAGATTTCTTAATTATTTGGGCATATCTTCTTTAATTAGGTGCACAAAGACCTTATTTTGCTCTATATTCAAGCGTTCGTTTTTATTATCCCGCCCAGAAATAAAATCCGCCCCAGCGGATTGAAGCGTGAGCAGGGTTGCTTCCGGTCGGCATAGTAATCAGCCAGTACCTGCGGGCCGCAATCAGACTCTTTTTAATTAGAAAAAGGCGGAGCAGGCCTCTATTGGCTCCACCTGGGCCAATGAGAGAGTTAGTTTCGCGGTACCGGAAGTGGGCCGATTTTGTCACTTCCGGTCACGCAGCTGAGGGGCTCAATGGCCGCCGACGCCGTCGCACCTGTGGATCTCTCGTTGCGTTCAGTTCACGCAACAAGTGGCCACCCACGCACACATATACACACACACACATACAGAGAAAGTGCGAGAGCAGACACCCTGGGTGGACCTTTTGGTTTCGCTACGCATTCAAACGAAAAACGAACAAACGGGCTGGCTGGCTGGTTGAATAAGCCCCAAGGAATGCACGCCTTGGCGATGTCGACGCAAACACCACCAAAATGGGTGGCTGAGAAAGAGAAAGATTGACAGCAAACGAGATATATTTAGGGCGGACAAGAGAGAGAGAGAGAGAAAATCTAAAACAAATAATATTAAGCTCCATCAGAAAGCATAATTATAGCTATTAAGTAATTTTTTGTTATTAAATTTAATGATTAAATAAATAATAAATACATAGAAGAGGAAAAAAATAGATATCTAAAGCAGCTAGTATTTTGGGAGACTAATAATAATAAATTATTACTATCGATCAGTTGACAAAAACCTGTTCTTGAATTTATAATACAAACAAATAAATTAGACGATGAAGAGGAAAAAAAGGTCGAACTTTTTAAGCTTCAAAATAATTACAATGGACCGAGGGGTGAACCGCGACCCAATATCCTGTACACCTACTTCCACTTCCACTTCCAAGTAGAAGACAATAGATGAAGGGGCACTTTCTAACGAATTCCAAAATAATTTCATATAATCCCAAAGACGTGTACACCTAATTCCAATCACGGTTCACCCTTCGCAATGGACATTGCACTGACTCCCAATACACCTCGTAATCAAATTAGAGAAGTGCCGAACCACTTTATTCGCCAATAGGTTTATCCTCGTGAGTTGACTGAAACTCTCTGTTCATCCCTTTTTCCCAATCTGAAAATCTTCAATCCTTCAAAATTTGAATGCACTTTAGTCTCCACCCTTTTCTTCGTTTATAGGTATAAGGACCTGTCTATAATTTAAATCTATCCCTACTATTTTCAACTTCTTGAATTCTACGACATTAAAAATAATAATAATGATGTTAATGATGTTTTTAAACAGATCCTTTGAGGTGTTTAGTGAAACTTGGTTACCTGTCCAAAGTTTCTAAAATAGACTTCTAAAGTAAAAACTTGAAATGTAGATGTAGCTAGAGTTTTTAAACCCCAATAAAACATTATATCTTGTAAGAATTATTAACAAATTCTTCTTCGCCCCTCTCACTTTTCAACCCTTTAATTTAAATATATGTAAACATTTTAGAAAATAACTTAGTATTAGTAGTTTCTACAAAAATTATTTTGTTTGCTATAAAACTATTATTTTCAAAGTCAAATAAGAAAACTAATTGAAAAATAAATTATGCGCCCTCTTTCGAGTGAGATGCTATTGAATAAATCTTTTCAAATTTTAATAAATATTTTTTCATCATTTTTGTTTTGACGCCCCAATCAAGCGTTCGTTATAAGCTTACAAATTGGTCTCATCTGCCTGCTTTGTGTCTATCTGGATTTCAGGTAAAATAAAAATTAATTTAAAAGCCATCATGTATCTCTTCATTTTGAGACTTTTTCAAGCTCTTAAAATGATTATTGAAATTAACAAACTCTCACATAAAGAGACGAAACGTCGTTAAATTAAATGTTGTTTTGATTTGATAGAATGTAATTTAATAGAATAATTCATTATTAAAGCATTTTTCAAGTAGTTGTACTTTTCTAATAACAGTTTTTCTAAAAATAAATTGTCAATTAACCTTTTTTTGATCCAATTATCCCTTCTTTGAATACTTTTTATATGAAATCATAAGTTGCTCATAATAATCCTTTTTGACTTCATAACAAAAGGTAACTATTGTTAATAAATCATAACGATTGTTCGCTACTTTATTTTCCCCCGAAAATTGAATATTATTCAAATGAATCTTTTTCATTGGGAGTCTTTTTTTCACCCTCTTTTGTGCTGCTGAAACTTCCCACGAAGTACCGCCTACGTTGTAGATGCAAGGGTCTTTCTTTTTCACCCTGTGTGGGATGGCTTTTATCCCCGTTTCCATTGGACTTGATTCCTTTCAAAGTTTATCTTGAACAGAGACGAGGACAATCCAAAAAATGCTCTCCGTTTGATCGGGATCTTGTTCTCTCAAAAACAGGTAGAGATTTATATAAAAACCAAAATATAAAGTATATTTATATAGTAACATACACTAAGTATGAAGATCTGCTGTGGTTGGGAATTTAGTCCCCTTTCAAAAACATTTCCTAGCCTTTATTAACAATGATTTGAGACTTTTGTCCTTGACTATCCCAATTTCAGTAATTTGCTTAGAAATCAAAACATCTTCGACCCAAAAGATTAACAAGAAAAGCAATTTGGAATTAATTAAGATTATACTATCTAAATATATTAGAAGAGATTACTTAAGTACTTTGGCCTGTTTTGACACGCACTAAATCTTCTAAATATCTTTACAAAACAAGGAAAATCTGTTGGACTATTTTAGAAAGATAATACAGCGCGTTCGGAAAAATTTAGGTTATTTGTTTAGGTACTCTAATTATGAATAGAACATTCACGAAAGAATATGTAACAAATAGTACTTTAAATAGAATCTTCAATAAGGAAATATCATATTTAAAAATGCAGAAAAGTTCATTTGAATATCATAAGAAACTGTAAAATTTGAAAGAGTGTCAAAGGAAATGAAATTCCTGTCCCTAAAAGTTAATGGATGAAATCATGTTTCAACTTTATTAGGATGATTGGTTTATAATCTAATATATTAATTATTGACTGGGTAATAATTTAAGCCCTAGAATATATATAAAGTATTAAGTATAGAAAATAAATCAAAACGTATAATGAATCTCCTCCTCAGTCTGTATAAGTATATATCCTTTAACTCATAACCAAATAAATAATAATAAAGGAAAATGTATAAGATAGGTATATAATTAACATTAACTGTAAAAATCGTTGATGGAAGATAATAAACGAAAGAATTTCATAAAAATCTAACATGTTATTTCCTCAATTTTGGCCAGTAATGATGATTGAAGAGCTAATTTCAGTTGAGATTTGAAATTGAATTGCAGATAGGGTTCAGGGAAGATTGTTCTCTCGTTCACTATGATCCAATTAACATCTGATTATTGGATAATCAAAAGGTTTTTTAAGCCTGGAAGTGGTAGCTCTGTTGATCATTGAAGTGCAGGAAGAACTCCCATCGATTGATTCAGTAACCATAATTTCGGTTTGATGTTGTCTTTTTGTGACGTATTTTTATCTAACATCTCGAGTCCCGGACTTGAGCCTCCTCTTTTTAAACCTCTAATCGATTTGACCTACAGACATGCAAATAGACCCGATCATTTAGAAAATTTCTAATGGCATGTTGATCCTCTTCACTCTCTCCACAGTAAAACCACAAGATTTTTTTCGGTACGTGGTGTCGATTTGTGTGTATATCCCTGTGTGTGTGTTTGTTAAAAGGTTGCTCGAGTCCAATGACATAGGCCTCAACAAAAGGAGCCAGGCGGTTCCGCTCCAGTGCCCTCCGTTCCAGAATGATTCCACTGATGGACACATCAGGACGATTTATTCGCCAATCGTTTGCATGTGACAATATTCATTGTGAAGTGCACTTGTTAAAGAAAAACGAAATGTTTTAATGAAACCTGAACTTACTTTAAGGTCTAGGACATTTTTAACCGATAGTACTTACTGGAACAGTGATGAATCAACTGAAGGCAACTGTCCCACCATCCCAAGAAATCATCTGAGTTTTGAAAAGTTACATTATTTAACTTCTTCTTTCACTTTTTCATACTTTCTTCCATGTAAGCTATGGATGGTTTTTGATATATCTAAATGAATGCTGATATGGGTGATTGAAAGTTCGAATTAAATTGTTTCATTTGATGTAGGTATAGATGATATTTAGTGCTGCTAATTAATAACATAACCGGGAAACGTGGCTTATGGTGAAAGGAAGCCCCATTCAATGATAAACCATAATTGTGAATAAAATGATGTCGCTGCTTCTCGTCATCAATCTGGTGGTTAATTGATGGAAAAACAAATGGATTTAGATCCAGCATCTTGTGTTTGATAATCAAACATGTGAAGATGGGGGTGGTGGGGACCTAATCAACATTAATATTCAACTCGTATGGATTATTAGAGAATATATTAGTGAAAAAACAAAATCGTTGGCGATCTGACAATATTTTTTAGCAGAATTTTCAATTTTTTTTGTCAGTAAGCCAAAACAGCTGAAAAAATTATTCAGAAGAAGATTTATTTTTGTTATACAATTTTCTTGCTTTTCTGCAAAATAAAAAACAAATTTGTCAGATCATAGACGTTAATAATAATTCTTCTGTCAATTTGTTAAGTATTTAAAACTCACATATTCAATTAAATTGAATATTTTAGTATGCTTTTACAGTGGTTTCAGTAATCTATCATGCCCATGTTCAGTTCTTTTTATATTACTTTAATGATAAAAGTAACTGCACGTGCTTATGATAATTTGATATCTTTGGTAACTGCAACAGAAGCAAACTTTTTAAAGTTAAATTAAAAAAAAAAAAAAAAAAAAATTATAAAATAAAATAATCATGAAATACTATGTGTAAGATTTGGGCACTTTTTTAAAATACAGAATATAATAAAATTAAAAAAAAAAGAGTTGAATCTACAATTTTCCAATTTTTAGACCATATATGTTCAAACTCAATTTGAGTGAACGGGAAGGAAAACAATAGGTAATTTATTATTATTTTGTTTTCATAAGGCAATTTTTCTTTATGATTTTCATAAACCAATGATTAAGAAATTACTGTCAAAAATTAAATTTAAACAATTATTAAATAAATAAATAGAAAAAAAATACAACATTAGTTAAAATTTTGTAACGGATTCAAAACAAAAAAGAGAACAGTAAATTTTGTTTTTTGATTAAAATGTGTGTGTCTAAGTTTGATTGGATCGTTATTAGCGTGAGAATTCCCAAAGGAGAGAAAACGTTGTTTAATTATAAATCCAATTTATATTTATAAATGAATATAGAATTGGAATTCAAATATTTTTTTTCAATATAAAAAAAATTATTTTTTATTTTCTTAATGTATTATTTATTAATAAATTTAAATCAGGAATTTCTTTTGCCAAAAATTCGATTAACATATTTTTCTTTTAAAATTTAATTTTTAATAGTTTTTTTGAAAATATTAAAAATATTAGTGACTGCCTTGTACACGAATTTCTTCTTGTTTTTTAAACAGTTGTCTTGGGAGTTGAGAATACACAAACTATAATAGTGTTCAACACTATATAATATGTAGCTAGAACTAAACCGTTGAGGGGCTATAATATTTCTTTACTTTATAACTACCCCCAATAACCCTAAAACTAGAGCCAGAATAAGCAATTATAAGTGTTGTCTTCTTTAATATTTGGAATTTCTTCAAGAAAATAAAATTCTTTATTTCATTCTTTACTAGTTTTTGGGTAAAAATATAAAATTTAAATCGTGTTATTCAAGCAAAATAAATTTAAATTTCTCTTGACAAACACTACAACCGATTGCAACACATTAATTTCTTCATCGTTCTTCACTATTAGCTGTTTAAGGAGGTTCGGGACAGCAGCTCTATCTGGTTGATCTATGAAAAAAATCTTTTGTATTTCTGCAGACTGACAACTTTTGCCAACTAAATTTTTAAATAAAAAAAATGTTAATAATCGAATAAAAATCTTTGTTTTGATAATATTAATAAAAAGAATATTGAGATAAATTTTTTCTCATTATTAAAAACATTTATTTAACACAAAAACGATTTCAAGAAATAGAGTTGGAATTCTAAACTAGTGGTTTTGTTATATTCTGTTGGCTGAAAATAAATTTTTATTTTTACATTTATGAATAACTAATTAACTAGACTATCAAATCTATTGAAAAATTTATGATTCGATTAATAAAAGTTGAATTATTGATCTGTATAAATTTGTTGAAAATGGTATAATTTGTATAGAAGTTATAGCCCTTTTAAAAGTTCGGTCAATTTACTTCCATGTTAAAAGGAGAATTTTCAATAATTTATTTCTCGGTAATGGGACAGACGATCAACTTCAAATTTCGGAAATAAATATTTAATACATCAATGATTCAATGGTAAAAATTTGAAGATTTTCTTATAAAAATGATAAACAGCCCCGAACCACCTTAAGTATAAAAGCAGTGGCAATCTTCGAAAACGTCACTTTTTTAATTCCCTGCTCATTGATTAGCATTGATTAGCCATTGGATTTTTGAGCTCATAAAGTTGATTATAAATTAATTTTTGACAATTTTTTTTTAGGTTTAAAAGCAGTGGCAGTGTTCGAAAACGTCACTTTTTTAATTCCCGTTCATTGATTAGCCATTGATTTTTTGAGCTCATAAAGTTGATTATAAATTAATTTTTGACAATTTTTTAGGTTTAAAAGCAGTGGCAGTGTTCGAAAACGTCACTTTTTTAATTCCCTGCTCATTGATTAGCCATTGGATTTTTGAGCTCATAAAGTTAATTATAAATTAATTTTTGACAATTTTTTTTTTTTTAATTTTTCCACTAGTAAAACATATTTATAAATTTATAATATATTATAATAGATTTTAATGAAGAATTTGGAATGTGGGGGACTCTTAGAGAAGACAAAGAATTGGTATGGAAATGGAGGGGATTGGTTGCGTCAAACCAGTCTTAGTAGGTATACCTAATCAATGATGACTTTTTTTTGCTAACTACTTTTTGATTATAACATTTTTAATTTAATTTTTCATCGGGCTCAAGTATGGTCTTCATAATATTGTGGTCAATAGTAGTACAAGTCAGGAAATTGGATTATTGCGAGAGCTCTGCTAACCTAGAGAAGAAATCTTGAAGGGTTAATTGAGTTGAACGCTTGTTATATATAGATTGAACAAAAGAACACCAAGAATGATTAAAAAAAAAAATTAAAAGAACAGAAAAAGGTATACAAAGACCTTCCACAAAAATAAAACAATTTTATTATTCAAATTTCCTTATGAAAATTATAATTTTCTTCCTAAAGCCATCATCATGGCTTATTAAGTCAATCAATCGTTTTAACCAAATTAAAAAAAATTCAATTCCTATTTCTCATCGATCTATGAAAAAAAAAAAATTGAAATTAATTTTTTAAACAAACATAAAAAAAAAATATCACTGGTTAATATATCAAAGTCAAAAATGTTTCCTAAGTTATAATTTAAGCTGTATCTTTTTCGAAACGATTAAACGATGATCCGCCTTGTTTGTTTTTCCTTACTAAATGAAAGGGTTCGAACAATTAACCGGTGCCCTTCAAAAAAACCTACATGTTTATTTAGAAAATGTATTCCGAATTAATTGACTATCTAATTTACGAAGAAATTTTTGGGGTGGGACTTTAATATCTTAAAAGATTATATAGGGTAATGATAAAGGGGTTTTAATTATTAATTATTACTTGTAAAAAAACAATTAGAATTCAATTTTTTTGTTTGATAGTATAATTAAAGAAGGCGCCACTAGAACCACAGGCTATATATAGAGCGATCTATAGAGCGATCGACTATTAAACACATGGGATCGAGCCATGCTCGGCTTCGCAAATTTACATAGGGGACAAAAACTATAAAAGCGATTCATAAAGTAACAATGTTAAATTGTCCAAGGATACTATTAAAAATTGAATAAAGAGACGAAAACAAACTCGCTTGATTCATTTATAACATTGTAATGTAGTTCGCACTTAGCCAAAATTTCAAGTAAGTTTGTTTTCGCCTCTCTGTTTATTTTTTAACTCCGCTCCACTATAATTATATAAAATAAAATAAAAAGAAACCCCATCTTTATTCGGGTCCCCGCCAAAACATGAACGAGCGTGGACCGATTCCGTCGAAATTTCTGAATAATCTCTTTTTAATTCAAAACATGAATTATAATAGAGGATAGTCCAAGATCCCGACTTGGGTCGACCTTCACCTATCGAGTTTCCCAATGAAATAAATATTTTGATAATATAATGTATTAATAAACAAAACTTGATAGGGTCGACATCCAATTTCCCTGCATTGCTATTTTTATTAAAAAATTAAAATTGTTAATTTTATTACATAAATGTAGTTATCGAGTTTCCGGATAAATATATTACCAATCGAGAGTAAAATATGTATATAAAATGCCAAAGTTAGGTCGCCATCTTTTTAGAGTAGACAGGGTATCAACAGGCAACTTCGAATTAGTATTTTGTAGTTATAAAGTTTCCTTTATTGTTTACATGAAAATGTGGATAATTTTATTGCGAACACGGTGGTATTTGGTCGACATTACATTTATGTAATAAAATTAACAACTTTAATTTTTTATTAAAAATAGCTATGAAGAGAAATTGGATGTCAACCCTATCAAGTTTTATTTATTAATACATTATGTTATAAAAATATTAATTTCATTGGAAAACTCGATAGGTGAAGGTCGACCTAAGTCGGGATCTTGTACTAGGAGTAGTATCAAAACAGTCTTATGACTGATTATAATAAGATGTGAATAATTATAGCAAAATAGCTTCACGGGATCTTTTTAAACCCATAATATATAAATTCAAAAGCAATGGTTTCCAAAGAGGATCCGAAGTTAAGCAACAATTCACGTCCCTTGTTCTCAGAGGGGTGACCGCCTAAAGACTGTGAACTGCTTACAGCCTTCGTAATCCTAGTCGTGTTCCGCGAATCCTCATTCCTAAGTAATTTATTAAAAAGACCTAAAAGGAGATAATGTGAGTTGCAACCCTCTAGCTTATCCAGAAACGCAATGGCTATCCTCCTTAAGAATATATTTAATTGACAGTGCAGAAGTTGGTTAATATTCATATTATATATAATAAAAAACTATTTCTAATTGATTACATAGGTTGTAATTATACTTGAAGTTAAATGGATTATTAAAAGTACCCTATTTGACCACAGATGGCGCTGACTACTCAACCTTACTTGTCCAGAGATTTGTAACTTATCTTTGTAATTTTAGAGATAAAGTATTTTATTTCTGTGGGATGTGGGCAACACAATACACTAGGATTATGACTGGTTATGATAAATCAATTGTTATCTTCAAGGGATAATATTGCCTGAAATCTCTGTTTGATCCTGAAACTGATGAAAACATCTCTTGTTCCCCTGGCTAATCAAGAAAAATAAAGAATGGATGATAACCAAAACATTGTTCGGATATTTTAGGTATACAATAATTTCTTTCACTCTTAGAGAAAACAAATGAACCATAAATTCCCAAGATAGCTATGATATGAATTGCTCTCCCTTTCCGGGGGAGTTTTTATCAAAGAAATAATTTCTGAGATTTTTAAAAGAATATCAAAAAAAAGGAGAGAGGGGACAATATAAAGCCAACATCCTTTTTTTATAATAAATTCTTTGATACCCTTTTCTTTATCGTTTCACCTATGCTAGTTGAGATTTTTTTCGTTTTGTAAATATTTGTGGAAAACATATTTTTCACATCCTCGAGCGAAAGAACTTCCTTTTGAAATGGAAAAATAAAATAAACCACGATTAAATAAGGATAAAACATGAATAAGAAATTGTTTTGGAGTGATTATGTCTGACTCTTTTGGGAACAAGTGGTTTCCTTTATAACATTTACCTAAGTAAAAATTATGTTTGTTACTTTTTTCAAATTGGATATTTAATCCTTTTTTTTAAAAGCAAAATCCTGAAGCCAATTTTTATTTAAAAACATTGGGAGTGGCTTAAATACCATATTTCATTTTGCGCCTAATGTATATACAACCTAATGTATTCTTAAGCACAGAAGAGGAATAAATAATACTCTACATGCGTTGAGTGGCGGCCATGTTTGCTTATGACGTCATGGTCCATTAACTCAACTTCAGCCTATATGTATATAATACAACAATAGAAATATTATTAATATTAATATTATTACCAACAAATTTTTTAAATCAAACCAAAATATACATAGTATTCGGTGTTAAATTGTCGCCGTTAAAATTTCCTAGAGCCAAAAGTATTCTAATGTTCAGGAAAAATTGGTATTTTTGTGTAATTTTTTAAAAAATGTTTCAAGTAGGTATAGCTAAAAGTATATTTTTATTAAATAAATCTTCAAAAAGACTTCATATAAAAAATATTTTAAACATTATATTATATTTAAAAAAATATTAAATTTTATTAAGTACCTATGCAAGTTCGATTTCAACCAAAATCTTATCAAGGCTAAATTTCAAAATAAATTTCCTTATATTGGCTTTCAAAGTAAATTTGATTACAAGCGAAACCATTAATTTTGACTAACATTTTTACTCTGTTGTAATAACTTCTAAACTAATAATTTCATAATTTTTGGAGGGGACTAGACAGAATTACAAGCTCATACCTAAAAAAAATTTAAACGCAGGGGTGAGGATTTTAAAATGAAAAATTTCAAATTTGTATTTTTCATAAAACAAGATTTTTATTATTTGGTATTGAAAAAATTTGTTTCTATTCTGTTGTATATGTTGCAGTAAAAACCAGTTTTTTAGTAAGAACGGATTCTTACTAGTTAAAAAGCGTTTCACTGAATACTTTTGGGGTAACTAGAATTTATTGATGTTGGTTGAGTTTCGTTCAAAAGTCTAGAATCTTCATTTATTACCTTCCGCCCCATTTTGGGTGTTTATTTTTAAAATTTCTTAAACGAAAGTGTCAAAAATTACCTCCCCTACAATTTTGCTTCTAATTTTTTACATTTTCGTTAAAATTTTTTTGAAAATAAACAACCAAAATGAGACGGAAGTTCACAAATGAAGAATCTAGACCTTTGAACCAAACTCAACCAACATCAGTAAATTCTAGTTGCCGCAACGGAATAGAGTGAAACACGTTTTAACTAATAAGAACCCGTTCTTACTAAAAACGAATTTTTACTTCAACATATATATAATGGAGATAAAAATCAATTAAATATTAGGTAATTGCTCAACCACATGATATGTAAAATATTCCTCTATATACTCGTATATTATTATATATGCATGGAATTTTTCTGATAGATTTTTTTTGAGTGTCAATTTGAAATGCAAGAACATTAATGTGATCTTCGGCAGCAAAATCTTTTAAATGGAGTTTTCGAAGAAAGTGTACCATGATACATTTTAATCCATTCAGTCGATTACTGTCAAGTATCGTTGAGAATAAATTATTTATTGCTTGTGCCTGAGCAAACAGAATTCTTAATGAAACGAGATTATCATTTTTTTTCTTGATCAATAATTATAAAGTCTGTCGGTTGTTTTGTATCGAACGTATCAATCGATCGAAGTGACCACCAGCGATGATGTAGATACTTTTTTTTTTAAATAAATACAAATCTAAAATATATATTCTTAGACGAATGTCACGTACGTACATGGATTCGAAAATTGAGGTTGGTTATGAGAGGCGCGCATTACGTTTGATGAACATCCGAACGTGATATTTCGGGATCTTTGTTGGGTAATTTCAAACTTCACTTTCGTTTGGTAGAGAGAGAAAAGCTGATTTAAATAAAATTGATTTTGTACATGAAAGAAAATGCGTGGGGATAAATAAATAAACTATACTATCGGACAGCAAAATTCAAAACCCTTTAATATGTGCTTTAAAGGGAACAATTCTAACGACTTGTTTCCCTATGGTTCATGATTTAGAGACAAGTTAATGTTATTTGAAAGAGCATAGTATACTCAGCTTAAGAGTAATTCAATAGAAAAATAAAAATTACTAAATAAATAAATAATAATTTTTCGGAAAATTTCAAGTTATAATGGAATAGATTAGGGTTTTTATTAATAATAGGCGTGAGACTCTAGAGACCAGTAGAAGTAAAACCTCTTACCTCCTTTATTAAATTCAAGAAAATCACTCTTAATTAAATAAAATAGCAGAGTAGCAGAGTAGAGTCTATATCCTCTCAGCTGTTTGTTGGAGTCGGAGAGGGAAAAGACTTGCACTGCGCATGCGCGTAGCCTATGGTGTATGGGACAGAGAAAGTAGGGGCGATTCTCCCTTTTCTTCTTTTCTTGTGGAGTCAGAGAATGGGAATCGTTTCATTTCTTGTGAAGTTCAGGCTACAGGGACTCTATAGGGACAGTGGCGACACGTAAGCGCATCCGCCATTTTTAGTCTTATTTTAAGTTGAAGAATATTAGGAAATATAAGATAATATTATTATTATTATTACCTTTTATTTTTAATTAAATAATTTTTAATATTGGTAAAGAATGAGTTTAAATATTCTCCACTTACCCCATAGAGTCACTGTAATTCAGGCCAATTCACCCTACAGCGACGGTCAAATGGTCAACTACTAAGTCCGAGATGTTATGGATTATTTTTCATTTTGTAATAGGGTTGTTTCACCTCTTCGGGAATCGAACCCGAATGTCAAAAGAGGGTAAGCCGAGTGGTGAACCGCGACCTAATATCGTATAAACCTACTTCCACTTCCATTTTCATTTTCAAGAAGACAATAGATTATCTAATGAATTCCAAAATAATTCCAGATAGTTCCAAAGGCGTGTACCTACACCTAATTCCGATCGCGGTTCACCCCTCCGTGCAAGCCAAGTGCCCAGAATGTACTCTTTAGGCATTCGGTTTCGATTCCCGAAGATATAAAAAAAACCTCTTAAATAATGAAAAATAATCCATAACATTGTTAGAGTTCGTGGCTGTGATGAAACTGTACTAGATGAAGGAGTAAGTATCAGGCAAAGATGGAATCACTGGGTTCAACAAAACACCTTTAATAAGACGTTTCGGTCTGAATTTTATTCAATTAGGAGTTATACACAAAATGCGGTACACATATTTCATCATCATCATTACTTTCATTCTGAAACTTTTTGGTCCAGTCACGTTATAAATTCACATGAAGCTAAATTTTTTTTTATTTTTGAGAAGGCTTGGTTCGATCACATATGTGTACCGCATTTTGTGTATAACTCCTAATTGACTGAAGATGGCCAAATAAAATTCAGGTCGAAACGTCTTATTAAAGGTGTTTTATTGAACCCAGTGATTCCATCTTTGACTGATACCTCCTCCTTCATCTAGTATAATAATCCATAACATTACGGATCTAGTATTAGACAATCAATTTCTATAGTATATACTCTAAAATATGTTTTTCTTTTGTTTCCTCATTTGGATACGATATATGTTTGTTTTAATATTTATTTAAGATATTTTTCTGACCTTAAATTGTCACTGTATCCATATATTATGATGATATTTTGTTTTGTAAAACGTTGGCCACTAAAAATAACGATAGAGAATTGAGCTTGATGTTTGAAGGCAAGGAAACTATTATCCCCGGTGGATAGGTATGTTTTGTATTGTGTTGTTATGTGGTGTAGTGCTTGCCATTAGCTCTGACCGCAAGGGTCTCGGTTCGTGGCTCGGTCACTGGCCAGTGGCCAGTGGCCATCCGCTCAGCTTCGCGTTCTTGCTTAAATAAAACGTCCTCTCCGAAATCAGCCGACCGGCCTGTCGGCTGCTCTTTTTCGGGCGTCCGTTTTCAATACTAATTAAACCTGTTGAATTTGGGGAATTTATTATTCGGCCGCCGTGCTTTTTAAGGGCCGTTTAACGCGATCCCCAGGAATGCCTCTTTATTACCCACTAAACTAATGATCAGAGAGAGAGAGAAAAAATCTTGCCGTAAAAATTCTATTCGAAATTAACTTCTTTTCTTTTCTTTTTTTTTAAATACTTATTCTTCTTTCAACTATTTAACATTTTCTAGCTTCTGATAATTATTCGGTTAATTCCAGAAAAAGATATGTGGTTTTTTAATATTTTTCGACAGGTGGAACTGAAAAACATTAAACTGACACACAAACAGACCGATTCTTTCCAAAGCGCATCCAAGGGAAATGATAATTATTTTGTTTTTTTTATTCGTATCCGTAATTAAGTTTAATTAACATATGAGGGCGTTTCCAAATAAAACTCAATTTATCGCTTTATTGGAATCATATATTTATCATTTAAGTAGGTACCATGAAATGAGCTCACAATTTTTTTTCTTTCTTTATTGTTTTTTAGATTTCCGTAGAACTTAGAACAGAACCCTATTAGTCTCGCTAAGATATCAGTCTGTATCTACATTTGTCCAGGGTACAATTCCATCCCGGTCTCAAAGCCCGGCTAGCAAAGTAGCATTATAATTTTTAGATTACGCAACTGTTATATCTTGTTACTGTTTTATAGGAATTCCTCAAGTATCAATAACTCCTATAAAATAGCAACGAAAGATAACAGTTGCATCACCTAAAATTAGTATAAAGCTATTTTGATAGATGATAAATGTCCCTATTTAAGTACAACTTTATTAGTCGGAAATTCTGACATCTCACAATTTCATAGAATCACCAGAAATTACTTACAATAGATAAAAATTATTTCAGTTTGAATAAAAGAACTTGGCACAAACAAAAAAATAGCTGATCATTTAACTATTCGGAAGCTTAACTACTTAATGGTCAAAGAAAATTACAAATTAACAGTATTTTCAAAAAAATTTAATATTCCAGATGTAGTAATAATTCTAAATCTTGTAAAAATCAAAAATAAATATATTTCTTACGACAATGGAAATACCTACTTATGAATAAATTAATGTTTTGTATTATATATGATTTTTATATGTAGTTACTTTAAATTTAATATTTTGAAAATATGTATATTATGTACAAAAATTAAAACTTATTTTTGTTAATTTGTTTTATTAAAAAATTACATGTAATAAACCATTTCTCACCAGCTTTTTCCCTCACATTTTGTCCAACTTCTCTCTTATCAAAAGATGGCAACTCTGAGTAAACTGAGATATAGACAATAAATTTTCTAGAAGTATTGGTATTTCTCGAAATCAAAAATCGTGTCAAAAGTTTAATTAGGGTGATTATTTTGGATAATTATTTAGCGGGTTCAAAAAAATAAATGAATAATAAATAGTGTGGGATAACTTTGAAAAGAGCAAATTAGAGTGAATAAAAAAAATAATTCACTTTGAAATGACGGTATGGGGGTAATAAAATTGACAATATTAAATAATCTTTGAACTTCTGTTATATTTCAAAAACTACTTAACTTAATATTATGAAATTTCTTCAAATTTAGCCCATGAAATATAAACAATAAAAAAAAGACATTTCTTCCTTATACCAATAGGATTAGGAAAATTAATATTATATGAAATAGAATCAGTAAAAATCATTATAGAAATGAAAATACACTTATAATTAGACAAAACTCAAAGAGTAATATAACTTTAGATTTGACCTTAAGCAAATATAGTTTAAATAATGCAATATTTTAGAGAAACTGTGTGAGATGTAGGGCTCTGTGGGTGATGAAATAGTCTCGAGATTATTTATAAAATGTCTATACTTAGAATATTTATCATAATATATTTGTAGGTTTAAATATAATTAAATATCTTTGTAATTTTTTTAAAATTCACTCCAAATAATTTATAATAGCCTTCTTCTTCTTTTTTTTTTTTTTTTTTTATAAATTTTATTAAACCAATTATTTTACATTAATTAATGTATACCATGTATTTTAGCTTCGATTCCGGAGATTGCTTCTCCACCATCGAGTGTCCTTATTAATCTTTAGTCCTTGTTTTTAATAAGAGGAAAAATCTAATTAGATAAAAAAACCTCTTTTCCGATAATTATTTTAATTCCATTATTCCCCAATCAAATCGATTGGATCTCTCCTCCTCTCCCTCTCCTTCTCATTTATAATAGCCAAGTAATTCTTATCTTATAAATAATTTTTATCCCTTTTTTTGTAAAGAGATGTAAAACACCAAAATAATTAATATAAATAAATAATTTATATAGGTTTATATTATTTTGTTTGAAAAAAAAAATTGTCATTGAAATTCGAGATATATGAAGTCACCAAATAGTCCACTCCAATATTACTACCCTAAGTTTCCCCCCAAATCTGTGTTGTGGAAATTTTTCTACGCGCCTCAAAATGAGAAAATTTCGGAGTTTTTTCAGTTTTTCTTGAATAACTCTAAAACAGCTTATCAAATCAAAAATATATCTATTAAATAAATTAAAGCTCTTTAAATTATGCATAAAATGATAAAAATTTCATCTATTTAGGTTCAGTAGAACCGGTACTAGCGCCTGTCAAAAAACAGCCCGCGGGATCACTTTTGAATATCCCTAAAATTACTTTTTTTGATTTTTCTCCATTTTGACCATGAAGGAGCACGTTTTCGACAAAGATAATTCTATAGATTTTTAAATTTGCTAAAATTTAAATAAAGTTTCATCTTGGTAACATGAGGAGGTGGTTGAAGTTTTGAAAAAATGCAATTTTTTGCAAAAAATCGCAGTTTTTCCTTGATAAAATGAAAACCACTCATCCTAGAAACTTGATTCCTATCTCATACTGTAGGGAATTTTGTTGACTTGAAAGTTAACTTGGACCACCTTTTTGATAAAACTCTTAGATTTATAGATATCCAGCATTTTCCATGACAGGGAAATTTATTTACCTGTGCTTGCAAATAAACTGAGACTTCTATTTTTTTTTTCATTTTATTTAGATGAAGGTTGGCGCAAAATATATAATAAACAGCATGGCTGTTCAGGGAAATACTGGTCTCTGTTATTATTTGAATTATTGACACTATTCCAGTCTCCAAACATTAACTTTGGATGTAAACAAGTGTTTATACCCCTTGATACTTAAATAACTACAATTCAATTAAGTCGGTGAAATTATTATACAAAATTTTATTAATTTATTTATTAAATTAATATAAAAAAAGGGGACGGCAATGGGAAACCACACCTGTAAAAAATTTCCCCAAGAAAATTACAATGGAGAGGATACTCTCCGGAGTAATCGCTGACATTCGTAATCGAGTATGGCACTTGAAGAAGAAGATTACTATCAAAATATGTATATTAATATAAAAACATGTTGCATTCTAATTCTTTTGAATTTTTCAAAATATATGTAGATATTTTTTTTATTTCTTTATATCACATTAGGCTAAATTATGTCTTATTGTATTGTATGGTTTGGTATACACAATTACAAGCAAACACTGTTGAAAATTTCAATTTGATCAATCCGACAAAAGGCCTCCGAGACAGGATGTGGTTTTCACTTCAACCAAGTCTATATTTATCAATTTCTCTTTTCTTTTGCTGCTTGGACAAGTGAGGTCTCGGTTATTACAATACCTACATTACGCTATCTTTTTCCCCGTCATTAAAGTTATTTAATATTTCCTTTTGCTTTGTTTGCTTTTTTATCAATACATACCACTTTTCGGTATTCGGAATGGAATTATAATATCGTATTGATATATATTCTTTTTCTTTTGAAAATAATTCTAAAATTACGCCCACTTACAATTAACACAACATATGGTGATTTAAAAGAAAACATATAATTTCAAGAAATTGAATCCTGGACCTTTTGGCGCCTAGTGCATATACAACCAAATGTATACTTAAGCACAGAAAAGGAGCACTTTACAGGCGGCTATGTTTGCTTATGACTTCACGATCCATAAACTCAATTTAAGTCTATATATTTATATATACCTAATAGAACAATAGAAATATTATTAATATTATTATAATTAAGGTAGTTCTTTCGAGACAATCCACACAAAAAAGTTTTAGCCTCGAAACCACTCTATACATATGAACGGTGCTAAAATTTTAGGTTATGTTTTTTTAACGTAGCTGTACTTCTCACACTACTATATCCTCTTTATGAATCGACCGTTTCCAAGCCATTGATCTTATATCCTATCCACTAAAAATAATCGCCCAAATATGTTTTTTTTTTTTTTTTTTTTTTTTTTATCAAAACTACGAGGTAAATATTTTCATTTTTTTTTTTAAGTTACTCCGAATATATAATTCTAACAAATATTAGTTTTCATCAAGATGCTGAAAGTCCTTCAATGGAAAAAATAAAATAATGATCATTTTCCCACCCTTTCACAATCTATCATATATAAAAAAATTTCATTTTTAATTGCAATTATTTCATGTTTGATGTGGTAAATCGTCTTCAAACTTTAAGAGTGTGTTTTAATGACTTATATTCCAAGTTTCGAAGACTTCTTGAATTTTTGTATTTGTAAAAGAACTACCTTAACAATTTTTTTTTTTAAATCAAACCACAATATAGAATGCGGAGTTTAATTGTTGGGGTTAAATTTTCCTAGTCCCAGGTTTCACAAATAGTGAAACCTTCCTAATAATCAATTAGGAATTTTATTAAATATGTTCTATCTTGAACCTATACCATACTTCTTGAAGAAAATCTTAAACCTACTAAGCATGAATATATGTCATTTCCAGTATAGATGAAAGCTGGTAAACATATTATATACAAATAATTAATAGTTGAATAAAAGTTTCTGAATGTTCTTTGTGACTAAAATAATTGTGGGACTTTCAATTTAGAATTTAATTAAAATAAGTTGTTTTTTTAGTCTTGCGAATACGAATAATGTTTGAATCAAAAATAAAAATTGTTTTCTTTATTTTACTGTATTTTAAAATTAAAGCGTGTTTGATATTATTTTTATATTTTTAATTGGTTAATTGAATAAAATTATTCTATTTGAGAAGAGTTAACCTTTAAGAGATACCTATCACTGTTCCAATACTATTGTAAAACAGATAAAGATTTGCGAATCTGAGTATCTAACTTTAGGTGCATTAATCATATCTAGGAGAGGGTGTAATAAGACAAAACAGTACATAATCTTTCTTTGCGATCACTGATCTAAGATCTAATCGCGTTTCATGTTTATCTTCTCAAATGCTCCATGTCTATGTCAAGGTCGTTTTGTCTAGCTAATAATAACTTCATAGATAGGTAAATAAATAATATTTTCATCATCATCAGCAGGAATACTGTTACAGATATTCTCAAATTGAATTTTTTTTTTTGATCAGATAATACTGAACCAATGGTCTGTTGAAAGATCTGAATTTGTTATTTTAAAAAAGAACAAGTAAAAAAACAAGATCCATGCAATTTTTCTTGATCTTGTCGATGTTTCAATGTCTGTTTAAAATTGCTCAAGGGATAACGGCAGCTTTATTCCCCAAATAAAATAAAATGAAAATAAAATAAAAATGGGTAAACAAATACTGTATAGATGTTCATTTCATGAAAAGAAAAAATCTCCCCTCACTTAAGCTTATCTACCTTTTCAATAGACCGAAAAAGGTTTTCCCTTTTGCCTCCCCAAGCCAATGCATTGGCTCAAAAAATTATACGATACCCTCTTTATGAACCACGCTCTCTATTCAATGAAACACACACTCATATTATACCTAATCTCCCCTCCTAGTACTCAACTCACTCACTTCAGGAGCATCTGAAATAATAAAAATCCGCATTATGAGTATTTATTATTTTGGACCTATAAAATAATTGTCAGATAGTTTTTTTTCCTTGAACGAGGCTCGATTTAAGACCTCTGCGTTAAATTACGGACAACGCATGGTTAGGACGCATTTACCTCAAGATACCATCATAATTAGGGCTGATGATTAATCATTACACAAATATGGTGGCAAACACTATCATTTTCTCAAGTTTATTTATTTTTGGTAATGGAATCCTTCGTTATAAAAAAAGATAGCTATCTCCGTGGATGTGTGTGCGAGTGAGAGAGAAGGCACTTAGGAAAAAAGCGCTGGAGGCTATCTTTAGGGCAAAGCCAAGGTAGATGAGGTCTAATGGTTGGGCGACTTAAAACGTCTTGGCGATTAATTCCTTTGGCGAACCAAGTAAATGATTCAGATCGGGGGTAAGCGTACGGAAGACGATGGGTTACTTAACCTGTGAACTTTTTATTCTAAGGTCAATGAAAGATTTAACCATGGGTTAATTTTTATAGCGATGGTGGCTAATTTATTATTAGTATGTTGGAACTTGGATTAAGGAGGATCAATCAATCATCATCATCATCATTCAAGGAGAAACTAAGTAGCATATTCCGGTTTGCAGCGTTTTCTCGGTCTTTCTGCTGATGGGTTCATACATCCAAACATTGGAAGAAGATGGTAAACGATTGTCTACCACATATTCATTCCCTTTGTCTGTCAAAGAGGATTTGTTTAGATCCTCTCTATGTTTTGGTTTGTCTAACCTAGAGCAGCTTTTGACAGCGCTAGAAACATTATGACTTTACACCTACTATCTGATCTGATGACAAGCAAAGATGGTCGAACCAGTGTTTTCTGCAATGATTCACTTTGTCTATCAAAGTAGATATCTTTAGTTCGTATTTTATGTTTTGTTTATGCAGTATGTCTAATTTTTTGAAAGGTCAGAAGACTTCGTTTTAGTGAATTCGATGGGTAAGTACCCCGGTTTATTTAGAACCAACTCTTGAACAAAACAATAAATATGGAGATTTCACAAAACAGAGACATTACTAACTACTTGTTGTATGGGAATGACAAGTCAATTATAATTAATAAATTACCTAATATTGATGTATTCTTAAATATGAACTAGAATTTAATTTTTAGTTTCCTATCTTTCATAATTTGGATTAAACATTATTATTATTATTTATTTATTTTATAATAAAGCTAGGAGAATTTTTCAAATTGTTTGTTTGTTTGTTTTTTGAAATTTCAACCTCACTAGACGATATATTTTCGCCAAAATATTAATTTAAAGATCTTATTAGATATATTAGATATATTTTATTTTATATCAGAAGGTATCGCCTCTACACGACCAGTTGGTTTAATATGCAGTACGGCCTTACACCGAAAATGTCATTCAGCCGGTAGCAGAATTTCACATTTGAGTTTACTATAAATTGAGTAAAATTTTTTAGCTTTGCAAATACCTACATATCGGAAAGAGTTCGACTCCCGAGGGAAACGAACCTTTTTGACATGAAATAAGAGAGTGGCCTTTAAATTATATGTAATATATATAAAGTTATAATAATATATACCTATATTATTAAAATTATTTGTGCTTAAATATTAACAAAAAATATAATTGGAATTAAAGTTGTAATTTGCATTAAAAATGCAGGTGTTCTCTATGCTTAATTTAATTCTAAACTTAAGAATTAAGTGGAAAGAAACTGTGGATGAATAAATACAATCAATAAATTACTGATTCGTGGAAGTAAGTAAATTAATATATGAAGCTTCACGTATTTGTCTAAAGTTCAAAAGTATTGATGGTAGTTAGTAAGTATTATCGAAGAAAATCTTTGTAGAGAAAGCCCGTTGAAGGGATCTCAGTTAAGCAATCAGCCTCCGAGGCTTGCTTTTTGTTGCCCATGAAGATTTGAGGAATGACACGAAGGCGAATGCCAAGAAGCAGCTCGTCTTACCCCCGGCGATTCAGAAAAGACGGATTAAACAAACTTCGAATTGCTCCTCCAGGTATTCGGCCTCAACCTATTATCCCGAACATATCAAAGTGAAGAGATTCTCTTCCATTCTTGTTCCATGATATGCATAGGCATTTTGAAATGCGTAATGTCAATCAATAAACATGATAATTAGGATTCTTGTTGGAAAGTAAAAAACATAATAAAGAAATCATTATAATAATGGGTGAATTAGTTTTGAGGGCTTTCAAAGGAAGACTAGTTGTAAATTTCAACCAAGTAATCTGAATGATAATTATGCGATGTTGTCATTTCATTAAACATGAATGTTTGATATCTGTATTACAAGACATGTAAACCATCGGATTTTTAAAAGCATTGTAATGGAATTCAAAAAGCAATATTCGGCATTTCTTACTTTACTTTTTCAATGAAGAAAGCAGCACCATAGATATTTATTTTCAAATGAACAATTTTATGAATACTAAATAGTTCAGGACAGTGCAGGATTTATATATAAGCTACACAAGCTATAGCTTAGGGCCCCCACTTTCATGGAGGTCTCCCGAAAAATTGTCCGAGTGTGCAATCGTCATATATATTAAATATAGTGCAGCATTATTTGTCGCACATTCGGAATAATAATAATAAGCCTTTGTAAATTGTCCCTTTTAAAAGAACTTTTGTTTCTTTTTACCAGAGTTTGCATTTTAAAGTTTGTAATGAATAAAAATGATTTTAAATTAAAGATTTGTTATATCACTATCTATATATTTCTTAATTGTATTTCAGTTTAACCCTCTAGGTATCCGAAAATCATATTTGGCATTGATATATAATATCTGGATTTATAAATGGCCCCATATCTCAAATAGCTTAGGGCCTTATCAGGTCTAAATCCGGCCCTAGTTCAGAAGTGGTTATACTTAAAAATCTCAGATCGCAGATAATTACTGGAGGATTGTTAATTCAGGGTTTTATATGAAGATTTAGATGTATGTAACAAAAAACACTAAGAACAGGAAAAAATAATTGTAGTTCCAAAATTCCAATTTGTTCAATACTCCAGAAGATTAAATATCCCTAAAAATTATCTGACTAAGAACTTTGTGTATCACATTCTTGCATCCTTGTCATTTAAAAAACAAAATAAAAAAACATCTGCTTGAGATTACAGTCGATAAGTGACTTGGATATATTATAAAATTGCCTTGATGAAAATACTAGGATATTAAAAAACGATTAAACGTCCTTTAGTGAGAACAAGGGTGTCATTAAGGTATTAGTTTATATTCAAGCCTACCAAGATAATTATATGATTTAGTTTGTTTACATAAAATTAGATAAAAAATTTCGAGCATATGTTTGCATTGTCATTAATCAGAGAAAAAACCAACAAACGAGCCCCCAAATTAAGGGTAGCAAAAAACAACGAAATAGCGACAGAGAGGGTTGTTAATTTTTTCCTCGAAAAACAATCTGTTTTCTAAATCAGACTGAAAAATAACAGATATTAAATTTATTAGGTTGCCATTAATGAAACAACATTGGAAGCAGATGGAAGAGATCACAAAATTCCGGGAGCTTATTAATTAATTAATTTTTTCTTTATATCTCATTCCTTTATGGTGAAAGTTTTTTTTTCTAAATTGGATAGATGATTTGATAATTTTTTTTCTCTCAACCTATTGACTCTTTCTTCTGCTTGATTAATCCGTTCTTGTTTGTACAATATATAATTATTATGTAAAGGACGAGACCCGCATGTTTCGATACGGGTCTCTGAAGTACAAGTTCAACGAATTTTCCTTTAAGAAATATTAACTATATAAGAAAATAATAAGTGAATTGTTTATAGATATACAATAATATTAATATCGATTTAACCAATTGTATGTGATATGAAAGTGTGTTCTTTTAGTTCATTTTGTATGTTATAACTCTTTTTATAATTTACTATTAGCGATAAATATCACCAAATTTGGTTTTATATTATATTATTTGAGTAGAGAATTTTTGATTTTGATGCTAAAGGACAATATTATTCTATTTCTTCAAAATTATAAAATTTGACGAAGCAAAGACATTATTATGAAATAAAGTAAAGTGTTAAAAGAATATTAACAACGTATTTAGTTGAAGCTCCAAAGAAATGTTAGTAAAAATATTTTAAAATTGCTTTTTTGAGTCCACGTTGTTTATTTGATTGAGCATAATTAATTTACGTTATCAGAGCTAATTTTAAATTTATAGCATACTTTAACAACAATTAAATATTTTTTAAACTTTGTTCAAGAAGTTAAATATGAATTCCTCAGAAGTCAAAGCGCTCACTTTTGGAAAATATCTAAATTTTCTTGTTTTTTCTTTTCTTTTTAGTATAAAGTTTTATTGAAAGTTTATTTTTGCTGTGAGTAGCAGAATTTGTATAAATTAAAGGAGACAATAAAAGAGTGTGTCTTCTGCTGAAAAAAAGACATTTTATAATTTATTTATAACGAGATTATCTATAGTTTCAAGGGCTTTGCCCTCTTCATCAGTCTATTACTATTTATTAACACTTTCACACATCAATTCCTGTGAATCATTTGTAATAGAATGATGAAGAGGGCAAAGCCCTCGAAAATATAGTCTCGTTATAAATTAAAAAAATATTTTTCCAGCAGATGACACCCTCTTCTATTGTCTCCTTTAAAGATTTTATTAATTGTTTCGGTTTTCCTTTAAAGTCTCGAGATTTTATTTCTTCTGAAAATGAGATTTACAAAAACATATATTTCTAGAACAATTATGTTATAAGTATATTTTTTTGTTTATATCAATTTTCTTAAAAATTATTATAATTATTGTTCATTGTATTTTTTGGCAAAAAATAAATTAGAATAGTAAAAAAAAGTACCGAGGAAATTAATAATAAATTTGTTACTTTTATTGTTTTTTTTTTTTTTCTAAAATTTTTCAAGGTAAAAATGATTAAATTAATAAATATATTACATTCAAAGGAAAGTAGCAATGGGTAGGTAGCTGGAAACACTCTGGGAATAAATAATAATCTTATGCATTGTAAAATACATATAAATCTAGAATGAGTACAACAATTAAATAATGGATTGAAATGCTGAATGATGAAATGCATTGTTCTTAAAACAAACATTTCACAAAAGAAAGGTTGAAAAGAATATAATTAAAATCGATAAAACAAAACAAGAAAATAAAATGAAAAACCTATCAATGAACTCAATCGTCGATTAAAATTTAATGATTAGCCCGTGTTTGATAAATATCAAAACCAAAAAATAAAGAATATTATTTTTTGTTTTTTCCTCGTCCTCCCACTTACCCTCTTCTCCCAATTCACAGGTTTCTATTTCATTCAAAATGAATACATAATGGTTTCAGTAAAATAAAAAAAAAAAAAAATACTAAACGGTCGATGGGAGCTAGCCAAGCCACATGCAACCAACTGTTTCTTTCCCTAACAAGGTCTTAACCAGGTTGTCAATGCAGGTGTGACGTCACAACACACTATTCGTGGGGAAAAATTTTAGGAAAATCAATTCGGACCTGAGATCTACGATTATCTTCTCCCTGAGAAGATACACGAAAGAGGGGCCGAGCCTAGGGGGCTCCTTAATGGGATCCAATACCTGCCAAACAAAATATTCAAACAATTTCCTCAACGAAAGGTATATTTTTCAGCTTTGCTCATTCAAATATATACAGAGAGAGAAAAAACAACAACAACAACGAGATTATAATAGGGTGTTACGCAACTATTTTCTGCATGAATGATTTTAAAAGTAAATAAAAAATGCAGTTTAGTTTATTTGAAGAAAAAAAAGGATCGACGTTTTTTTTTGTTTGAGTACTTAGAGTTAAAAAAAATATACACTTAGCGATAGAAAAAACAATATCATTGGAATCGTTAGTAAAGATATGAGAATTATTCTTAATGGTGACGAGGCTAATTCTTTAGGTTATGTGAGAGTGAAATTACACCAATAGAAGTTGTTTGAGGGTGGCTCATGACTTACTATATACTCATGGAATAAGTCAGAGAAAGTTTGATTTCGTTTTCGATAACTTTTTCTATTATCCGCCTCAGTTTAGTGGTAATATTTTAAGTAAACATTTTCTTTTTCTTTCAAAGTGTTGGCATAAAAAATAAGTTTGCCTTTGTCACTTGTTGCAGAGTTGCCAATTTTAATTAAAAAAAATCTAAGTAGGTAAGTAGTTTAATATAATCGGGAATTTTTTTTCAAAATAATATAAACAAAAATATTTTTGTAACAAACTGAAGAATATCTTCATATCGGAATTTAAATATATAATTTTTGGCTTCAAATTTAAAATGATTGATTTTTGATAAATTTAAAAAAGATTAGATATTAATTTATAACGGTTACAATGAAATATTTAAAATAAGATTCTCTTAAAGCGTAGCCGATTTGGAGTGAAAATCCCTAAAAGTGGTTGGATTCAAAAAATAATAAAAAAAAATGCACAGTGTTAAAGAAACTTATCCTGAGCATAGAGATTTTAATTCTGGGCATCTTTTGTATTTACTTACAATACTTACATATTATTTTAAAATTAATAATGAAAAAATCTATTACCAAATGATTTTTTACATTGAATTTCCTTATAATAAATAAATAAATAAATAAATAGTAATAAAAATGAATCTAATACATTGGCCATCCCGGCAAGCAGGAGTGTTTTGTTGACTTCTATCAAACTCAAAATCTCAAGTGCTTTACTTCTACGCAGCTTTCAAGAAGAGGTGACAAATTGATTGCCTATATTCAGGCGTTTGGTGGGTACTCTTCTGAAATGACTTGAAATCTTAACTAAATCTGACACATTGGGGGTTCTGGGCCCCTTAGCGACTGGGTTATCGTTTTGCCTTTCGTGTAAAATAGTAAATATTGTCATTTGGAATTAAATTTTAAATTATAAAATCAAATTTATATATAAATATACAAAAATTTTTTTTTTTATTGATTGGTTATATAAATGAAAAACAATCCAGAACACGTTTATTTAAAAGCCAAACGTTTCGGGAGAATTTCCCCTTTTTCAATAGTAAATTTGTAAAACTTTTTTCTTTTTTACAAATTTTCCATTGAAAAAGTGAGAAATTCTCCCGAAACGTTTGGATTTTAAATAAACGTTTTCTGGATTGATTTTTTATAAAATGTTTGAATTTTTTTCTTTAATAAATATATAATAATGTATAAAGTATACATTAAATACACTAATTTTACAAATTTTCGATCATATATTTATGGATTATTTTAATAATATTTATTATTTAAGTATATTATTGAAAGCTGTCTCGTATGTTGGACGGTTTCTAATTGCTTTACTTTTCGCGGAATGTATTTACTTTGTAACTCGAGGGATGACATATTATTCTGGTTATAAAAATACTATATATAATAACTATACGACAGAGAAAATTTTCCCTTCCTTTATAATACAGGAACAAAAATACTAAAATTATCATATTCTCGGAATTTGAACAAAGAACAGGTGAAAATCACCTAGCCCGAGGCGATTGCTACTTTTTTATTCGAAGAACTCGTATACATACTCTAATATACTTAAATTTTATAATGAAATAGTATTTAGCAATATTAAAAAATAATAATATACGTTTCATCAAATTAAAATAATATGTAATATCCAGAAGATTTTAAAATTTATCCACATCGTCAAATCGATTATTAAAATAATAATAAAAAAACATATATTTTACAATGGTAATCGGTTGTTGAATCGTTCGTTATATCCTGTTCATAAAAAAATTTCATTTGCATTTAATTAATTCAATTGTAAACCAACTATTGTTTTATAATTAAATCATTAATTTATTGGATAGAATTCTTGAAGTATTTATTTATTAAGCAGTTTATCAATTAACGATCATTTTTTTTCATAACGATCGCCTCATCAAGTCAATTACTTATCTGTTTATGGGAATCTAACACACGAAGTATAATTCATGAAATAATTAATATACTGTTTATAGTCTGTCTAATGGAGAATTTGGTGAAGTTTAATTGTGAAATTGACGAATTTGTCTCAGATCAAAGATATTGTTTGTTTATTCTTACTTAATTTTGATAGTAAAAAACGGTTTCTAACTCCTTGATGAAGTCATTTCACGAGTGAACGATTTCTCATGTCAATTGATTTAATATATACAAATCAATTAATCTGTAATAGCTAATAGTGTAAATCTATTAACATTAATAGATGTCATTTTGACATGTAAAATTGTATTTTAATTGAGTTTTCAGTCACAAGGTAAAATAGGAAACTGATTTAATAGCTGTTAAAAGTTCTCAACAGTAGCAGATTTGAAAAAAATTAAACTACTGCAGCAGAGCAGCAGAGTCAAAAACAGTCAAGTTAAATAAAATAATAAAAGAATTTGACTAATTAACAATCAATAACATTAAACTAGGGTCAAACAAACAAATCTATAAAATTTAAGTTAAAAAATTTATGATACCGAAATTCTCCCTAAGTACAAAAATAGTTGTTTTATAATTTTTTCGAACTAAATAGAATAACTTATCATTTTTTTATTGAGAACACTACAGAAATTGAGACAAAATTATGCTTTCAACTATGTATTAAATAAAGAAAGAGTAATTAACAAATCTCTATTATTTTTTTAATTAGAACGAATAATAAAATAAACCTGTTGTATGTTTTCAAAAATAGATCGAGAAACTTTTGTATATCTGATAATGACTCCAATGAAGTTTAATTGTAATGTTCCAAATTGGTAAATAAAAAGTGGACAATTTATGAAGATTCGTGTCCATGATGATTACTTTTAAATTCTAAACGTACTGATGTGGAAAATAGTTTCAAAACACAAATATTAATCCTCGTTGAATATTTCTTTGTTTAATTACAACTTTCTCAACAACTACAAATTATTTTAACATTATACAGTGAAAACAAATAAATAAACATGCTAGGAACAATTAATAAATTATGTATTTAGCGGAATATAGTTTGGAAAACCATGGTCTATCTATAATAACGAAAGCAATGAAGTTCAATTGTCAAATTTGGAATATGAATTTAATAATGAATTTAATTAATTAATTTAAATAATATCAATGATATGAAAAAATTTAAGGTAACACGAATTTAATAATTGTTCATCCGTGTTTATTTATTTTCCCTTTATAACGTTAAAATTATTTGTAGTTTCTTTTTTGAAATCATTGTGTACCTGTACATCCCTACGAATTCAGAATTTAAAAACTGTATACAAATTTTTTTTTAATTAGAATTGGCAACACTGCATCATATGACAAAGATAGACTTACACCTACTTAGCCCCTTGTATAGAAAAGGACTAGCGAATCTTCCGTGTCTTATAACTGAAATTATTAGGCGAATTCGGAGTATATTAGGTTATTGATAAGAAGTGATAAAAAAAATTTTAAATCTAGTTTGGGGGTCGATCAATATGAAATTAATCGAACATTTTTGGATAAATAAATAAAATACCGGCCGGAGGGTTTGCAATAAAAATTGATTTTTTTGAAACCATTGTGTAAGATTACTGAATTTAAAAACTGAATACAATTATTTTTTAATTAGAACTTGCAACCCTGTATCATATGACAAAGAGAGACTTATACTTAGCTACTTGTATTGAAAAGAGCAAGCGAATCTTCCATGTCTTAAGGCCGCTGCACACGAGGCTTGTTTTAATAATTTTTTGTCTGCTTGCTCCTACTCAAAAGCATCCCAGGACCAAGCCGGAAAATAGGACATGTCCTATCTTTTAAATCAAGCAAGCTAGCCAGAAAGACAACTAGCAGTGACGTTATTTCGAGGCCTCCAAATTGCAAACCAGAGTTCCCATCTCAAAAACAGGTAGAGGAAAAAGCCTCGTGTGCAGCAGGCTTTATAAATGACATTATTAGGCGAATTCGGAGTATTTTTGTTAGGTTATCGATTAGAATAAAAATAATGATAAATTTTTTTTTTAAATCTACTAAGGAGGTCGATCGATATGAAATCAATCGAATATTTTCGGATAAATAAATAAAATACCGGCCGGAGGGTTTGCAATAGCGGCAACGCGTGTGGCCCACGGATGAACCAGCAGCATTCAAAAAAAAAAAAAAATCCACTCACACTAAGTTGCCTTGTAGTAGTTAGAGTGTGCGCCTCTATATCTATATATATCTATGTCTACAACACGCACGCGCGT
The DNA here is from genome assembly GCA_024734495.1 of Forficula auricularia. NCBI lineage: Eukaryota > Metazoa > Arthropoda > Insecta > Dermaptera > Forficulidae > Forficula > Forficula auricularia. The sequence continues at coordinate 250,140 of JALMQS010000618.1, forward strand.
CTCACTGGCGTTTTACCTCCGAGGTCGAAAAAAAAGGTATATAATAACACATGTCATGCATTTGCGTCCTAAAACAAACTCTGGGCATAATTAAAGCAATAAAGTATAGTTTTGCCCGAGGCCTGAGGCGATTCTCTCTCTCAACGACATAATAGAGCCTCTTAGATTTTTATTATAGGTAGAGGGGCTTGTTCGTGACCAGCCTTGTCCAATATCTCAATATTATAACAAGACCTGTCAAAAATTTGTAAAAGAGGAAAAAAATCAATATTCCATATATTTTAAGCTATTTAAAATTCCTATACTAAATGAAATATACATGTAAACAAATTGCATATAAACGATAAAATTGTTTTTCTTCCTATAAAGAGAAATCAATGAGGTTGATCTCTGCTTAATGCAAATAAACATATATTTTATATATTAATATTCCAAATATATATTTATGTATAATTTATTTGTTTGAGACTATAGTTTCGAAGGTTTAAACTTGATCAATAAGACTTTTTAATTATAGATTTTCTATCTGTTATGTTATTTAGCATGAAGTCAATTACCCGATTGGATATATAGTATAAAATTCGTTTAGTTGTTATAGCGAACTAACTACAATATTTATATTTTATATTTACTTAAATATAATTTAGTCACCATTATAATTTGTATCATTGTCTATATTCAAAATATTTAATTTCTTTATGAGTAGTACAAGATCCCGACTTAGGTAGACCTTCACTTATCGAGTTTCCTAATGAAATTAATATTTTGATAATATAATGTATTAATAAACAAAACTTGATAGGGTCGACATCCAATTTCCCTCCATAGCTATTTTATCTAATTTGTTAGATTTATTTGTTTTTATTTATTTATTTAATTTAATTTTTTTTAATTATCTATATTTTCATATATAACAATAGTTAAAGGAAACTCTATAACTACAAAATACTGATTCGAAGTTACCTAGTTACCTGTTGATACCCTGTCTACCTGGACTTATGCAGGGAAAAATATTGCGACCCAACTTTGGCATTTTATATACATATTTTACTCTTGAATGGTAATATATTTATCCGGAAACTCGATATCTACATTTATGTAATAAAATTAACAGCTTTAATGTTTTTATTAAAAATAGCTATGTAGGGAAATTGGATGACGATCCTATCAAGTTTTGTTTATTAATACATTATATTATCAAAATATTTATTTCATTAGGAAACTCGATAGGTGAAGGTCGACCTAAGTCGGGATTTTAGACCATTCGTGTTGCTATTTGTGCTTTAGAAAAAGCAACTTTTTTTTTTTAATTTTTAAATTATTCATTGATAAAGGAAGAAATCCCTCGAAACATTTTGGTTTGATTAAACGTTTAAAGATTGTTTTATTAAAAATTGGTAATTATTTTAATTATACAACAATCTTTATTTTTTTCTTTTTCTCTCTCTATATATATTTAGTTATATTATATTAGTAAATGTAACTATATGTTTATTTGCATCAAGCAGAGGACAACCTCATTAATTTCTCTTTATGAATCAACAACTTTGCTACTCTCGGCAAAACAAAATATTAAAAAAAAAATTCTACTTTGAACAAAAGTACTTTTAAATTTTTTGTAGAATTATCCCCTAATTGAGCTATTAAATAAATCGATAGCCTTAGATATGTATAATATATAAAGCCTAAATATCGATAACCGGTTAAATTATATAAATATTTCAGGCCAGAGGAAATAGTGAACAATACTGATTTTAAAGGTCACTTAAATATATTTATGGAGTGTTGTCACGAGAGATATATTTCTAAGAAGCGCGTCTTTTCAATTTGTGTTAAATTAGCTATACATAATTAACACGTGGAAATAGACGGATTATTAAAATACTTGTCTGGCTGATGCACAAAAAAATCTAAGTAATGAATCTACTTTTAAATTGCAGTAGAAATTTAATAAAAATAAAGGGGTTGTTAGAGTTGGTATATTTTTCCTTCTTTATCCATTAAAAGAAAAAAAATCTTAAGTGCTTATAACAAATATTTATGTGTAAACACCTAGTTATAAGTCATACAGAATGCGTGGTTAAGATAAATAATAATTAAATAAATTTTTTTCATTGATAGTCAAAAAAATTTCTCAAGTTTAATTAACTTTTAGTTAATTAAATTCGAGGAAAAAATTTATTTTAATCTTTCGAAAACAAATTGCAATTTAGTTAATAGGAATAGTAAATTTGTCAAAAATCAAGGATACTAAATTAAAGCTGAAAACGTAGGATGCTGAGAGACTGTGTAAAAAATTGTCTTGCTCTGATTTAATCGGACCACACAGATATATATTACATTTAAACACTTGTAGCCGGGTTATTAAGACGTCTGAATAGAAATTAGATAATCTGAATTTATAGGTATTATCCTTTATCAAAGAAAAATCATTTTACTTTATGAAATAATTTAAAAATTAATTATTATTTTTTTCACTTGGCTATAATATAGTATAAGCCTTATTAACAACAAATCGAATTCTCCTGCCATTACGTCACTTCCGAGGGTGTTTTCGTTTCAACGTTCACACCATAGAGTAATATAGAGTGGAAGGCTCCATAAAGAGCCAATGTATTTTAGAGTATACGAGTTAGAGAGCTCTCTAGCGAGACCAGGACGAAACTATTTGGCAATAAAATGGCAGAAGCCGCTCTCTTCTGGGCAAATTTTAGGAACATTATCAAGAGCAAAAATACGCTTATATATATATATATATAACATAAAGGGTATGTATCCTTTATCTATGACAAAGGCTTTGAATGTTCTATGATCTTTGGATAGCTCTTAAGAACTAAGAGTTTTCGCCCTGAAGTCGCTAGAGAGCGCTTTTTCTATATGCGTAGCCTTCCACTCTATATCACTCTATGGTTCACACAACCCAGAAATTTTTCAAGTACGCCGTAGTAAAGATGTTTACTACTAAAAAATGTTATATTCTTAAGAAATATTTAATCATTTTTTGAGAAATAAAATATATACAAATAAGCAACTTTATGCTTGTTAGGTACTAATGTCGAAAAAGATTTTCAATTTAATGTAAAAAATGATAAAAATAAAAATAATCATAAAAAGTAAATGTACCATAATTTTCACAATAAAAATATAATTAAGTTTTTTTTTAATTTTAATTTTTTTGTAAAGTTTATTAGGTACACTAATTTTAATTTTAATGAATGAATAAAACAATATGAAGAGTAATAGACCTTCTTCTTCCTTTTATTCAACTTTTAAAGCGGCCGAAGAAATAAGCCAAAGAACAACAGCAACAACAACAACAAAGAAGGAGAGTGAAGGCAAAAAGGTCTCTGGTAATAACCCTCGGTGTGGTTGGATGCGAAGATATTTCAGAGGGGGTCTTAAAGTGGCCCCCGACACCCATTTTGTCGCATTAAGGAAACAATTGCACAAGGAAAACAAAAACAACACAACGATGGCGAATAAAAAAGATAAAAAAAAGAAACAAAAAAAAAGGAGAAGAAATCTCTTGTTTCTAATGCTCCTGTTGAAGGTAAGATGTCAGCAAAGAATAAATGGTCTTGATTATATCCAATTGCAATGACAAATGAGGGGCATCCATCAAGGGGTAGCGAATTAAAGCCAAATTAGTCTGCAATTAAACCGTAAATTCTTTTTTCTTTTTTTTTTTTATTAATAAAAATGAAAGTCAGAAAGCTCTTTGGATTATTAGGTCCACTACAGTCGGGAAAAAATCTTAATAAAAACTTATTTCTCTCATTAGTGGGTTAAAAAAAGTGAAATTTTCCGATTATGAAAAAAAAGAAAAGTCAATTCGTTTTTAGCAAATAATGGGAAAAGTCCATTTCGTAAAGGGATTTATTTTTCATTTCAAAGAAGAGTATTATAGGTATAATCTAAATTAATCTAAAAAGTACTCATCAATTGAATTAATACAAAAATAATAGTAATTAGTAGAGATTGTGGTGTTGGTGCAAGGTGAAACATCTTTAAAAGATAAGAGTAAATAAATATTATATTTAATATTGATTTACTATGAGTTAAGGATACTAGGTCACTTATTTCACATTAAAATTAAAAAATTAAAAGAAATAAAATTTTATTTCTTTTAATTTTTTTTAATTTTAATGTGAAATAAGTGACCTAATATCACTTAACTCATAGTAAATCAATATTAAATATAATATTTATTTACTCTTATCTTTATCAAAAATCATAGCCCAAATAATGTTTGCACTAATCAATAATTTGAAAACTAAAAATGTTATTTTATTTATTATATTATACAATGCTTATGGTAGTAGATTAATTTCGAAAAGGTTTTTACGAAGTTAAATAGTTTTCTATTCTTTAATATTTAACATGTTAACATTTCAGCTCTTGTTGGGGCCATCTTCAGGCCAGTTAATTTTGTTGATATTTTAAAAAAATTTTTAAGCAATTAAATATTATAGTAATTATCATTTAACATTTTTTTTCTTTTCATATTATTATAGATAAGTACTCTAAGGCAATGAAAACAAGAATAAAATAGCTCTGAAGACGAGGGTGAAAACAATCCCTCTGACTTATAATTAAAAATAATCGATTCTATCTCGGATCTAGTAGTTACCAACTTTTTGTGATTTCCTTTGAATTTAAAGTCTACATCTATCGCTAATTTGAAACTTATATAATAAAACGTCAGCCTGCTGAATTTTAAAGAAAAGAAAAAGAAATGACTGAATTCCTTAGGATTTATTAATGGTGAAAATTTGTATAAATAATAATTAGTATTTTTTCGTCTCATGACAAGTTTCTTTAGATATGTAACGATATTTATAATTAGAGTGATAATACAGTCCTCTTCTCTCTTATAAACAAACAAACAGGTCCAGGAAATTCTAAGGAAAGGTGATTTTCCCACACTCTTTGCTTAGCAAAAGGGTGTTTCAATATCTCATCTAAGAGTCTATTTACCCTGCCTGCTAAAGCTAATATTGAATGGCTCATTAGAATTTAAAAAAAATGTTTTTTTTTTTATTTAAATATTAATATTTCAGTTAATGATTTTTTTTTTTTAATTTGAATAGTAGACGAAAATTAGTCATAATACTTTTTTTCAAACTGCATTCTGATGGCGTCACAATTTTCGGTACGGTTATGATACCATTATATATGAATAAAAAACTTAAATCAACTTTTCAACTTTTTGTAACCAACATTTCGTAAATTCTTCCTTCTATAGTGAGGATCTATAAATTCATCAGAAATGATATTCGATTCAATTTATTATAACCTAAGCTGCCACTCAATAAGAATTTAGTTTTAGTTACCTCCCATAATATATATGATTTTAATATTATTATTTAATTAGTATTTTATAAATTTTGAAAAATTGATTAATTTTGATGTCCAACAATGATTTTTAACATATTTGATCAACATTTACAAAAATAATAATGGGCATTCTGTGTTTGAGTTTGTATAGGAAAGCTAACATTGAATGATTAGTATATAGTTCCAATTTGAAATTATATTGCATATATCCCAATAAAACTGTTTGATGTGGTCAAGGGAGATAGATAGTGGGATCGAACCCTTCATATATACTTGTATTACAACGGTTAATGCTACAATATTATTGATACATAGTGAAATCAGACAATTATAATTCAAGTCCTGAAAAGAGTGATTTTTAAATAGACAATGATATTTGATTAATCGAATTGAGACGTACTTAGAATACCAAATTAGATATTTGATAATGGAATATATTATCCTTTCTAAAAGATCCCGAATTCTTTCAGTTAAGGAAGTCCTTTCGCTCCAGTTGAATTAAAAAGAAATTTAATATAATAAGTTAAAATAAAAATGAAAAATATTAGAAGTAAAAAATAAATAGTATGTAAGCATTAAATTTTTGAAATAAAAACAATTATAAAAAAAATATTTAATCACAAAAGTTAGTTTGATTTATTCAAATCAGCTGATAATAACTCTTGTATGATTTGGCAATGCGTTGTATTTCTACTGTTTATGTTTACATTCAAACATAGCATTTATGCGACTTTTTAAAGTAAAATTTTCAGTAAATTCGACGGTCAATCATATATTTTATTGCAAAAAAAGAAACCTGCATGTTTCAAAAAACTAATTTTTAGTTTTTTTTAGCTTTATCTATTCAAATAATAGTAGTATAATTCAGGAGAAAGTGTCAAGATCTTAATTTTCCATAAGACTGAGAAAATATTTACATTTGAAAAAATTTTATTTTCAAAAATTTACACTTTAATATGTGATTGAAACTTCACCAAAGTATAGATAGATAAATATTATAAAAAATTAAGTAATAGTTATAATCTAATATTTTTTATTTAAAATTGGCGGCGAAAGCACCTCCTTGAGCCCCTATGAGGTAGGCAACTATTTATACCGATATTAATATTTTTAAGCTTTTATAGGCAAAGAGAGAGAAAATATCTAATCTCGCGTGATTTTTTTCAAGGTTATCTTTAAAAATGGTGACATAAATATTGAAAATGTAAATAAGTCATTGTGAGTGACAGGGTTAAAAAAAATAAAATAAACTTTCGGGTCCTATATATATAATATTATTCCATGTTATAAAAAACGGTTCTACTCAATTACTATAAATTTTAATTAATTTTAAAATAGATGTCAACTTAATAAATTTTATCTAGGAAAATTAGTTCATAAATATTATTATTAGTATCAATTTTTGAAAGAGATAGAGTGAAAAAAAAGGATGGCAGTTAAAGGTGTTCTATTCTAATTCCACTGGACAACTACACTTGGATATTTATTTGTTGGTTTGTCATTTTAGCTTATATGCAAATTGTAGTCCCCTCTTATTGACATTCCAAAACTGGATAGTTAACAAATTAAATTTTATGGTAATTTATGGTAAATAGATAATTTGTTTGGCTTGTGATAATATTTTTCTGTTGTTGTTGTTGTTATCATATAATTAAAAAAAAAAGAATTCGTTTGTATTTTTCTATTACAATTAATGAGATGACACATCGAACATATTTATTAAGGAATAAATCAATCGAGAAAATAGGAATTCGAATTTCTCTATTTAATTCATCAGCCAACGTTTTTCAAGTTTTTTGACTACTCAATATAGTACTTACAAAGAATATAAAAGGTCAAAAAGGTTTAATATATTTTTAGAGAATACTAAGGGCCAGTGGTATGTCGGTTGGTAAAGTCTTTGTAAAAGTTGACAAAGGGTAAAACCTTAGAATTCACCGTGTGCCCGGCCGGATGGCCAATCAGATGACACGCACTTTCATCTCTGTCAACTTTTACAAAGACTTTACCAACCGACATACAACTGGCCATAAGAGAGCGTTAGAAGTTTGAGGAAACTTTTGTAAAACATAATATAGCTCAATGAATTAAATTATTAATAAATCTTTTGATTTATTGAAACAAAATCAAATACACGGATTTAAATAAAAAATATAGAAGAGTATCTGAATGTTTTCTACTGGCTTTGTTTTAGGGAGTATATCCCGAACCTGTTCGGGATGTTTTTATGCAAAGCTGCCAACAGTAAAAATGAAATCTCCCCAAAACTTAAGATTAATTCGAATTTGTTGTTGAGGAATATTATTCTTACTTATGGAGTCAATGTATAAAAGCATCTGAAATATCTTCGCATTAATTCCACAAACAAAACCAGTCTAGGTATATTTTATTTTTGATTGAATATATATTTTTCATTTTCAAAAATTTAATAGCGTTTTTGAGTTTCTTTCGAGAAAGAGTCGGCTGACGTCATAGTCCTAGTTTAGTGTCAAGTTTATTTAAGTTTCTAACGTATGTTATACTTAGTACACATAATTTTTTTGTTGGGGGGGGGGGCTAATTCTAATTAATGAGATAAAATTAGCCATTAGATTTTTCATTAATAAATAGCACTATTATGCCAATTTATAACTTTATAGCTAAAAAAATAGCTCCAAAAAAAATAAAAATAAATAAAATAAAAAAGTTCTTAATCTCTCCGAAAATTGCACCGAGTATTAAAAATTAATAATAAATAAACTTCCGCTTTTTCTTACAATTTCTTTTGTCTATTTTTAAAGCTTCCTTTCCGATGTATATTTGATGTTTAGAGTTAGTCTATATAGATAATTCAGCAATCATTTAATATTTAATAAATTCGTTTCCAAAAGGGCAAATTTCAAATAAATCATGTCACTTCAGAATTGGTGTTAAGTACATTATCGTCCCCTCGATTAACCCTTTAAACTTGCTAACAAAACAGGGGATTAAGCGAAACAACGTTACCTCCTTTGAAACAAATTAAACTCCACCCTGTTGTTGTTCTAATGAAACATTACATTAGCATAAATTCAAGTTAGATATTTGTTTGTATGTAGTTATGCATTTCTCAATCTCATCAGATTCATATTTCATTGCTTGATACGAGTATAGGGTGTCTCCGAATCAGCTTCACTATAGAAAAATATTTTTTTAATATGCGTTTAATAATAAAAGTTATTGTTCATCAAGCACCAGCTTATTCTGAAAACAGTATTCTTTATTTTATTTATAAGGCAGAATATTGAATAATAAACTAGGAACAAATTAATTCAAAATTTGCATACAGGGAGGTCAAAAACTAGAATTAAAACAAAAAACATGAAACCAGCAATTTATTTTATATGTTGAGAAACAAATATCTCAACTGTACTATCAACCTCTCAACCTGCCAAAATTGTAAATTTATTAAGTATTTTTGAAATAAACATTTGAGGCATGAATAAATTCAATGTTTATGTTACAAATTTCCCTCCTTGTATGCAAATTTTGATCTAATTTGTAGCTAATTAATTATGTCTAGCTAATTTAATCTAATTCTGATTAAATTAAAATAAAGATCGCTTTATATTAAAGTAAATTCTAAATTATTGGCTTTTATTTTGTATATTAAGTATTTAATAAAATACTTAACGGGAATATGGTTTTGAGAATAAACAGGAGTAACTTATTCTCATGCAACGAATATTAAAATAAGTTTTTTTAAGGAACCCCATCCGGGGAATCCCTGTATTTGTGTACGTAACTCTTTCACACTCTTGTTGCCGGGTAATAAATTTTCACGCCTCGGGTAAGTGCGAGAGAGATCTCAGCCCCCGATATGCAAATCAATGTCAAGTGTGCGATTATTTGGATTGGTCGTATATTTAGACCCTCGGAATTTCATCAAATTATTCTATTTTAATTATATTGACCCATCCTAAAATTCAAATTCCGTTTTTCTATTTTTTCTTTTCCAACACACACACACACACACACACACACACACACACACACACACACACACACACACACACACACACGACGATCTATTTGGCGTATCGATCAGTATTTGTGTTTGGAAACGTTGGCATTGAAGGCAAAAGTTTCAATGTTTTCTCTACAAAATCGAACAGCAACCGTGAACGATAATATGGGTATAATTTCATATGGAATCGATAAGCTTTCATAAATTTCATAAAGTATATATAAGGAATAGTGTGCCATCTGCTTAATGTAAATAAATATATTTATTATCAATTTATAAAAATATTTTATTAATTTATGAAAAATATTCATTTATGAATGAATTAGCGTGTATATAATTATATGGTACATACTTGGAAATTTTAAAATTATTTAACCCTGATATGTAATTGAAGAAAGAAATTGAATGGTCTGATTCTAAATGCGAATTTAGATAGAAAAGAGGTTAATGGGTGCAAAAAAATATATCTACCAAAACCGCTGGTCTTTGGTAGTTTATGTTCATTTTTTGGTACAGATAAAGCGGAATTGGCTATTCTGTTCTCTTTCTGGTATCGGCCTAAGAGTTTTTTTAATTCAGGCTAAATAAACTTTTCAAAAATAGAACAACCCTTACAAGTACAAATATGTCGACCGCGTATTTCTCCGTGGTTCAAATAAACAGCCGATAGATATCGCGACCAAAACTCAAGCACTGCGTATGTAATATTTTTAATAAATATATTTAAATAAAAATGAATATTCTTAAGTATATACAGGGTTGATCAAAAGATGTGTTTTTTAATGTTTTTTTTTTTTTTTTTTTTTTTGTTAAATAAGTGGGTCCACCTAATATGGCCAATCTGTATTTAGATTAATAAAAATCGATCGAATTTAAAGGTGAACAGTATAATAACTTCACTTTTAGTATATAGAAAACAGTGAAGTTAGTTTCAAGCTTATAAGAATTGTAATGATATTGGCCTGGGCCAGCCCAAGCCAAAGGTATTCTCCTACCACTGTGCTAGCAGCTAGCAGTTCCATATTCATATTTACTTAAACCCAATTCATTGCTTTAATAATTCTGGGTTCGAATTATTTAACTCTATCCCATACCAAAACAAGAAATATCGTATGTCCAGAATACTACACAAGGAAGAAAAACCACATTGAAGGGACCACCAAATGGCAAAGAGGTAGTTCGGTCACCCACCCTCCGTCACATTACAGAATAAATCGTATTTAGAAGCGAGCAATAAAAAAATTCTGACACATTTTCTGTTTGTCTGTCCATCTTTAGATATAAGTATATCGAAAATAAATTATATTTTAATACTAATGTTAATATATATTAAATAATTCATATTGATTTAAAATCTAGAAAAAAAATTTTGTCAAGGGTGAAATATCGAATTAGACGTTTTCTATTAGTATATTTGTTTAACTTTTTTTTTTTAATTCTCGTTAGAAGAAAAAACAGCTTTTGGTTAAATCTTGTGGCTTTTCTCGTCAGAGAGGTAAACAGATTTCCAGCTGAGCTCGCGGGGATGGATTACATTTAACTGACAAGTGAATGAGTTTCAATTTCTCCAAAGAAAAGAAATTTGAATATTCTCTTGTTGGTTGTTCCAAGTCGCTTATCTGGCTCAGAAAAATGACAGACGATTTATTTTTTTTTCCAAGATCCCTGTTCATTTGAATAATTTTTTTTTCGAAATGTCAGGTGAATCTTGATATTAGAGAAACAATTTACCAAGTGAGTTCCTTTTACTCTCTTCAAAAAATTGGTTTGATTAATTATAAGTAGGCATTTTTAAAATAATGTTGAGATTTTATTTTGGTTTTGTTTTCTAAATAAAATTTTAATAAAAAGTAGTTTTCAGTATAAAAAGTATCATTTGATTGGAAGAGCATTAATTATAGTACAAAAAGAGTCATTAGTAATTAATGCAAGGGTTTGAAGCTATCTACAAGCTCGGAATGAAAAAAACAAAAATTGAGTAAGTTCTGCTAAAGATATTCCACCCCCTCTGTGGCATAACATATCTTCACACTAGTTTTAACTTTATTAAAATTTGAATTTTTATTTAAATCACACATAATTAATTATAATTATTTATTGAATACGAACAAATAATACTCAAGTATGAGTACACACTCCGATTATAGGTTAACTGAGCCAATCACGTGTCGGTCAGGCTTATACAGACTCCATGTACAGTCCAGTTAAAAAACCAACACAACAACGATCTCAGCGCCCCCTGTCAGACTGAGTATTGAATGTTTTTAAAAACATAAAGTGAAAAATATTGACAAATCAAATGATAATAATAATAACAATAATAAATAACAATTAATCCACATATCAAGAATAATATAGTCTACATAGTTGGATTTTATAATACAAGGTACATCGTTTATATTATCTACATGAAGTCGGCAACCCTGATAATCGTAAGTTGGCAACCCTGATATTTACATCATCTGCATGAAGTTAGCAACAAGATATTTACAAAATATTTTCAGTTAACATATAATCGGAGTGGGTGCTCATACTTGAGAACGATCGCAGAATAAGTCGATCGAAACGTCGTAGTTATATTGTATTATTTGTTTGTGTTCAATAAATAATTATAATTAACCATGTGTGATCTAAATAAAAATTCAAATTTTAATCAAGTTAAACACAGTAATAAAAGCTTCAACAGCTTCATTACTAAAAGTTTTAACTTGTCCATAGAGATACTATTCTGAACTATTCCTGAATTAAAAATTGTAACAGAGAAATTTCCCATGATTTTGATTTTGAATTTAGAATTAGGTGACTACGTATATAAAATATGACATAGGATAATAATAATTAATTTTAGATATATCGTATTCATAAATAATTGTAAGGAGAAAAATTAGAAAAAATTAATATAACATAAAATAGTGTCGTCTTGAGAGTTGAATTATAATAAATTTAATTTTCTTCTGAAATATTATTATTATATATAGAATAATTAAAAAAAGACCACTGAAAATTACCAGAGTAGAACTAAGTTCTCTTCGAGAAAATGGATCCATGCCAGCAATTTAAATTAATATTTCGAGATAGACGAGATAATGTTATTTAATTTTCAAACGGAAAGTGCGTCAAACTCACCACCCACCAATTAATCTCTCTTTAGCCGTTTCGCAAATAAATCTATTTTATGACTTTATTTTTATTTATTTTTTATATTAATATTAAATGAATGTGAACAGGATTAAGATCGTTTTCTTATACATGAATTTGTTTGTAAATAAACATGATAATGAATTTCGGGAGTGAAAATTTTTCAGGTTTAATATTTATGTTCTTCAAAGGTATAAATTAAAATAAAATTATACCGCGACTTAAGACTTTAGTTCTCATCGAAAAGTTAAATTCAAAAAAAATCCAAGACGAACCATTTCTTTTTAAAAATCTAAGGATTTAAAATTTTGTGGGTTATACTTTACAATACAATAAAATAGTGAATTACTATTAACGATTATATTTTCAAGTATTGAGTAAGACAAAAATAATAATAAATGAATGATATAATAAATAAATGAAACCTACTTAGTTTCTTTTTGTTAATACAGAAGAATTAAGATTTGAATTTTATTACATAATACAGTCCATCTCATTTCTTATTAAGTTTGGGACTAATTTCACAGCCAACATCAGCACTCCATCTTTTTTTACTAAGCTTGTAACAACTTCAAACTTTAACATACTACTTACAGTTATCCTACTTCTTTATTTATATATATTTTTTCTTAATTTCACATATATCTATTCCATTATAATTATAATACTATATATACATATATCTTTATAGAAGTATGTATTACATTCCTTAACCGAGATATTGATATTCTAATTTCAAAATGTGTTCCTAACTTAAGAGTTTTCATCTACAATGCATTTATTTTATTTCTAACAACTTCACATCTTTCTCTAAATATAAAAATTTGAATTGTTATAAAATTCCTATTGAAATTAAAAATATTAGTAGTTTATTTTGTAGTTTACCATAAGTAAAAAAATATCTTATATATATATTTCAAGAGTTCATTTCAATGTACTAGAGTTTTTACTTTTTTTATTTTATTTTGTCAACGAGATTTGGTAATTTTCAAAACTATGAATAATAAATAAATACAGGCGAAACGGAACAAAAAATATATATATAAAAGGTTCAAATGGATTTTCACTTTTTTTTCGGTCTAAATGGAAAACAAAAGAGGTTTATAAATATGAATCACGCATAAAGAAGGGGTTATTTGTTTGCTTGTTTTTTTTAAGAGAAAAATCCACTTGATGGTGAATTTTTTGACTTTTTGGTTAGGATTTATTCATTGAAAAATTCGAAAAATATGAGAATAATAGAAAGAAAATAAACTGGTAGACTCATTCAACCCCTTTCCTTTAATTTAATTTTATTAGAAATCGTGAATTAGCTTTTCAACCACGAATTGTAAATATAGGGTAGTTCAGAAAGAAATTCATTTTTGAAAATAGAAAGAAAACAAAACTATTAATTTTAAAACGGTTTAATCTTATACACTATAAAGTTTATTAAATGTAATTTTAGTTTTTGAAAACTAAATCATCAAGATGACGTCCTTGGCTGTGGCGACACTCTTCCAAACGAACACGAAAATTTTGAAAGACTTACTAGGATTTTCTTTTGAAATGGTTTCCATTTCTTGCTGAATATTCAGCTTCAATTGCTGCAAAGTTGTCGGATTATTAGCGTATACCTTGCCATAAAAAGAAGTCTGCTTGCTCTGAAGGACTTAAATCGGGACTCCTCGGAGGCCAGTTATATCACCCCTCCGTGAAATCACTTTCTGAGTAAACACATCCCTTATCAGACGTATGCTCTCATTGGAAGTGTGATATGGGCTTCATCCTGCTGCAAATATGTATTTCGATTGTAACCTCGCGATTCTTGTAACTTCGAATGAGAGCATGCGCGTGATAAGGGATGTGTTCCCCCAGAAAGTGATTTCACGGAGGGGTGACATAACTGGCCTCCGATGAGTCCCGATTTAAGTCCAGCAGACTATGGGGACACCTTAAAAGCAAGGAATACGCTAATAATCCGACAACATTGCGGCAATAGAAGCTGAATATTCAGCAAGAAATTGAAACCATTTCAAAAGAAAATCCTACTAAAATTTTTCAAAATTTTCGTGCCCGTTTGGAAGAGTGTTGCAACAGCCAAGGACGTCATTTGATGATTTAATTTAAAAAAACTAAAATTACATTTAAAGTAGTTGTTCCGCCAAATGCGTTTCCTTAGGATTTTTTTGAAATTTTTACAGATTATTATTTAAATACTTCTGCATCGATTTGGTGGCAAAACGAAATTTATGAACAATACAGTTCCGGAGATATTAAATTTCAAAAATCGAGTTTTTCAGGCTTTTTAACATTGCAGTATACGAGATATCAGAAAATTTACATACATATTTAATTATAATTAAGAAACCCTTCTTACCATTTTTATAAAAAACTAAACCAACATTAAACAATAACCAATACATATTTTAAGACAATTTTGATTCATGGTTACAAGACAGTTTCTGGGATAATGAAAAATGTATAAAAAAAAATGTAGACTAATTTGGCAACAGCGCATTTATTTAACCAGCGAAAGATGCATGCGCTAGATTTTTTCAAAATTATAATTTTCATAAGGTTACGTAGGCGGTGATTACATTTGTTAAAAAATAACAAAACGATTTTTATAGAAATTTAAAGTGTATTTTATCTGTCATTTTAATATAAAAATATTCAATCTCTTACAATGGTGCCAAATTTGTCAAACGAAAACGGGATTGGCTAGAATTGGTACATAAACAGCAAAAAATTTCGGGCTTATGAACTATGAATCGGGAGTCGGGTTGGCTCAATCAGCTAACGCATTGGCCTCGCTTCGGCATCGATCGATTATGACGATGTTGAAGTGGGAGGCCGGGGTTCGATCATAGCTGGCAAATAAAAATTTCTACCGGCTGAAAACTCGGCTCCCTCACTAACCCTACTAACACTTTACTTATGTGCTGTCTAAATGGGCTTTGTTCCCGGTGACATTAAGGGCCGGTTGCTATGTCGCAAAGTAAATGATTTTTACCACTAACCAAGGGTAGATGGTAAATGGAGGGGCTGGGATGGCCAATCAGATGACAGGAACTTTCAGCCCCTCCATTTAACATCTACCCTTGTTTAGTGGTAAAAATCATTTACTTTGCGACATACAACCGGCCCTAAATAAATTTAAAAAAAACTATGAATCCTTATTGTCTGTTTTTGCTAGTATTGTCGCGAAACAACTACCTTAATAACTCTAGTAGCACAATGTTTCAAACTATATAGTAACTATATTGTCCCTATATAGATTTTGAGAATCTATATAGGCACTATATAGTTACTATATAGTTTGAAACATTGTGCTACTAGGGAAACTTTATATTGAATAAGATTAAACACTTTTAAAAATAATAGTTTCGTTTTCCTTCTATTTTCAAAAATGAATTTCTTTCTGGACCACTCTATATAAATAATAACAGTTTAAAAAAAAAAATTATCTGGTGCTTTTTTCGGACACGATGTTAACAGCTGCTCTGCGTTTGTATGTACTTAAAGGCTTTCTGGCGACAACCTGTTATCTCTGTTGGGGTACCGTGATTGCACGCGGTGCGTGAAAACAGGGCAAGGGCCCAAGAGAAGAAGGGCAAAAGAGGAGAAGAAGAATGTGCTTTGGTGAAAGGGGCTGGAAGATAGCAAGAGGGTGAGTATCGATTTGCAGATTCACCGTGGAGGCTGTGATGAATGAACCCTCCCTCAGCCCTTCAGCCCTTCATCCCTTTCGCTTTGCCCTCTACGTTACAAACAGGTGGTTGGTTGGCTCCATATATAAATCAAATATAAAATGTAGTCCCCACTCTTTAATAACAAATTTTTTTTTTATTATTTATTAAAATCATCCCGAAGACATTTTTATATACAGAGTAAACAACCCGAGGCTTAAAAAATTGATAGCGATAAAATATTCTAAACAGGATTTTGAGGCAATCTATCAACCAGCCCTAAATAAAGTTTTTCAACATATTTATTAAAGATTTTGATACTTTCGAACAAATTCTAATCATGATTTATTGATAAAAATTTTGTGATTAATCTCGTTTAAGATTTATAACAAATAAAGAGATCTAAGACATGTTAAATTCTCTCTAGAGTACCATGATATAAACGAGTTGAGGATAGGAAATGGGGTGTCCAATCTTTTAGCTTACTTGGGCTAAATTGGAAGAATATGAGCTGGTTTGGGCCACACATAAAATACACTAACGCTAATAATAGACGGTGTGCAAAAGAACTTAGAATATGTACTTAATATACTTAAGAAATTAAGCTTTCTTACTTTATAAATTTTTTATTATAAAAGTAAGAGACAAATCAGCCACATAAAATTATAGTGAGAATTTTGGCATTGTTTATGGGACATTAATCCGTCGATATTTAGCTCAAAGCTATTCTCAAAATGCTCATCAAATATTTTGGATCTAGCTTCATTCTTTGTGTGCTTAATACTTTAAAATAGATGCTTGAATAAATAAAATTATTTAAGAATCACTTTATAAATACCTGTCATTGCTAAATAACGTCTTAATTTCAAAAATTCAGTACTCATAAACTAGTGGAAAGTTAAAAAGATTGTATTTTTAGTAATTTCACTAGGATTTTCATTCTCAATCTCATAAAGTTGGTAAGATTGCGATTTTTTGTCGGACCACATTGATAGCCATCTTAGGCCGCATGCAGCCCGCGGGCCGCGGGTTGGACAAGCCTGGGATAGAACTTAAGCAAGTCTGTTTTCGTAACTTTGCTTACTTCTTAGTCGTTTTCCGTTTAATAAAATTAAATTAAATATTGTCTCTAGCAAATTATAATAATGATTTATTTATTAAAAACTTTGTAATTAATCTCTGACTAGAATGCTTTTTTTGTACAATATATCTCGCCCCTTTTCTTTTTGAATAAATATCCCCCTTATCGTGATTTTAGCAAATAGCTAGTTACTTTCGGGCCCGTTTGTAGATATTTTATTGTTTATTTACCTATCTAATTGTGAATATTTATTTGTTATAAGAATCGATGAAAGTCGTCCAATAAAGTCATCGGTTGGAGAGATTACTGATAAATAATCCGAAAATTAGAGAAATATGAAGGTCAAATGGAGTTCAAATAATATGTTCAAAGTTTAACCCCATCGGAATAAACATATCTTTCTAAAATATCTTTGTATTTTTTGTATTGGAAAAAAATCAGATGCAGTAGTTGATCGAGAACTAATGTAGTATTGTTTTTATGGGAAAAATAGAAATTGTTTACTCGATATATTTCTGACACAGATGTTAGGAGGGTTAAATTCGCTATTCTATGTCAGGCAATTATTAATTAAATATAACTATAAGAAATTTCAGCTCTTATTTTTTAATTGTATTATTTTATTTAATCTATTTATTTATACAATTTAATTGGTCAATTTTTAGAAGATTCAGTGAAAGTTGTGTGATATGCCCATTATTTAATTTATTATGTGATAATCTCAAAATTTGTGAAAAATCAAATCCCATATGAATTCTAATAATTTGTTGAGAGCACCATGTTTTTGTTTAACAGCTGTTTACATATGCTATCAAAATGAAATATTATTATTTTCAATCGTGTAACATTTTAATCCCTGTTTAGTGTCTGGTGTAAAACAAAACTTATCATATTGATAACCGATACCCATTAAGAAGAGAGACATCTCAACAACCCCTCATACCTTTTTTTGTCTCTAACCGTGTTCTAGATATCGGCTATCTGTAAAGCTCTCTGGGAAACAGAAGATTATTTGGTGGTCGTTGCGTCTTAAGAGGCGATTTATCTACCAACGTGGCTGTTGAGAAGAGATTACGAGTCGGAGAGTTGGTAATTCAATTACAACACACACACACACACAGATAAAATCAGTTTGTTTGTTCTATCCATATATAAAATATATTCTAAAACCATTTTCCGCAACAGAAACAAAATCGACATTTTATAAAACAAAACAAAAAAGCCTTTAAGGGTTTTCGGATTAAATTATTAAAAAAAATAACATAAGCCTACTCTTCTGTTTCTATTGATACTGAATTTTAAATGAACCGATTGGGGGAAAAAAAAGTTCGAGGATGTTCTCTGTTATGTCGAAAAATTTCCTTGGAGATAGAACAAAAAAGTGTACAAGCTAAAACCAATCCCCAGAAATGTTCTCTATTGAAATTTATTCTAGAATAATGGGTCTATATAAATATGTTAAAAAAATAAATAAATAAACAGCAGCAACGAGAAAAAATGTACATGAAAAAGTTTGTAGCAGAATGGAATCACAAATTTAAATGGTTGATCGTGAAATATTTTAAATTTGAAAGAAGGTTTTTTAGAAAAAGCAAAATTGTATTGGATTTGGATCAAATGAGGGTGAAATTTTGAATAGTGAATTTTAAACTGCGCAAGGGCTAACTTGAGACATTTTTTACCGGCAGTTCATAAGTCGAAAAGTCATGGCAAAAATAAATAAATAATTTAACTATTCTTTAAAGAATTATTTAAATTGAATGTATGTGTAAAAGAGGCAACTGTGGGTCAGTGGTCAGAGTGTTGGGCAGCTGTACCGAAGTATGCTGGTTCGGGACTGAGTCTCAGCAGATAATTAATGTCGCCTCCTCATGGAAAGCAATGGCAACCTATCAAGAGTATAATTGCCTAGTCAACCTCTCCAAACAAGCCGTTCGGAACCGGTCTTTGTAAAGCAGCTAAACACACTCAGCACAGGTATATGTGGAGAGGTGTCGAAACGTCAGGGAGACCTGATATGGCACTTGAAGAAGAGAAGTATGTACAATGATAATTTTTCGGAATTCATTATTTTACCACAATCATTTTTAGGGTTCCGTTCAAAAGTAAAAGGTGACCCTATTAATGACTTTACAATGTCTGTATCTGTCTTTAAAATAATAAAAATTAAATTCAATTTATCATAGGGATGTATGCCTGTAAAAAACTCAAGTAGAATGATGATTGATTTTTTTTTTAATTTAATTGGCTTTAAAAAATTTCTGTGAGAGAGAACCCCAAATTGGCCATGTTTAGGTGATTTTTATACCTGTGGTTTAACTTGAAATTATTAAAATTTTTTACAAATTTTATTATTCTCTTTTTATAAACAAGAAATAAGAACAAATCATGTTATATAGATCTATAAGGTGCCGAACCCTCGGTATTCCGTAGGACTAGCATTTTGTTGGCTTAATCTATATTTAATTCGCTTTAAAATGACGGTATGAATAGACCACAACTAAGTGGCCATTTTTAAGTGATTTATGTACCTTTCAGTGTTTACAAGTGGCTTAATTTAAAATTATGAATAAATAAATTCTACAAATTAGGCGATTCTCTCCTATTATCAAGGACACATAAAAACGAATGTGATATCTTAAGTACATATTTTTGGAGATATAAGTTAGGATGCGACTTAAGCCTGGCATTTGGCCGGCTTATCAATTCTAAGTGAGTGATTTTTTATATTTAAATATAAATAAAAAATTTTGATCTATATAGGTGAATTTAAATTAAATTCGTTATCTCAAATTATATAGATTCAAGAGTACGGAACCCTCGGTGTGACGTAGAACTAGCATTAATTTTAATTTAACTCACTTTAAAAATTGAAAAGTTTTTATGATTTTTGCGCGAGTAGCAGAGTTGTTGCAGTTCCACAAAAGAGAAACAAAGAGATTGTCTTGTGACTTTAAAATGACGGTATAAATAGAATACAACTAAGTGGCCAATTTTAAGTGATTTATGTACCTTTGGGGCCGTCCATAAATTAGGTCACACAGTAAGGGGGAAGGGGGCATATCAGATTTGTGACAAAATCTGACAGAGGGACCGGGGATCTGAAAAATGGTGATGTCACAAAAGTCAAATTAAAAAATTTATAAAAATTTATTTTTTAGATTTCATGATATGAATAAAAATAAAGTCAAACTTAATATGAGTTTAATTTATAAAAAAATCTACAATTATTAAATTATAGAGTATAAAAGTAATAGAGTGAGGTCACAATACAGGGGAAAATGGTGCGGATAGAAGGTTTGAAGTCCCTGCCTGGCAGGTATATTTTCCAGTTCAAGCATGTCACAGACAAGTTCAGACGAGTTTTATTCTAATAAAAATTGTTCTCGCTGAACTGAAAATGTGACAGAATGTGACACAGAGATGAAGGAGAGGTCTCTATAAATCTTAAAAATTCGAGGGCCCCTTTCAGAGTACACAAGAGCCTTAATTTAGAGTTATGTATAAATTCTATATATTTGGCGATTGTCTCCTTATCAACGACAAATAAAAAAGAATTTGATATCTCAAGTATCTTAGAAGATATAAAGTACGGAAACCTTAGAATCAGTGGCGTAGCCAGAAAATTTTTATGGGGGGGGGGCGGGTTCAATCCACAAAGAAAAATATTTGGTGGGAATTGTTTTATTAAAACAAATAGGTACTTCAAAAAATTAAAAAAGAACATAAGTAATTCTTGATTAAACTATGGAATATATTGAATTATGGTTAGTTTGCCATAAGAAACGGTTTGTCGTTGCCGTTACTCATCCCATAAGACCAGCCCTTGAGGGGGGGGGGTCAGAAGCCCCTTCCCCCCGTAGCTACGTCCCTGCTCAGAATGAACTCTGATTTGCAATTATTATTTCTGAGTGTTTTTTTTTTAAAATATAGATACATATAATTTTTTGATTGATATAACTGAATTTTTTCTCCAGTGAAAGAATTGTTAACGTAATAACTAAATTCTGGAACCAATTATTCAATAATCAATTTCCAAACAACAAAATAAATCCGATTACGTAGCAATAAATGTATTTTGTGTTGTATATAGAGTGCTAATAACAAATTCTTCTGTCATAATTTCAAAGTCACCCGACACTACCAAAATCTAAATGGCCCATTAATATGGGTAACGCGAGAATCTTTTTTTTTTTGAAAATGTGTAGGCGATTGAGCGCGCACAGGTAGCCGTTTCGAGATGAGTAAAAAAAAAACTGTGTATAAAAGTGAGTGTGAGCGAGGCTTTGTTTGTGGTGAGGGACCACCCAGGAATTCGTGACCACCGTAGAGCGGTTTGAGACGCCCGGGACCTGAAATCCCAAGTACCGGTAGCGCCCTTGCCCCGTCCCGACTGTCTTCTCAAATATTAACGAGGAATTTATCATTCATTTTATGTCCAAACACTTTTTTTCCACTTCTGCTTGTTTGTCTCACTCGGAGTCACTTCGCTGTTTTCGAGGATTTTACGATTCTTGAACATCGGCGGGATGTCCAAAAAATTTAATCAAAATAACGATAGAGAATTTATTAAACGAAAATTTAGGGGAAATTTAACGATTTTGGATAGTTTTCACGTAAATATTTGACACTTTTATTAAACAAGATGGGTTACCTTATGCAGTGGAATACCCGCTTCATTCGTAATAAATGTTAAGTGTCTATTTAGTAGATTCTCCAGAAGCTTCTCCTTACCTGAAAAGAAAAAATTTCATTGCCAAATTCTAATAAAAAGTCAATTTAATATAAATACAAAAAACGACTAATTTTAATAATTTAATAATAATACTTATATTAATATAAAAACATTTACTACCAAATTCTATTAAAAATCAATTAATTAAAAATACAAAAAAATTTATTTAAATAATATTAATTTAAAAATTATTTATATTAAGGCTGGAAACATATTGGGAGGAGAGCAAAGAAGTGAGCAAAGCTGGGGAAAACAAACTTATTTAACTTTTTTATTTATGCTCTCTACTCAGTTCATTTATAGCATCGTCTTGTAGAGACCTGAACATTGAATTTAAGAGGATTGAAGTTTTTGAAAACAGAATGGTATGTGAATTGAATTCAATTTTGATGAGGCAGTTCAAGGTTCAAAAAAGAGAGAAAATTATATTTATCTTTTTATTCAAAACCGACGTTTCGGAGACTCTCAACCTTACAAAACCCCGAAGAAGGAGGGAAAAAGACTCCGAAAAGGCGGTTTTGAATAAATAGATAGATATAATTTTCTCTTTTTGAACTTTGTACCGGCTCATCAAAATCAATTCAATTGAATTCAAGTATGTTTGTTTGTAATGATTTTTGCAAACTTTTTCGTTGGGGTAATATTAATACCTAATTCAATTAATTAAATAATTTTACAAGAAATAAATTAGAGAGAATTTATTTTACAAATAAAGACTTTAACAAACCTAAGATAGGCTTTTCTACACGGTCTACAGTTCAATAAATAACCACTACCCGTTTATGCAATGTTATTTTTATTTATTTCATTAGGCCAAAAATACAGTCCACGTCCGATTTCGTTTCTGAAATGTTCATATTATTTGTATGTAAGAAGAAAAAATACTTTCCGCAGTTGTAATGTAATAAATAAACTATCATATGTAGGTACTTGTACTTATAATACAAATTTTACAATAGTCAAAAATTTGAGTTAAAAAAACCATTTTTTTTACCAAATTTTGTTTTTTCGAATCTTTATTAATAACATCAAGTTGTTATCTGGTGACAATAGAAAAAGAATAAATTAAAAATTGACTCCGTTGCTTGATTCAAATATGTTTATTTAGGTCCGAAAAGCTCTGGACTGAAGATGAATGCAATGTATTCAAAAAAAGCTTCGTATAAATAAAAATATTTAAAACAAGCGGGAGATATAATCTTTGATTTATTCGTTTTAATAAAGGCGTTTGTAGCTGCTAAGAAAGGATGAATGGATAAAAATCCATATTCTTAAACTAAATTC
The DNA here is from genome assembly GCA_024734495.1 of Forficula auricularia. Lineage (NCBI taxonomy): Eukaryota > Metazoa > Arthropoda > Insecta > Dermaptera > Forficulidae > Forficula > Forficula auricularia. The sequence goes on from JALMQS010000618.1 coordinate 273,371, forward strand.
TAGTAAAGCGGAATAGATTTATTTTGCCGACATTATCTTCATCTGATATTTTTATAAAGCGAAGAGAAAGTTATTATTAAAAATCAGACAGCCATACTTTCATAGAAATTATACTTTTTCTTATTAATTAAATTATCTCAGATGGGACGAAAACTATTCTATTCAAATTGTGCTCAAATGGGCCCCTATGGAGAAAGTTTTGGGGTAGTTCTGATTTTTGCATATATATGTTTTCTGCGGCGCTGAATTCAAGTCTTTTATTTATTTCCTTAGGCCAAAAATACAGTCCACATCCGATTTCGTTTCTTAAATGTTCATATTTGAATGTAAGAAGATTAAATACTTTCCGGAGTTGTAATGTAATAAATAAACATATCAAATGTAGGTACTTGCACTTATAATACCTACAAATTTTACAATAGTCTAAAATTTGAGGCAAAATTTTATTAAAAATTATTTTTTACCAAGTTTTGCTTTTCAAATCTTTATAACATCAAGTTTTTATCTGGTGACAATTGATAAAGAATAAATTAAAAATTGTATCCTTTGCTTGATTTAAATATGTTTATTTATACGAAGGTCTTTTTTGAAGGCATTGATTTATTCGTTTTAATAAAGTCGTTTGTAGCTACTAAGAAAGGATGAATGGATAAAAATCCATATTCTTAAACTAAATTCTAGTAAAACGGAATAGATTTATTTTGCTGACATTATCTTCATCTGATATTTTTATAAAGCGAACGGAAAATTATTATTATTATTATTATTATTAAAAATCAGGCAGCCATATTTTCATAGAAATTATACTTTTTCTTATTATTTAGATTTTCTCAGATGGGACGAAAAAAACAAACAAACAAACCTATAAGTGATTATCAAATAATAGTAAGAATAGAGATGTCACAATAGAGTCATTTATAAATGTCATGTCCAAAATGTCTTATTTCTTGAAATTTTTTTTAATAACAAGAATACCATTATAATTGGCATTTTTATTTACGCATTTTATCGCCATTTTGGAAAAATGATAATTTCAAATAAATGACAAAGATGAAAAATATATTAAAGAAAACGTCATTTTTTTCTTCTTCTTTTACTTTTTGTCTCATTATTAAGGTTTTACTTTGAGTGATGAGGCGACGGGTGACATGAGCTCTTTATCAGCCGCTTGATGAATTTTAATTGAGCCCTGTCGCGATTGTTCCAACCAGCATGACTTTTTGTTTAATGGCTTTGTTACTTGCGATCAATCACATCAACGCCAATAGAAAAGTATTCTTGGGTGACAAAGATTGGTTTTAAAATGAGATGTTGTCATGAAGAGAGTAAAAGTATTATTTTTTCAATTTTCTCTATAAAATCATTTAAATTCCAATTAATTAGGAAAGGTTTATTCGTAAAGAGAAATCAATAACGTTGTTTTCTGCTTGATGCAAATAAACATATATGTTGTATATATTTTCTTTGTTTGAGACTATAGTTTTAATTAGAAATATTTTATCATAAAGAGAAACAAAGAGGTTGTCTGTAAATAAACATACACACTTATAATGTAAAGAAAATTTTGAATTTTTTTAGAAACTTTTTAAAATTTAAAATATAAAATACTAGGTAGGTTTTACAAAAATAAAAAAAGCTTGTCTAGCACGACTCAGTGTCCTCTGTGAACTCTTGAAGATGGGCTTATACCCCGAAATATATATAGAGTCGTGCTAAACAAGCATCTGATCTTTTATTTTTGTGAAACCTACCTAGTATTTTTATATTTTAAATAAAGTTTCTAAAAATTTTTCAAAATTTTCCTTACTTTATGTGCTAAACAAGCTTCTGATCTTTTATTTTTGTGAAACCTACCTAGTGTTTTATATTTTAAATTTAAAAAGTTTCAAAAAATTTTTCAAAATTTTCTTTACTTTATTTAAAATGTTTCACCAAGAAGCGACACTTTTCCTTAACAAAAAAAATACACACATATATATCAAATATATAATATATATATATGTATCAGTATAGCGTGTGGTCCAAGGATGGTGTGGATGCGGCGGCGCATCCCTAAAATTTCAAACATTTAGAGTATTTTCATAAATATATGAGGTCAACTTCAAAATTTCAGAGGATCTTTAAATTTTCAAATTATTATTCGTTATTTCAAATATTTCTACCATATTTATTCTGAAAAGTATGTATATTGTGGTTCTCGAAATGAAATAAAATAGTTTAAAGGGGCAATTAAAATGAATGATTTTACCCAAAAGGGTGCGATTAGAAGGTTTGAAGTCCCTGCCTGGTATATATTCCAGTTCAAGCATGTCAAAGACAAGTCTTGACCAGTTTTAGTCGAATAAAAATTGTTCTCGCTGAGGAACTATTAAAGGAATAAATAAAGATGATTCGGGAATCTTTAGACTAATCCGTTTCTAACAACTCAATATATAAGATCGGAAATAACTAAGAATGTCTAGACAAGTCATAGCTTGTTTATAGCAATAGAATTAGTAGAAATTTAAGATTTTCTTATTGAACAGGCTGATTCATTTTAAAAGATGGTCGATATCCATCTCAGGGACTGTTGAGTTTAGGTCACAAGATTTAATTTCTGATCCTACCCTCTATCACACAAAGCAGTATCCGTTTATTATAAAGGTTTATTGTTAATTAACAAATTCATTTTATTTATTTATTTAATTAGTTATCCAAATATATTTTTTGATCTGATCTAAGGAAAATCTTTAATAAAATATTGACCATATTTTTCCTATTCTTAACGAATATAGCCGTTACGATTCTAGTTAAGTTGAGGGTCGCATCTCTATATATTCCCACCCCTATCTTTAGTCCATTTTAATAAAAAAATCAATCCAATGGGATGTGATGAACTTGGGAATTTTTAATAGTCATAGGGAAAAACATTAAATTCGCAATTATTAACCCCGTGTTATATATCGCATGTATTAATTATTTTTGTTAGACACATTAGAGGCTATCTATAATATTTTTGGTGCTCTCAATTCTTCCTATCTCTGTAATAATTTATTAGTAATATAACTTTTTAAATTTTAAAATATTTATTTTTCTATAGAGACTCACTTTTCTGAGTGTTGGATATTTGTCAAAGTGAACAGGAATAACTTCGTTAAACTTGACAAAAAAGTGCCAGAATAAAGATAAAATATTAACAGAACTCTCCATTACTTTGTCAAATTCCTCAATAATGGCCGAAAAAAACCTTTTAGAAGGTAGATATAAATTCATAAAAACGTTCAATGCTCACGTACGCTATATACCTTTTTCATTTATTTTTATTTTGTTTAGAGAGAGTTAGCAAGATGTGTAGCTCTCTCTCTCTCTCTGTTGAATATTATTATATCCATCCCAAACCTAGGGAACAACATACACATAGATGTAAATGTTTCATTATTCAAAGTTAATTAGTGGCAGAAACGGTCAGATAGAGAAAAGGGGAGACCAACCGACATACAGACAGACATACATACATTCGGTGTCGTTGTTAATAGAGTTTTTCTTCTAGTTGCTAAAAATACATTTAAATGTTGTTGAAAACGAATTAAAAAAATAAAAAGAGACGGTAAAATCAATAATGAATGAATAAATAATTGTTTTTGATAAATAAATCAAGTTTTTTTTTTTTAATTTAGAATTTTTGTATTTTAAATGAAATCGAATTGTGTATTTCAATTTTAGATTATTTTGCTTAAATGTAGGTATATTTTGAAAAAGTAGTGAAGAAAAAAAATACTGTAACAGGAATAGTAGGTAAATGGACAAAATTAAAAACTCAGATTAAATGGGCCAGAAGTTTCGTAAATTTATTTTGACTTCCTCAGTGGCCCATCTTTTTCACTCTTGTCTTAAAACACAGAGTTATTATTAAATCAGCCACTGAAGAAGTCAAAATAAATTGACGAAACATCTGCCCCATTAAATAAAAACTCTCTGTTTTTAATTTTGTCCAATTTCTTGCTATTTCTGTTACTAAATTTACTGTGGATGCGAATGATACAAAAAAATACTTTTTTCTAAATTTAACATATAAAAAAAAATCAAATTTCAATTTCAAAATCAATTTTATTCTTAAATAGTCTCAACGATCTCCTAGATTGAATTCTTTTAAAATTAATCAAAAAACTAAAATATTTCACCATTATATACACACACATATTTATAAAATAAATACAAATCTTTTAAAAAACAATCTTTAAACGATTAATAAAAGCCAAATGTTTCTAGAGAATTTTTCTTTTTGCCAATGAAAAAATTTCTCTTATTTCTCTTAGAAAAACAAATAGTTTAGCAGAAGAAGGAACTTTCTACGGCTTTTCGTTCTTAAGTCATCGTGGGTATCTGAACCAGACACACAGACAGAAAAAAAACATGTTTCAGACATTTTTAAACACAATGTGTAAATAAATAAATAAATAAATACATTTTTCGTGAATTCAATAGCAGGTTCGCCCAGCATGCAAATATACAGGATCTCTACAAAAGCTTCCTCGGAGGGAGAGTGAGCTATTTTTTTATTTTAAGAGAGGCTGGACAAAAAATGTCTGATTAAGCAAATAAAAAATAAAAAATATATTTTATACATCTATAATATTATTATTGACTCAATGATATATACTCAATGATACTTACAAAAGCTTCGTCAGAGGGCGAGTGAGCTATTTTTTTATTTTGAATGATAAGAGGCTGGACAAAACATGTCTGATTAAAAAAATAAAAAATATTCTATACATCTATAATATTATTATCGACTCAATGATATATATGAATTGAAAGTTTCTTTTTGCCAAGAGTAGTAGAATTTTTATAAATTAAAAGAGACAACAAAGGGTGTGTCTTCTGGTGGAAAAATAATTTTTTTAATTTATTTACTTATAACGAGACTATAGTTTCGAGGGTTTTGCCCTCTTGATCAGTCTATTACAATTGATTTACAGGAATTGATGTGAGAAAGTTAGTTTTACACGTGGTCTGGGTAAATCATGCTTCGCCATTTATACTGTTTCATTTTTTTGGCTGTAGTTGGCGGTATTGGAGTTTTTATTTGCGCGGCTATTTTTAAGATACGACTTTCCGAAAGTTCGATTTTCCGATTTAAGAATTTTTCTGGTGAGTTATTTTATGTATATGTCTTTTATTGTCTCCTTTAATGATATATATGGTTTAAGAATTTGGGCACGGTTTTAGACCTCCTTGCGATTGAACTTCTTTGATTTGATAGAATATATTTATAAAGAAAGAGAGATAAAAACTTTTTATACACATAGGCCTATATATTGTTTTAAATGAATGGGAAAAACATTTTTTTTATTTTATTTATGGGTTTTCTTTTTTGAGGTTTCTTCTGGGAATGCTTCATATATCAAAATGTAAAAATTCCCGATAACATTCTATTTATTATGTAGAAATTTATTTTTTCCGCCTATCTGTCGTCAAGAGACGTTATCAGCATCCGTTGGGAAATATTTCACCTCTGACGATTGCTTTTTTTTATATTTAGATTTTTATTTGTTTTTATTTACTCTTCGCGAATATGACTCGTGTCACGCGAAGGGTTGTTTGAATTTTTTTAAAAGAAATATGCCGAGAAAATTTCAATAAGCTTATATACGGGGGTGGAGGTTCCAGTGATCATATCTTGAAAAAGCACTCACTCTAGCTATTTTTTTTTATTAAAATTAATTTTATAAATATTATAATATGTAAATAGAAGATTAAATGAATGAGATTGTACGGTATGTCTATTTATCAGTACATTTCAAAATATTTGAAATGGAATTTTATCCCGAATTCCTTGTGGGAAAAAAGATCAATGGCCTTTAAAATAGTGTGTGTGCACCCTCTTGTGGAGGGGTTGAATTAATTGTTGACTTCTGTCAAAATATAGTTAGAGCAGGATGATTTATGTATAAATGGGAATTATAATAAAAAATCTTAAAAATAAAAGAGAAATATTAACATTTTTGGGGAAATCAGAATATGAACCTCAATAGTTCTATGATAACTTTGAACACCTACCCGTTCTTAGTTAAAGTAAATCAGCTCTAAAGCCTGATAAACTGCAACCACATAAGTTAGAGCCAAAAGGAAGAGCATATTTTTGACTGCTGCTAAGATGTCCTCTAGCAAAGTTAAACGGACAAACCAGCCACTTCAGAATAATCCAATTCTAGATATTAATTTAATGTCTAATTGGCTGATTGATTAATAATGAAAACAAATCAAACTAGCTCGATCGTTGATTGATTGATTATCTCTTTGCTTTTAGAGAGTTGAATTCTCTCCCTGCCTCCAACTTTCCCAAGCCCTAACCTTCAATTTTTAAAACCCATGTCCACAATTAACTTCACATTCAATCCAACCCCAAGATTTTCAGGAATGTACGAGTCCATTCAGACTCTGGGGTCTCCTTGGGATCTTGAACCTTCATGCAACTATATTATTAAAAAATTATGTTCAAAAAAGTTCTAGACCTCATAATTTACAATAACAAGCCGCAAAGTACCTATCGAAATTCGGAAGAATGTAGAAATTTCATTATAATAAAATGTCCGGACATGGGAAGAGAACCATTATAGCTACTACAAAAGAAAAAGTAACTAGATCATCATATCGGTTCTGATTTATCAGAATATTTTATTTACATCTAATATAAACATACTCACCATTTATATAAAATATGTAGTAATAAGGATCGTGACTTAATGATTCACCAAAAAAGATATCCCCATAAAAATTCGAAATTAAGCGAAGCATAACAGACTGATTAAATTTGGGGAAAATATTGTATTATAATTAATATTTTAAGGAAGCAAGTATTATCACTTAAAATTAAAGGATAGGACGTGTTATCTATTCAGAGAAATTCAAATCTAGACACTTCACTAATTAAATGAATCTTCTCAAAAATGAGTATATCGTCTCAAGAACATTCATAGTTCGATCTTAAGTAGGTTGCAGCTGTATACTTGTGGAATCGTTGATTTTGGCTAACAGCTGTCTTTGCGGCCATAGGTAGCTCGGATAACTAAACTGCCGTTAGTTGCTATGTAGGGGTAATTAATAAAAATTAAGAGCTGTCTGTGATAAATTGAAAAGTTGAGTGCTCAAATTTACTTTACGTAAAAGTCAATATCTGGGGCAAGACTTGTAAGATAGCTTTTTTCTAGTATATTTTTCATCTAATAGTACGTAGTTGTGAGTTCCGATCATATTTATCGATATAAAAATACTTTAAGGGAATCAAAATAACACAAACCCTATTAAACGTAAAAAACAATTTCACTAAGTTCACAATGTTTTGATTTTACAGAGCGAAAAAAAAATATGTATGTAAAAGTATTTTACTCAATTGTGGGAGGTATGAAACATATTTATAATTACCAAAAACAAAAGCTAAACAATTAAATTGCTACTTAAGTATTTTTATAACTAATCGTAAGTTTGAAATTGGGTTATCTCAAATGTAAGAAAATGTTAGTTAATGACTTTTCGCAATAAGCCCACGATATATTATATATGTTGCAGCAGTAAAATCCCGTTTATAGTAAGAACGGGTTCTTAGTTAAAACGCGTTTCACTGAATACCTTTGCGGAAACTAGAATTTACTGATGTTAGTTGAGTTTGGTCCAAAGGTCTAGAATCTTCATTTTTGATCTTCCGCCTCATTTTGGGTGTTTATTTTCAAAATTTTATAAACGAAAATGTTAAAAATAGTAATTTTTTATAAAAAATAGCAATTTTTGACATTTTCGTTTAAAAATGTTTGAAAATAAACACTCAAAATGAGCTGGAAGGTCAAAAATGAAGATTCTAGACCTTTGGACCAAACTCAACTAAATCCTAGTTGCCACAAAGCTATTCAGTGAAACGCGTTATAACTAGTAAGAACCCGTTCTTACTAAAAACGGGTTTTTACTGAAACATATATTTGTGGATGGAAGTCAAATTGAGTTCAAAATTTGATGAAACACCCATAGTGTAATTCAGGCATTAGAATCGGGGATGAATAATCAAAATTTCGAAACAAACTCAAATCAGCTAGATCTCTCTTCAAATTGAATAATTATTTGAAATTTAATTAAAATAAGCAAATATATTTTATTTTAATTGTTAAATCATAATGTATTTCATGATTCAATAATTTTTCAAGATTTATCTTTGAAAAATTCTTTTTTAAAATCAAGATGCCAACTACTTAAAGAGTGAATTTTTTTTCTCATTAGTAACCCTCTCTTAATTATGATTTAATAAATGGCCTAATTGCCCCGGATGTCCTCCTCCCTTTTAAATATTTTGATATCTCCATGAGGCGTGATTCAGAGCCCGTCACACAATGGAGCGATTGCCTTTTCTAATGGAGGATTTCAACGAAAGGACGAACGAATCCTTGACTCCTTTCTCACCGTCCTATCCCTCTCCCTAACGACCGACAAACGCCATTCCATCAAATTATCCTTTTAAAGCGAAAGAAGTAAAAAAAAAAACGTTCCATTTTTCATTCTATTATCTAATTCTATTAATTATATTTGACAATCATATGAAAAAATAGAAGAAGCAGGATCCTTACCGAGGAAAATATACCCTGGGAATAAGGGTAGATTTTTCTTAGTATCAATTAGGTATCTACAAATTACAGAGTTCAAAAAATGTTTTATAAAATTTCTGAAATAAACGATTTACGTCACAAATCTGCTCATTCGAACTTTTTACTGGAGGAAAACACTGTTTAAAGACTAGTTTACACGGGCTTAGTACTAAGCATTAGTACAAACCATTCTTACTAATTCTGTGTGTGTAAACACACAATATACATGGTTAGTATTAGTAGAGTGGCAAATGCGAGTGAATAGAATGGTTTCTATTTACTAATGGCAAGTAGTTTCCACTACCACATATATTGACAACTCGAATTGCCATCTTGCAGCTTTCACTATACACTAATTAAAGTGGTTAGAAGAGACGTGTGAACCACTACTAATCAGTTAGTCTGCTAAGTGCTTAGTAAATGTAATGATACTAATGGCAAGTACTAAGCCCGTGTAAACTAGGCTGAAAACTTAGCGGACTAGACAGTAAAAAATCGATATTTTATGTGACGTTATTTTGGATTATTGGAGCTTTAGAGGAAATTTTCACGAAAGAGACATCGACAATGGTGTCCTCGATCTACTAAAGCCATATTTGAAATTTTCATTAAAAATGACAAATGGGGTTTTTGCAAAGAACGCCTGAAATGTAGTAATTTTATTGAATAACGTTTTCAACATTATGGTTATCATAAGTGATACGAAATTTGAAGCGATTTGCGAGATTCACATGATCATGATGCAGAAACTTCGTATTTTAATCGCACATTCAATAAAGATGTGAACTTTCGGATGATTTATTGGTGTAATTTTCACTTATATCTTCAATATAGTCCGTATATATTTGTTTCGATTCTTTCTTCCCTATAGACATTGAGAATTAGTAATATGAGTCCTAAAGTTTTGAGATTAATACTTTAAAGACTCAAAGTTCCGATGCTGAAATTTAACCTTAAAAAAAATCACAGGCAATGTTGTGGGATACTCGAGACTTCTTAACAAATTCGAAAACAAAGGGCTTTCCAAAATATAATATTGAACGAATTCACTATATTCGACAAAGTCAGAAGTTTGTAAATGAGGTGCAACGAGTTTCTGATCTCAGTTGGAGAAAACGTATAGGTATTTAGAACCTTTCATCAAATCAAGAAAGTACTGATGCTATTTTAGGTCCAAAAACTTGAAATTAAAATTGATACAGATTAAGGTAATATATTACTTCACATAAGTAGTATATGTGATAGTATAAACATGCCAATATCGAGATTTTTAAGTCAGAGAGAGAAATACTTCCGCAAATGATTGTCTCCAAAACTTAAGAGAACTTTAGTAAAAGGAAGGATAAACATTTTTTATCATTTGGAAACATTACTTATCAAATGGTAGATTTAATTGTCCGAGATAAAACCAGTGATTAGATTTTTGGCTTCCTATATAATTTAGAACTCAAGTTCCTTAGTTCAGGTCATTTTTTACTTTCATTTACATAGGGAAGTATTATTTTATATTTTCTAGTCCATATCAATATAAATAGTATCTTCTTTACCAAAATGTATAAGGCTACATAGAATAACTTTTAAGGGTTATATCTTCAGAATGTATAATTTTTTCCAAAGTTATTTTTCAAAAATAGTAATAAATTGATGAATCTCATACTGTTTATTTTTATTTTCTCCAACGGTGGCGTTGACATCGCTTTTTGGGTACAAAACGAGTTATATGCTACCAATCAGGGACGTAACCAGAAGAGAGCCACCCCTACTCCAAAATCGCCTAGTTAACACTATAAATAAATGCAAATTAACGAAAATGTAATATATGTTTTATATATTTTTCATTAGTATATTTTCAAATTAATCAAATATTTTGATAAAAATTCTGATTTTTTTTTTTTATTTCAATTTGAGCCTTCCGTTAAAAACTTATGGACACAAGTCTGTTCGAATAGACAAAAATTATAATACAATTGTGATATTTTGAGCAGGTGAAAAATCAATAAAATATTTAGACATTTCTCCTTATTCAATTAGTCAGATAAGTATGACATCAACATCAATTATAAAGAAATAAAAAATACAATGAATAAGAAAATTTATATCTTTTATTCGTTTTTATTGAGAACAATAGTCAATTCAAATATAATATTACTTGTTTGTTACGCATAATTAGTTCATGAATCAATACCTACATCAATTTTTTTATATCGTTTAATTTCATCATCGAAAAGTTTTGAAATTTCTTATTTATTTTCAATTTTATAGAATTTTCTATGGTTTGGTAATAGAAAAAAAAATATTTACATGATTTATGATAGAGACATAATAATTGAAGTATTGATTTATTCATTTTCGTTTCAAAACAAAAGCGTGATCAATTTCAAACAAAAATATTTTTTTTTTTGTTTATTTGAAAAAAAAATGGGGGATATATATAGTAGATATATAATAACAAAAATCGTGTAAAATTGGGTATTTTCACGGCCCCTTTCATTTTAAAGTGAATTAATGTTTTTAAAAATTCAGATAAATTCCATTCAATGAAATCTTGAACATTGATACCTCACAACCCATGATAAAAAATATTTTATTTTTTTATTTTAGAATCCACAAAAATCTGATCTTTTCTAAAATATTAATTCAGTAAATATGATTTTTTATTTTAGGGAAAATTAAGAGAGTTAATTTATATATTATAAATAACAGATTCACGGGTTTTTGGACAATTTTTTTTTATTAATGTTAAATATCAATTTTCGTACGACGTTTCGTTTCAAGACTTTTTCAAGTACTCAAGTCCTGAAAAAGGACGAAACGTCGTACGAAAATTGATATTTAACATTAATAAAAAAATTGTCTAAAAACCCGTGAATCTTTATTTATTATTAAAATGGACATGAATCAACTAAATTTATATATTACTGATTTTAAAATTTGTTTCATATTTACTTTTGTTAAGGGAGAATGGTGTGGGTTCTTGGTGAAACATTTTAAATAAAGTAAAAAAAATTTGAAATTTTTTTTAAAAAACTTTTTTAAAATTTAAAATATAAAATACTAGGTAGGTTTTGTATTCACTGTCCTTTGTGAACTCCTGAAGATAGGCTTATAACCCGAAATATTTATAGAGTCGTGCTAAACAAGCATCTGATCTTTTATTTATGTGAAACCTAGCTAGTATTTTAAATTTTAAAAAGTTTAAAAATAAAATCTTTATTTTATCATATTTACTTGACAACCTACAATGTTCTGACAGAGAAACATACAGACTGTATTGGTCCGGTTTTATTTCTCAATTGAACACTGAAATTTAATTTTCAAATAAAAAAAATAAATAATAAAAAAAGAAGAATAAAGCAATCAACCCTCAGCTATTTTTTTTTTTTTTTTTTAATAATACTGATGTAAAGAATTAATACTCCAAAAACAAGTAACACCTATATATTAGAATAGATTAGGCTCTGGCTAAATTATCCTTTTATGACTATATCAGTTATGGAAATTAGAAAGCAAGTATTATTATTATTATTTAGCGTAGTATAGCATTTTTTTCATTACAAAATACTACATAATATATTATATATCTTGAAGTAAAAAACCGTTTTTAGTGAGAACCGGTTCTTACTAGTTAAAATGCGTTTCAATGAATACCTTTGTGGCAACTAGAATTTACTGATATTAGTTGAGTATGTTTCAAAGGCCTAGAATATTCATTTATGACCTTCCACCTCATTTTGGGTGTTTTTTTTTAATTTTTAAACGAAAATTTCAAAAATTACATTCCCTACAACTTTGCTTCTATTTTTGACATTTTTGTTTAAAATTTTTTGAAAATAAACACCCAAAATCAGGCGGAAGGTCAAAAATGAAGATTCTAGACCTTTGAACCAAACTCAACCAACCTCAGTAAATTCTAGTTGCCACAAAGGTATTCAGTGAAACGCGTTTTAAATAGTAAGAACCCGTTCTTACTAAAAAACGGGTTTTTACTGCAACATAAGTATATACAAAATTAAAAAAAAGCCATATAAAAATATTTAGAACGGAAACCCGATCATAGACTAATGTCCAATGTCCACTCAGTTTATGTAGAGAACAAGTAAATATAAATATTGTGAAAATTTTCGAAAAATTAAAAATTTAAGACTTAATAATAAAATATAGCCTATAAATGAGGACCAATCAATTTCAATAAAATTTATCTAGAATTAATATCCTATAGTCCTCTCTCCCAGCATCTCTTACTATGGAAAATAGTTTTTTGTTGTTGTTTTTTTTAGAAGAAAATCAAGTTAAATGAATCGATCCAGGGCAAGTTGTATTACTTGTACCACACTAGAATAGACTGGCCTCGACTTAGCGACCTCTCACTCTATTAACTAGTAACGGCTATTTGCCTTCCAGGGAAAACGACAAGTAAGCTGACCAGACAGAAGCGGTTCGATTACTTGGAAATAAAGTAAATATTACTAAACGAATCTGGCTGTGATTGACCAGAGACTTGCGCAAATCTTTTTATTAGTGCTTAATTAATATAACTTTATTAATTGATTAAAAAAATTTATTTACGATTTTGATCTAATTTTTTTTTTTAGATACTTTTACTTTACAACATTGAAAATAAATATCGTAGTTTTGAATATTTGGTGAAAAGCAAAAAAAATACTTGTTCGGTATTCGGCTTTTGTCTATTTTGGCCAGGGGAAATGTGGTTTTGTGTCTAGGAATGTGTGTAAATAGACTAGTAATCAGCTTATGGTCAGTTAAATTTGAAAATAGTGTGCGTGGGTTTTGAACTCGAGAGTGGTATTTAAATGGGCTCTAGGAAAACTCATCGACCACAATTCATCGACGATAATTTATCAAATGTAGATGAATTGTCGTCGATGAATTGTTGTCGATGAGCTGATCGTCGACAAATAGACGTTGACCTATTGCCTATTAGATGAATTATTTTTGATGAATTACCGTCGATGAATTGTGGTCGATGAATTTTCCGGATCCCCAAAATAATATATTTCACAAAAATTTTTAATTCACAAGAGATCAAAATTAAAAAATAATTTTCTTTAATTTTATTAATTTTTAAAATATCAAATTTTTCTATTTAAAATATTTAATAAATCAATTTGTATGTGCGTAGAAGTAGTAGTAATAAACAATGAATAGCAGGTGAACTATATCAATAAAAATAAATAAATTCATCATGTAGTAAAGTTTCCGTTAAATAACGTATTTATTTATTTATTGTATTTTATTTTAAGAGAGTAGCAATTGAACAGCGTGTGAGTTTAAGTCAACTAGCTTCTAAGAAAATGGATTCGAATAGTTAGATGTTATTTTTGATGCAATTAAATAAAAGTAAAAAACGAAGGAAACCCTCCAAGAGGCCATGTTGGATGAAATTAGGCTTCTCTCTTGAATGAGCCCCGCCTACGAAGGAAACGGAAACAAATCGACCACCACAAAACGACATACATAAACAATTATATTTCTATAAAATTCGTTATAAAATTAAATAAATAATAATAATAGTAAAAATAATTAGAATAATCAATTAATGCATATAAATAAGATGTAAACGATGTTAAGTATGTATAGATTGAAATTTTATTAGCTGTTGATTTACTGTCTTCTTATGAAATCAATAAATTATGTTATTATAATATATGTATCGTAATAAGAATCATTAAATATTTATTTCTTTGAGGAATAAGGAGGAAACAAATAACTACCTATCTAAATATATAATACAGTTTAAATGACTTTTATATCCCTATTTAAATATCTTATTAACTGTTGTAAAAGTAAGTACCTGTAATGGTTGACAGAAAATAGCAAAATAATTAGCATGTGGTCCATAAAATTGACGTTATCATTTTCAAGAAAATAAATCAAACGTACTAAATATATAAAATGTATTAAGTAAAAATAAAGAAAATTAAAATTAAATAATTTAACTCAGTATATAATATACCGTATATCAATATAAATTAATGGAAGTAATAATAAAATATTTTAAAATCCCTTGGAGATGATATTTTTTAAATGAAGTGGATATTTTTTAGATTAATTATATAGATCGAAATGTCACATAAGTCAAAGATATTTAGAATACAAAATATTCGATCCTTCCGAACTTGATTTACACAATATTGCATAAAATTGCATTTATGAAGAATATTGCATGAAATTCCATATTTGAAGAATATTGCATAAAATTATATAATTAAACGATTCTTATAACTATTGCATATTTCGAGCCAAATACAGATGTTTTAAAAGTGAATTTTCGGAGTAAGAATCAGGGATGCGCAGTCCATATGTGAAAAGTCGTGAGGTGCACGACTGCGCCTTTTTTGCATGTTAGTCACACCCTTAACTGATCTACCAATTTAGTTGTCTAAGTAGCAGGGGCTCCCATTAAAGAAGGTAGGGCTATTAAATAACAAGACTGATTAGCGTGCTCTGACATGATTGTGTCTGGAGATGCTTCCCCGCCCTTTGCTCGCTAGAGAAGCCTGTGCGTCGCTCAGTTTGTCTGTAGCAATCGTCCGCAGTAATCTAAGCGACATATTTGACACTTGGTGTCTATAGCTTACTTTATTAGTTTATTCCTTCATAGCACTCTTTCAAATATATTATCTTTTTGTCTTCAATTTTAATTTTTTAGTTCATAAAAAAATTTATTTTGCCAGCTTTTACTGCATATCTTTGCAAATTTCAGCGTATTATACTGAATATTACTTGCATTTTTAACTTCATATTTTGACAGTTTTTACTGTATAAAATTTCGATCTCTACTAATAAGCTAAAAATTAGAAGACAAGTAGGTATGTATTAATAGGTTTATAATATTTGCTAAGTTTCATCTTTCTAGCAAAAGCCATTTACTGAATAAAAATTGTTAAATCATTAAAATTTACAAAAAGCGTAATGAAAAAGCCCTTTTCTCCATTTTTAATATAACAAGTTTAGTTTTCTAAATTTATCAACTTCCTAAGGTAAGTGCACCGAACGATCAAACTATACAATAAATGAGCTATAAAAAGAGCTTAATATTTATTATAATCTCTTGTTAGTTGATTGTAATTTGAATTCCGAATAATGTGATTTTAGTGAGATCGAGTGTATTCAAATAGAAATTTAATAAATAGAATAGAATGGTAATTTTATATAATTTCATGTATAATAGTCTAAATGTAATAAAGCAAGTGGAATTTTTCGTAATGTTACCACATTAGCATGTTCACTATTCATTCCAGGCCTGAGAGAATCTATTTACTTAATAGGCATCTATCGTTCCCACTCATCATTATTGTTGTAGCAACCAACTATGCAATCGATGCCAAGAATGCTGAATACAATCCTGATAAAAAGACAATCGAATAGTTTGAGAAATGCTTGGCTAAGGAGAGAGAATGATAAGATTTATCATCAGAGAGGGGAAAAGAATTTGGAATAAACAAATAAAAAAATCAGAATTACAAATTTAAACATGTTTAAAAATTTTCTTTGAAGTGTAGTAACAAATATGATTATAATTAATTAAAATATTTTTATAAGTACATTCTTATGTTTAAAGACGTTTTTTCAGATGACTTGTCATCATTGAAAAAATCTCGTATATTGAAAATTTTTGAGTTTTTTAAATGTAATTGAACTTATTTTATTAATAACAAAATTTTTTAAACTATTTATCGTGTACCAGCTTCATCTAGGCCCACGGGCCCGGATGCGCCTGCCCCCTGCGGAGAGGTATTCAAAATGTCTTCGAGCTGCGAGTATGACAAAGTTAGGCTATTTCGACGCAAATGTATTCCACGGACAACATAAAATGGATTTATTAGAATATTCTCATTTTATTTTGTTTTGCAAAGTTAAAGGACAAAATGGTGGAAAATGTGAAAAGCGTTTCACAGCTCGGTACGCAGTGTGCAAATTTTAATAATTTGTTCTGAAAAATCAATTCTGCAACTATCGACGAGAAAAACACCCTTTAATTCAATTTGAAAAATTTTGTAACGATCCTAGGGATTCGGCTCTTTGTATGTTATTAAAATCAATATAAACAATTATTGAACAGAATTGTTCAGCTCATTTGCAAGAGCGATTTAAAAGATTTCTATATAAAGAATCGATTTTAAATATTTTTCATTAAGAAGTTCTAAAGCTAGAAAAGCCCAAAATCTAATCAGTTCTTTGTTTTGAATGTATAAACATTTTGAAACCCGAACATCTACCTGTTCTTAGTTAATCGGAATCGAGACAGACAGAAAAAAATACATACCCTACTTCAAAATTTATTTGCATATGCAAATAAAAGAAATTGAGTTTATTTGCTTTGAAATAATTACTATCAGAAGTTTCAATTTTAAAAATTTTATTTACACTGAAACCCCCTTTATCCTGATAAAATACGATAAGAATTTTCAAATATCGTCATAATTGATCAAATCAATGGTAACGTTTTGTAATAATTACTATAATAATACTGCACTGACAGTTAAAAAATATGTTGCGGTCAAGCCCCAACAAAAGTCTAATTTCTCCCAATAGATGGCACTGGCGAAACACAACTCAAAAATGTGAGTGATAAATAACATATGTTCTTATATATTGAACAGAGAAGATATGAATAATCAATTCACTCCCGGATTGAAACACTCGAGAGTATCGGGCGCTCCGCCCGTATGGACAAGGCCAACATTCGGAAGGATATTTATTTATTAGAGCCATTAAGTAGTATATGTACAAAATATGTAATTTTATTAATAGAAAAAATAAATATAAATAAACTGCTGGACAAGGGATTTGCATACAATTTAAAAATAAAAAAAAAACCTAATTTGAATTTAAAATGTATTATTGTTTGTTTTTGTTTTTTTATTAATGTATATAATCGTCGCAATTGAACTTTGATCAATCAAGAAAAAGAGACTAAACAGTTTGTTATTAATTAAATGACTCTTTTAGTGCGGAGCCCACGGCCTAGGCGGGCTTCCCACCTTGTAAAAAGTGGTTGAAAATTGGACCTGTAGAATTGGATTTATTCGAGCCAGCCGCGGCGGCCACATGCCCGAAATCATATTTAAACATTAATGGCATAAAATTATCCTTCCAATAAAGCCAAATTGATGGACATTAAAACGATTTTCTTGTGTTTTATTTCAATTCGAAGTTCTATACCTCTAAAAAAAACACCCTATATATAATACGAAGATAAGTAAAAAATTACCTACACTTTTCGTTCTACAACTTTATTAAACTAAGATAGGTGTACAACAGATACATTATTTTTCGATATAGTCTCCACCTTTAGCAATGCACTTGGTCCAGCGAGCCACAAGCTTCCGGGTGCCTTCCTGGTAGAAGGTTTTCGGTTGGTCATGAAGCCACTTTTGCATCCCATCCCGAATGTCCATGTCTGAGGCAAATCGACGACCTCTCAAAGCTTCCTTGAGCGGTCCAAAGAGATGAAAGTCTGAGGGAGCGAGATCTGGGCTGTAAAGAGGGTGTTCCAGGGTCTCAAAGTTGACGGTCGCCCAGCTCCCTCTTTTTGTGTTACGCTAGTTCGGCCATAAAAAAACGCTTTTACGAGATAAAGCACTTTCCCCGTATTGTGACAAAAGTCTCCGGTGAATTTCAGCACCTTTCACACCCTTTGACCACTCCTCGTTGCTCCTCTTTGGTGCAATCTGATAGCGGAGCTGACATGCTTATGCTGTTGTAGCTAGACGACAACTGACGCGATCGTGATTAAATTCCGCACACGTGACCAAAGACGCGCCAACTCAACGCATGCGCATGCGGCCGCCTCCTATCTTAGTTTAATAGAGTTGTAGAACGAAAAGTGTAGGTAATTTTTGACTTACCCTCGTATAGCGAATATAAATATGTATATAATTAATTTTTGTTAGATTATTTCAAAGGTTTGAATACCTTATGCTACTCACGGAAAATTATAACATTTTTAAATTTTATGCAAAACTTTTTGTCCAGCAGTTTATATAACATCTCGCCAGCAGCCATTAATTAGTAGCAGCAGAGATAAATATTGGGCCGAGAAATATCCGATATATAGTATATATTCATCGACATCAGTATAATTATTCCCGGTTTTGTTCTCGAACATAAACGAGAATCATGGCCAATTTTGAGCCACATAGATTACGTTTTGTTTCTCTTGTTCTCTTACTACCTACTACTTCTTCTCACTACCATTGTTCTTCTATATTGAACAGAGAACAATGAAGAATGAAGTCATTCCCGGACTAGACCCTCAGAGATGGCTTCACCCAAAGACGCCAAAAGGGCGCAGAAAAATTTGCCTAAAGGCGCACAAGAAATAAACATGTTTCCGAATGTTCACTCGTTCAAACGGAGGGTGCGTTCACAAATACCTAAATTTCACTTTACCATAAAGGGTAAGGTCAAGTATTCTAATCGTGCATGAAAAAAGTGTTTTTTTTTTATTCTTTTTTTCGAAATATCTCAAAAACGGCTGAAACTATTTTGATAAAAAAAATTGGGTGAAACCATGGCATTTCGGTCTACAAAAAAGCTCTAATAAGTGAACATCGAAAAAATTATATTTTTCGAAATAATAACTGTTTTCTCAAAATGTCTGTTAGTTAGTCTGTTATTCTGTTAGCCTGTGCGTTACCAAATTTTGTGGACGAGCTAGCTTAAAAACTAGTGTGAATATCAAAACCAAATTTCACACGTAGTTTTGATGCATTGAGATTAAGAGCTGATTAGATTTTGGTGCATATCGATCCAAAATTAAGGGGGAAGGGGGGGGGTTAAAATTTAAAATTATAATATTTTCAAACTAAAAAAAACAAGAAAAATGAAATATACTATAAAATGAATCTATAATAATGAAAATATTTTTTTTCTGGAGGCAAAATTAGGAGGAGGGGTAGGTCAAAAATAAAAATCTAGGCCATTTGAGGAAACTCAACCATATTTTGTATACAAAATCAGAGGGCCCTAGAACATTAAAAATGCAAAAACAAACCGGCCAAATGGGGGAGGGGGGGGGGTCAAAAAATGAAAATCTAGGCCCAAACTCAACCAGAAGTAGGTAATGGTAAAGTCAAGTGGATCGCCACACAGAACGTGTCAATTTATTATAAAAGTGATGACTTTTTATTAATTTTTAGGATTGATGGAATATTGAATAAGGCATTACAAATAGTTAAGGTTGTATAATTTCAAGAAAACCAACTTAGTAGAAGTGGGTCAAAATTCAATTATAAGAATCTACCCAAACAAGCAGAAAACAACGTTTAATAAAAGCATGTAAGAGATAAAATGAATATTAATATAATAAAAACTGGGAAATAATCCTATGCTAAAATATAAAATACCAATTAAAAATATATTAAACAAGTTAAAAACATGAAATACCTAAGACATCGGTGATTTTTTTCTTAGATTGTCAGTTTAATATTTTTTTTAAATTCGTAATTTTTAATTTTTTTTCATAATTATTATATAAAAAAAATGTTAGTTTTTTGTATCAATAAACCAAAAAATAAATAATGATAATCACTCAATTAATATGCTATTATTCCCTCATCAATATGATAAACGAGAACTAAAATCAACATCTGGTCGAACGTGTTTTTCACCTTCAATTTCCCCTTGTTTTCTTTACTCTTAATTAACTAAGGTATATAGTATACCTTTGCCAAATAAGGCCATCTAACGCTTGAAAATATGTTGTGTAGTTACTAAAAGAGAAAACATTCTGAACATTGTACTGCAACAAGCTGTGAGATTTATGATACTGTTCTCGGGGAGCAGAGCAATAATACCGACCTACTTTGTAGTTTTGTTGAAGTTTTTTTTGAATATGTAGGAATAAATGTAAACTTAGTTTAAACGCCATTCATTTTATGAACAAAAATAAATAAATAAACCGGTAAAGTGCGAGGCCGGTTCGCATACATAAGATTCCGTACATCTTATCTTACAAAATACATACTTGAGATATCAAGTCGTTGCTCAAAAAGAGAAATGTATGAATTCGTAGAATTTTTTCAAAATTTAAGTAATGTACTTTCTAAGATCAACTATAGGTTCGAAAAATGGCTAAACTTGGGTACTAAGGCCCGCTCATCCTATCATTTTAAAGTGAATTGAATTTTTAAGAATTCAGTCTAATTCTACATAATGGGATCTTTACAGGAATACCAAACACCCTATGATAAAAAATATTTTTTATTTTTATTCAGACAAAAATATTGTTGACACTTTCCAAAATAAAAAGTTGCTGAAAATTTTAAAACTTGTATATAGTTTTCCAAGTTGGTATCTTTATGAGATACAAAAAGACCAACGAACCTTCATATAAGCAGACATTGTATTGAGACCAATAGGGATTCGCTAGAAAAATCAATGAGGTTGTCCTCTGCTTGACGCAAATAAATGAATATATTCATTATATTATATACATATATATGTATATTAGGGGTAGTCCATATTTTAGATATTTTCGAATTTTTACGCTGACAGAGGCTCCTATGGTTCGAAATAAATAAAAAAAAAAATATCGCCCCAAGTTTCAAGTCTCTATCTCAATTTTAACCGGTGCTGGACAGCGGTGCTAGTTTCCCATCTAAATAACATGTGTTTTTTGGTATTGAACGATCAATTTTTTATTTCGGCCAAAGTAATGGTTCAAAAAATTTGAAAATGTGGACTTTATCCTTATAATAGTAGTTATCCTTCAGAATTTTTACGGATTTTTAGCTATTGTAATTTTGGAGTTACAGCGAGATAAAATACTGTATACAGTATCTTAGTGTTAGTTTGTTATAGACTCCAACATTATAATAACTAAAATTCTGAGGGATAGGTACTATTATAAGGATAAAGTGTATAAAGAGTTACAAATTTTTTGATCTATTACTTTGGCCGGAATAAAAAATTGATCGTTCAATGCCAAAAACCCCATGTTATTTAGATGGGGAACTGTCCGGCAGAGGTTAAAATAGAGATAGAGACTTGAAACTTGGGGGATATTTTTTTAATTTATTTTGAACCATATGGAGCTCTGTCAGGTAAAAATTCGAAAATACCCAAAATAAGAATCACCCTATGTATATGTTTATTTGCAACAGGCAGGTGACAACCTCGTTGATTTCGCCTTACGAATTATCAACTCTGCTATTCTCGGGAAACTAAATATTTTCAATTAAACAGGATTTCGTTTTATATTTGTAAGTAATCCTATAAAAAAAGAAAGATTAATAAGAAGGAAATGATGATTTTTTTATGGGAATCTCTGCAAAATTTCTGCAAAAATCTGCATGAAGTCTATCTTAAACTAGGTAATCTTTATAATTGTTCATACTATGCATACATAGTAAATGGTAAAGTAAAAGGAAAGAAGAGTTGATTTAAGATATTATATGTTAATTAAATGGAATAAATATTAACTCGGAGAGTGCGTAATTATATTAAGAGTTATTAATCAAGAGGGACTTGTAGAACGAGATTAGAACATTCCACAAGGACCGACCGTTACGTTAACCTCATCGCGTTTCCAAATAACACTTCCTTTGTTGTTTTCACATCCCATCACATTGCATTATTTATTTATTTGGCCAAAGTGTTGTTACAACATACGTTTTATTTATTTATATGTTTATTTATTTATTAATTTGCAGACTAGATTAAGAACTTACACGTTTTATTAATTTTATAATTTATTAATTTATTAACCCTACTTAAGTAAAAGTAAATTCGAATTGTTTGTAATTTTTCTGTACCCAGAATTGGTACATAATAGTTATGGGTACATTTATATATTTTATTTTTTACTTTATCATACAGGGTATGGTCAAGTATTGTAATCGTGCATGAAAAAAGTGGTATTTTAGCTTCTTTTTTTTCGAAATATCATAAAAACGGCTGAAACTATTTTGATTAAAAAAATTGAGCGAAACCATGGTTTTTTGGTCTACAAAAAAGTCCTAATAAGTGAACATCGAAAAAAATATATTTTTTGAGATAATAATTGTTTTGTCAGGGAGGTGTAGGGGGGGGGGTTAAAAATTAAAAAAACTTTTAGGCCATTTGAGCAAACGAAATTTTGTATACATATCGTGGGCCCCAGAAGACTAAAAATGCAAAAACTAACCACCCAAAATGGGGGGAGGAGATTGTAGGGCCAAAAAAGGAAAATATAGGTCTATGAACCAAATTCAACGAAATCTTGTATACATAATCAATGGGCCCTAGAAAACTAAAATTGCAAAATCTAACCGCCCAAAATGGGAGTAGGGGTGAAATTCTAGGCTCTTGTACTAAACTCAACCAAATGTTGTATACGTAATCCTTGGGCCCCCAGAAGTCTTAAAATTCAAAAACTAACCCCCCCATACATGATTATAAATAATTTGATTAAATATTAAATATAAGTGAGGGGCCAAGTTGTATGGTAAAGTCAAGTGGATGGTCACATCAGAACTTGTCAGTTTATTATTTATTTATTTATTTTTGAATTATTGATAACGAATGTAGGCTCTTCATAAGATAAATCAATGAGATTGCCTTTTACTTGATGCAAATAAACATTTACCTAAATATAATTAATATTATTTATTTATTTGTTCAAAGTGTTGTTACAATATAGGTTTTATTTATTAATTTATTTCAGGCATACAATAAGAATTTAAATATTTTATAGATGTTTTAATTAATTTATTGATTACACTGAAGGAGGTTCGATTTGGTAGTAATATTTTTCTCCCCAGGATTTGAATTTAAGTTTTATTTTATACATGGGTAATATATATGTAATTTTTCTTTCATTTTTTTGAATATATGATAATTATTGTAATTTCTTTTAAGGAGAAATCAATGAGGTCCTTTGATTGATGTGAATAAATATATACCTATATATAATGAACGTAGGTATATAATTTATTTTAAAGATAAATGACCTGACCTTCAACATCAGTTTTTGTAATTAGAAAGCATCTGTTTTCTGATGGCTTCAAATACCCGATTGAATGGAGGTAAATATGTTTTGTTGTAATATTAAGCTGGTCACTTCACAAACGAATAATTTGCATTCAAGCAGAGAAAACCTCGATATTCAAGATTATATATTGATAAAACTAACTAGCCAGAAAATTATTTCAAAAAACTTTTCAAACATTTAAGAAATGAATTAAAACTTGGAAAAATTTTGATTTTGAATTTTTTTTCAGAAATACAATTAATAATATAACTAAATATATAAAAATATACAATTTTGTTAAGGGAGAATGGTGTAAGTTCTTGGTGAAACATATTTAAATAAAATAAAGAAAATTAAAAAAAATTTTAAATTATAAAGTAAAGAAAATTTAAAAAATTTAAAATTATAAAGTAAAGAAAATTTAAAAAATTTTAAATTTTTAAAATTTTCTTTACTTTATAAAAAATATAAAAATAATAAAAGTACAACGGGGATAGGTATATAGTAAAGTCCAAGCATTTAGGGCTGCACCTTCTTGGTGCAACTCCTTCTCGCATCATTATTATTTAAAAAAGTCACGTGTTCACGATAGAATATTTAATATTTAATTTTTTAATAGTTTTTTGTCTTTCACATGTTTTTGTTACGAAATATATGCAGTTTTGATAGTTAGGATGATCGGTTTTAATTTTATTTTCATCCCCAAAAGCAGAAGTTTTCTTTAGCGCTATTCCCTTTAAATTGGCCGGATCGTTTAAATTATTTAATGTTAACTCGATGCGAGAGTTAAATACTTTAACAAACAGATCGAAATCAAAAGAGAATGAATGGAGTGAAGAAAATGAGCAATAGATTGTATCAAAAAACAGAATTAGTAGATTATTTTCGCGTTTTTTTTTTAATTCTTTCATATAATCGGATTAAATAAAAATTAAAAGAAAAAAAGAGTTTATTAAAAGATTGAATATTAAATAGTGTGTCTATCCAGCCAGGACAGTAGCCAGAAAGAAGAGTTCTAGATTTTTTGGGAGATTTTCAAAAAATAATATTCTGAATTCATTTTTATATATTTTGTATTTTTATTATTAAAAAATTAATTAAAATAATTCTTTTATTTCAAAATTTAGGGACTAAAAAATAGAAAATAAATTTTTCTTCACTACCCTATACCTTCTCATAAATATAAAAATAAAATAATCGGCACATTTTTTTAAAATTAAATGTGAATATGGATGTAATTTTTTGGGCTCTGATGAAAAAATTATTTTCTACATTTTACTTATTTTGATTTTTAAAATGTATTTTATAAAAAGTTTTTTTTTTACGTTTTAGATATAGAAAATTCTAATAACATTTTTTAATATTTTCTGTATTAGGTTCTGAAATTGATGAAATTTTATATTTATATCACAAAAAGATGTGGTAAATTCGATATAAATTGGGTCAAAATTGAATTACAAGATTTCACTCAAACATA
This sequence comes from Forficula auricularia, assembly GCA_024734495.1. Lineage (NCBI taxonomy): Eukaryota > Metazoa > Arthropoda > Insecta > Dermaptera > Forficulidae > Forficula > Forficula auricularia. The sequence goes on from JALMQS010000618.1 coordinate 298,434, forward strand.
AAACTGAGAAAGCAAATTAAATAAAAGCAGTTAAAAAATTTACAAAAAATAAGCCTTACCTATAGTTAATTTTGAAAATAATGAAACTACCTATCATTCTAGCTACTATCTTGGGCTGGTCTTTCTCACGGTGACTGTGGTGCAAACATTTAGATTATCTCTATTTCTTTCTAATGCACGTATAAACTTAAGTCTATCTTTGTTACTTTTTGTATGGATAAAATTTTTAAATGGAAAATACATTTTTTAGCCCTAGTTAATTAAGAAATATCAAGATTTTAAACCGAAAAAATTTCTAGGTGGTGCAGTGCTCTGAGAATTTATAGGTAATCTGCCTAAAGTGAAGTTGAAGAAACACATTTTGAACAGCTTGAACATTTTTAACAAATCTAGGCGTTATTTTGTAATAAGTGTGAGGATTAAGAATAACAAAAGTTTTCAAAAATATATTCAATATTTAGTTTATAAGGGCTGTTAAATTTAGATCGATATTTATTTTAAAATAAAAAATAAATGAATAAAAATACGATAAAAAACAAATTATTGGTTTTATTTTGTATGGCAATGTATTTTTTGTTATTAATTGATTTTTTTTTTAATTCAATTGGGTATTATTTCAAAATAAAAATAAATATATCATAAATAATAATGGATTTTTTTGGATAAATATTGAATATGCTTTTTTGAATTGATAACAATTAGGTAAAACCTTTTAATTTATTTTATTGTATAGATATGTCTATGTAATATTAAAAAAATAAATAAACTGAAATTCGTTTTAATATAAAGTAGAAATATAAATAGGATTTTGATTGAATTGTTCGATGCTCAATTAGGAAGAGATTTATCAAAAATAAATAAATCGTAATTTAGGAAATTGATTCGGAATAGAATACTAAATAAAATATGAATTATAATTTTTATTTAAAATACTCGTGTTCCAGTCAAATATATGGTACACTCGCTGTATTTAATAGTTGCTAAAAAGGCCGTATTTTCGATTTAAATTGTTTAATAAATAGTATTCAAGATTCCTTTATTGAGTTTGTTAATATTTTCAGAATTTGCAAAATTTTAAGGTTATAGTCTGTATACTTTTGGAAACACTCATGTAACTTCTTCAATTTCTAATTCAATTATAAAAAATAAATATATGAAAGATAATATTATTCAGCTAATAAAAATAAGAATTATTATTTGATTATTTTGAAATCAAAGAAAAAGAAAATGATTTGGTATTAATTTTATTAAGTTGGTAAATTTTAAGGTTATGTTAGCTTCTTCTTTTTAAGCTTGTTTATCATTGGTGGATTTCAAGCCACAGTCACGTGACTGTGTTATTTTAATTACATTTTAAACAATGAATTGTTTATATTTAAATCTTAAAAACAAGCTAATTTTTTTGAACATCCATATATAAACAACTTTTATTCGATTGTTTAGAAATTAGTGAAAACGATTTAATTCTGTATTAATTAATGTTTGTTTGAGTTTTATTTTGTTAAACAGAAAGTGTTTTGGTTCGATTAGAAAAAAAAAACGCAAAAAACTACTGTATTCATAATCACAATCGATTTTCTTTTTTGTGGGGAAGAGGGTTCAGATTTTCTTAAACGATTTTTTTTAACTTCGAGAAAATCGAAATGTTTATTTTAATTGATTCTTGTTTCTACGAAATATTTGATTCCCTGCATTTTTTTTCTTTTAGAATACGAGACAAATTTTTGATTCACATACTTTTCCGATCACTAGTGGTTCTATTTATGTTTTTGGTATTCAATTCACAGAAAAATATCCTTGGCTGTTTTGCTATCAAGGAAACAAACAAAAAACAATTTATTTCTATTTTTCTAAACAGGAAGGAAGAAAGTTACGACCAACGAAGGTACGAACGGGTATAATTTATTTCCCTCAACGGACTATCAAATCTTATCTAGTTAATTAAGAGTACAAATAAATAAAGCGAGTGTCAAGGTGATAATTTTGAATTTTCACCCTTTTTGATTGAGATAAAAGTCATTTCTCCCTGTTATTAAAATAAATTATGTGCTTAATGATATCGGACCTGAAGAGTCATTAATTAATAAAGCACAAAGAGAAACCGGCATATTCAATTATTATGTAATTAATTAAAACAAGAGAATAGTTTGGTTTAATGGATTGTGATTTATTTATATTAATATAGGAAAAAGGCATTTTTGCATTGTCTTAAACATTTAAATAAATTAAAAATTACAAATAAATGAATTGATTGTGGTTTTCATTTTTTTTTCAACATTATATAAAAAAAATATATAGGTGTCAGTGACGTGCGGTCCATGGATGCGGCGTATCCTTAAAATCTCAGAACATCAAGAGTATCTTCATACCATGTCATATATGAATCTCGTTTAGCTTTATTTCGCTTAGCTTTAATTTAAAATTTATGGAACTTCTTAGCGTTAAAATATGGATTTTCCAGATTTCATATTTGAATCATTCGCCAGTAGCAGCCCGGTCATTTAATAGCAACAGCTCGCTCCTGGGAGCACCTGGAATTTAGGCAACTAGATTGGTATATCAGTTAAGGGTATGGCTACCCCAGGACCGGACGGCGTCCCTGCCTAGCATCTATTTGTACACTTAACATAAAATAAACTGGATACTCGAAAATTAAAAAAAAAAGAATCATTTTTTTTAAATACATTATTAAGAGAAAGTCAAAAACAATTTTATAATTAAGTAGACAAAATATTAATAAAAACGAAGAACCTAAGTGCATTTATAGAAAAAATTCACTTTAAATGTAAAATTAATTAAAGTTTTGATTCTAGAATGATCTGCTATTTTCTTATTATTTTAGAGAGGTTTATTTACTATATATATATATATATATATATGTATATTAACTACACATTAGTGTGGTAGGTAAACCTTTAAGGACTATAGCAACAGTTTGATATAAGATAAATAAAACTGTTGCATTCGTTTACATTTCCCAAAATGCTTTCAAACATGTATTTATTTAATTGTCAACTATTTTTTTATTAATGAATGTTTTGTCCCAATTTAAAAAAGAAATGTAGTGATGTATTTTTATATTTCGTATGATTTAAATTCATGAAGCACCATACTCGATTACGTGGGTCTGCAGGGTGGTTTCCTATTGCCTTTGTATGGATTTAGTGAGGTGGCTTGTTTTGTCGACAAAGATGAAAATTGTTCTGACTAAGGACCAGTTGTATGTCGGTTGGTAAAGTCTTTGTAAAAGTTGACAAAGGGTAAAACCTTAGAATTCACCTTGTTCCCGAGGGATGGCCAATCAGATGAAAATGGGTGTCATCTGATTGGCAATCCGACAAGATGAATTCTAAGGTTTTACCATTTGTCAACTTTTACAAAGACTTTACCAACCGACATACAACTGACCCTAAGGCGAGTAGATTTGATCCCGAGTAAACTCGAACCGAAGTTAGAACCTTAGCCACTGCTTTACTGGCGCCTTTACAAGGACTCTAGCCGCATCATTTTAATGTAACATGTTTATTTGTGCATGCTGTTCTTTTTTTATAAATTTCAAATATAGATTATCTTTCCAATTTCAATCCATTATGGAATTTTGGATTCGATTCAACTTTTTTTTACTAAACCTCACTATTATTGTGATTATTTATTTATTGGAAATTTAATCTAATTTCTATAATTTATCAAGAAACACTTGTTGTTCCTAATTCCAAGGTATATAAATTATTCTCACATTCTTTTTTTTTTTTGTTATTCTACAAAAATATCTTAAGAATTTGGTCTTGTACTTTTTTTTTTGTTTGATTCCATTATAATTAAATGTAAATGAATTGTATAAATTTGAATGCATTTTTAGCTGGAGTGTTTGTTTGTCTTCATCTGCTCCCGGGGGCCTACCGAAAAAGACAATAACGACATCGATGACAAGCCCTTGGCTTCGAGAAAACATTCTTCGTCAATGACTAAAGGGGGTGGCTGAGAAGGAGGCCGCGGGGGGTGCGGCTTCAAAAAATCCAAACAAAGAAGCCCACCAACAGAATCTTTATCTTGTAACAGCGATTTAAATGGATTAAAAAAAAAATTAACAACAAAACGTCCCGTCTACCTGCAAACAAATGCTACGCTAAACATTTCGAAAATCAATCGACATATTTTTTTTTAATTTTTCTTAGAAAACTCATAAATAATTAGTTTGTCAATTTAATTAAAAAATCGATTCTAAACCAATATATGAGAAATACAATCGAACTGATAAAACATTTAAGAAATATACTTCGAAATATTTTATTAAATACAGTAGACTTTCACTAATCCGGCACCCTCCGCCCGCCGTTTGGTATCCGTTTTTGTTACCCATATCGGGTGAAATTTATTTTATTTTATTTTATTTATTATGAATTTTTCTATACAATCCAGTAATCCGAACATTACAATAATCCGCCACCCCTTAGTTTATACTAGGGGTGTTAGTTGAAATTTGCCGGTTTTACTAATAGATGTCGCTAGAGGTATGTATACATTTCTATGATTTGGGTAATAGTGCCGGATTAGTGAGACTCTACTGTATTACCTAATTTCTATAGATAAATCAAAACAAAATATACATTTAACACAACTAAGTCAGCTTGCTCGACTGCAAAGGGCAAAAGGTCTGATTAGCAAATTTTTATCAATGACCTACAGTCTTTCAAAACCCTACCTTCAGCTTAGGCCAATCCATTATATTTATTTCTACTCTCTTTCTTCTTTTCGTGATACTAAAGTTCCCGAACTACAAAAGTTGTACCTTTTTGGTACATATTATTGCATCAATATTAAAAAAATAAATAAAATAAAAGACAATCCTCGATTTTTTTCTCCCAATATTCAATTTTATATATATATATTTTTTTTATACTTCGTTATATATTTATTGGGATGTCATATATTTAAAAATTATATCTATATAGGTTTAAACAAAATATCAATAATTAAAAAAAAATCCGATAAAATTGCATTATATTGTATGTTTTATTATTGATCAATATTCTTATATTATCTTCTAAGGGCGTACCCAGATTGTGAGCTAGGGTGGGGGAGGGCAACTTATATTAGTTTCTAAGAAGAACGGGTAGATTATGTAGTTTATAAGTTTAATATTATAAATTATTTTAAGAAGGCGCCTGAAATTAGATGAAATATTTTTACATGTTCTATTTCGTCTTCTGGGGGGGGGGGATTCACCCCCTGTTTCTAACTGGGTATGCCCTTGTTATCTTCGTTCATTGATTTTTCATTGAGATTTACTTTTCTGAGTAATTTTAATTTACTTAATAAGTTTTAAGCTAACCTTTGGATTCTTATTTATGTCTGAAGTATAAAATAAGTTTTCTTTGGAGGTGGGTCATAGTTTTATAAATACACATACATAAAAAGAAAAAAAATATCAAATATAGGAGCTGATTAAATGGACTTTGTTTCAGAAGTCAAAAAAAATTATATATAGATTAGAGTCTCACTAATCCGGCACTTCAATAGACCGTCACGCCCAATAATCCGGCACCTTCCACCCGCGATTTCGTATCCGTTTGTTAACCATATCGGGTGAAATTTATTTTATTTATTATGAATTTTTCTATACAATCCAGTAATCCGAACATTCCAATAATCAGGCACCCCATAGTTTTTAATAGTGCCGGATTAGTGAGACTCTACTGTATACCTATATTTTAATATTATATTCTCGTTAAAATTAATTTGTAAAAAGTCAAATAAAATTCATTTTTCCCGTAGTTCTTTTGAGGTTAGGTCACAGGTCAATATAGCCAACAAACGAAATTTGTAAAAAAAATTTTATATTTTTTTTTTAATCCTCTCTTTTTTACCTTTTGGTTGGATTCCATTGTTATAAAAAATTTTGTTTTAATAAGTAATTTTTTTTTTTATTTTAATCACAAGAAAATGTTTTACTTTTTGCGATTACGTCAGCTTAAAGAAAGATATATAATAAATGAAGAAATAAATACTTAAAATGAATAATTTTTCTTTTAATTAATTTTCCCCGACTGATTATAAACCAAATTAATTTATTACGTTAATTATTTATTTATTTAACATATTCATCCGAAAGTTAATTACTTAATTATGAATATATATATTTTTTTAAGGATATATAGATACTAGAAACTAGAAATATATTTTTTACGGTATAAATTGAGTTAATACCCGGTTGGGAAATTTTATTGTAAAAAATGTAATCCGAATCATTTTAAAAAAATATGATAGAGGATAAAAAAAAAATAGAATATTATTAAATTCTATAAGATTTTACAAAATATTTTTATCATACCTAGTCTTGAAATATTTTGGAAATTCATTGGAAATTTCGAAGATTCTTTAATCGGTAGGTTGGGGCTTATATCCATTTAACAAATGATGGGATAATATGTCCGCAGGCTCTGAAGCCGTTTATTTTAGATAATTTGATTTTTTTCTTTAGGTTAGCTTAACGACATCCAATTAACGAGTTTGGAGTCCAAATATTTTGATAAAAAAATAATAAATAAATAATTTAAAAAAATTAATAATACATCTAAACAAGGAAGATGAAATAATAATATTTATTCGTTCGAGGCGATTCAATTTAAGATTTTTAAAAATTCTCTCTTTATGAATAAATCGAAATTATAATATAATCAATTTTCATAAATAGTATGTTATCAAATTATATAAAAAATATCAAATTATATTTGATACAATATTTAGTTATTGTTAGCAGAAATGAATAAATCAACATAATATAGGTAAGATATTTTTGGAAACCAATCATGAAATATTTAATCATTCAAATAGATGTTTGGAGACAATTTTTTTTTTATTTTCAATTAAATTACCTAATATAGTCCACTAAAAGCATAGAACACCATTATAGTTGGTGTAATTGGCTATAGACGTGCTAGGGAGAAGCCTGATTATATTGGGTTATTTTTTATTTGCCCTGAAAGGAATAATATGAGCCCAGGTCTCCTGCTCAGGGAGCTCTAACCATACACTTTCGACTACCCTAATAGAGAAATATTTTTATTTATTTATTTTGTTTGTTTCACTAATTTTATTAGTTAATTTTTTTGCAACGAAATTTTCTCTGGAGAGAGACGGACTGGTAGAAACTTTAATTGAATGTAATGGAAGGCAGCCCAGAGGTAGTGAGGAAAGAAAAAATTAACACATATAAAATGAGGTGTAATTTATTGGAATCCTTCCTCCTTTCCTTTCAAACCGACGTTTCGGAGGATTTTTCCCTCCTTCTTCAGGGTTTCAAAGGGTCAATGAATGAAACAAATAAAATGTTTCCTTCTTCTCTCCACAGTAGTGTTCAAAAACTTTCTTCATTTTTAACAAAGGCATAGAAAAGCAAATTTTTTTTTCCTCCTTTTCTTAATCAAGAAACGTCGGTTTGAAAGGAAAGGAGGAAGGATTCCAATAAATTACACCTTATTTTATATGTGTTAATTTTTTCCTTTCTCACTACCTCTGGGCTGCCTTCCATTACATTCAATTTTATTAGTTAATATTTTTTTTTCAAAATATTTTATTAAATAAGAAATAAAATAGGAGGGGGGGGGGGGATTTTCGAAATGACTCACAAAACTGATTAAGTATTTGAATTTTAACTTAAAAAAAAAAAAAAAAATATAATATATTTAATAAATGAATTAATTATAATATATTTATTTATTTTATAAGTCTTTTATCAAAACCAGTGTGCATAAAATACTAATATTTATAATGATGAAGAAAATCTGCCTGAATAAAATTTCTTCTCTTGTTATTATTTATGTGAGATATATGAGAAATAAAATGATCCACTGAAGAAGTCAAAATAAATTGACGAAACGTCTGGCTCACTTAGTAAAAACTTTGTGTTTTAATTTATCCAATTCCCTGCGATTCCTTTTATATTAGCTATATAATAATAATATTCAATAAATTATTTATTTCAAAAATTTTATATTATCAACATTTTTGATAATTATTTTTTAAAATAAGAGAGTTACAGTTCTTTCTACACATGGTGCTTTTTGTTTTCGCTACATAATATAATATGAAGATGTCTTCTTAAATGGATAAAACAGATGAATGAACTGCTCATATTACTCAGAGATAATAAAAACTAATGTTAATATAGTATAAGATGTAGATCTTTTTTTTACAGAAAATTCTCTTTTGAGAATTTTGATATAGGTTTTTGTTTTGATTTTATATTAAGTCTGGATCACTCACTCACTCTATTTAAGTTTTATTACAAGTTTTCATTCAATTCGAGTTGTTTTTTTGATTAATAAGCAAAATATTAAATTTTTTATCCGAAAATGTGCATAAATTCTGACGATCGAAATATCTATAAAGAATATTTTTAGAAATAAAATAAGTAATTTATTATTCTATTTTTTTTTTTTTTTTATTTCTAAAAAGACTTAAGAAATTGATAAATATAATATTTTGGTTATAATTTTTAAGTATTTAATTAATGATAAAATTTAGAGTACTCACTTGGCCTAGACAAAGTAGGTCCTAGCACCGGGTCCGTTGACGGCCCCTGGGGCGCCCACTGTCGTTAGAAGCCGCGGCAGAGGCTCGGGGATGGTGCTATACACGTGGCCCACCGTTTTCGCCACATGAGGAGGATACTCGTAGTCCTCCTCCTCGGGGTCGGTAGTCGTTGTCCGTTGTGACGAGTTCTCCGACACATATGTCGATTGCGTCGGTGTGGGTGTAGGAATGACCATTTGGGGCGGTTGAACACCCCCCGGGGCTGTCGACGAAGGGGCCATCACTGTATATTTATACCACGAATCGAGGGCTGTGGGGGCTGCTGTGTATCTCGCTGATGCCAATTTCGCATTCGTTGTCTCCGACGTTTTTTTCATTTCCATTGAACGTTTTTTCTTTTTTCGTAACGAGTTCACGTCGGGCATAGCGTAACGTAATTTTTCCCAGAATCGTTTCTCGCCCCAAACAATACAAGTACAAGTGCGTAATAAAAGTTTCAAATCCGGATCGAGATTGAGAGCATGTAAATCGGTGGTAAGTAAAAAGATCACTTTATCGCGGCGCATCGTTCGACGGGTTTGATCAAGAGCGGATTGAATTGCTGCCCGAAAATCCGGCCGGTCCCATTCATGCTGTAGAAAACTTAAACTTAAGACAATTATTATTCTTCTTGCAGCATCAGCGGCGCTTAATACGCCGTCAGCGAGATAAGACGCGCCTGTCATTAAATGGATATCGCGATAATGCAAGCAGAGCGTATGGCCACCCTGTTCAATTTCAGCAGCGATTACACGAGACACAAAATCTTGATCCTTGACACTATAGACGAGATAAGCGTCGTAAAGCCGATCCCTATCCAAGTCCGTAGGTGGAGGGGTTTGTTTAAAAATGCGCACCCCATAACGGGCATGTGCCCAAAGACGAACATCTTGTCGAAACACGAACATGAGAACCGAGACAAGAAATACGATAATGAGAAGGACGAGCGTGGCGGCGACCAGAGGAATATAATCCACACCGAGGATGGCCGTGGATGTGACCCCGAGGTCGCGTTGCACGACAGAGGTGGCGATCGCGTTCGTGTCTCTGTCACAGCGACGTACAAAAGTTGCAACCGTTTCTTTCGACCCTGCACACAGCATCTGTTCAGGATCTGTTACAGCAATTCGATCTCGATTGTCTCTCAGCCAGGATTCGAGACGTCCAACAGCCTCACAGCTACATTGCCACGCGTTGCCATCAAGGGATACTTTTTCCAAAGTAGCGGCCGCGGCTGCCAACTGTTGCCAGGGGGAAAAATTCGCTATTTTATTATCATCCAGCCGTAACACTTCCAACTGCTTCATAGCTGAGAACGTGGTATTTCCAACATGCGCGATGGCATTATGGTCCAAATAAAGTTCATTTAAATTCTCCATTTGGTCAAATTCAAAACCTCGTAATTCTTGAAGTTTATTATTTTCTAAATGCAGAACTTGCAAGCCAGTAACACCATTAAACGTGCGATTGTGAATAGCAGCGATATTAGAGCCATTTAAAAATAATACTTGCAATTTCTTTTTACCAATAAAAACATGACTGCCGAGCTCACCAAGGTCATTGCCGTCTAAATAAATCTCTGTTGCGTCCATTGGAATTCGTTCTGGAACTGTACGATGACCGCCGTTACTGCAATCCACCACATTTGCTGACCAAGTGTGATCATGGTAACAGGTGCAATTTGTTGGACATGTCATTTCACAATCACAAGCATCAAAATCACAACAATGACATACCGCAAAACAATGTGATTCATAAGGGCATAGGAATTCAGATGGCTTGAGGTCCAAAATCGGTCGTTTAGGTCGCCCTCGGGAATGGGCCAAATTACAAGTGACAGAATCAAGATCCATGACCCGAGGATGACGCCGTAAGTGACTTAGTTGATTGATCCGGAGCAGCCATTCCATCGAGCAATTACAATCGAACGGGTTGCCGCCAATGTAAAATTGAGGTAATTCCTTCTCATCAGGAACCGGCGTCAGCGCCAGCGCCCCCAGGTCCATGCTTCGCAACTGATTGGCGAATAAAATCACGCGTGTCAAATTGGCCTTTTTCAGAAATGTATTGGGTCGTACCATGTGAATGGCGTTATCGTTAAGAAACACTGACTCGACGCTATCGGGCATGGTGGTCTCGTCAACAACGGTTAACCGATTGAAACTAACATCAAGCATTTTGATTTGCAATTCATTTCTCGTCTCATAATAACTCACCAACATTGAGATTTGATTCTTGTGTAAATCCAACCACTCGAGGCTACTTGGTACCGATTTATAATCAAACCATTTCAGCTGATTATCACTCACATTGAGCCAGACAAGCGATGTCAGATTATGAAAAATGCCGGTAATGTCCGTGAGTTGATTACCGTCAAGACGAATTGCACTTAACATGGGATTGTTGACAAATGAATGCGGATCCACGCGCTCTAGCTGATTATTTGCGATATTTAGTACCTGAAGTGATCCAAGTGGAGAGAAAACATCCCGCGTGATGTTTACAAGTTGATTATCAATCAATCCAAGGCCGAATAATTGTATGAGCCCGTCGAAGGAGTTGTTCTCAAGCCTGGTGATTTGGTTCTCGCCGAGGTCGAGGGTCTTCAGGTAAGTTAATTTGGATAGGCCCTCGGGCACGGCCCCTAGACGGTTCCCTCTCAGAACCAGATCCTGGAGATTTGTACAATTTTCAAATGCCCGCGGGTGCACAAAACCTATTCTGTTATTTTCTACATGAAGTTGATTAAGCGCATACAGGCCGGCAAAATGACTAGGCTCGATATGCATCAGGTTGTTATGCGACAAAAACAGCGCGTGTAAATTACTAAGCGGAGTAAACGCACCCTCGGCAATCACCTCCACACCGTTCCCTTGTAAATTAAGAATTTGTAAACTGTATAAATCATGAAACACATTCGAATCGATTCGGGTAATTGCATTGTTATGCAAATATAAAACAACAAGACGCACTAGGCCGGAAAATGTATCACGATTCACCCAATTGCTTGTTAATTCGTTATTTGATAAATCTAAAATTAATAATTGTTCAAGTCCTTCCAACAAACCGGGCGCGAGAACATTAATCGAATTGTTTTGTAGATAGATTTCTTTCAAATCGCGAGAGGAATGAAATAATTCGGGTGGCAACGCAGCGAGTTGATTACTTGAAATGTTCAGTATTTGGAGTGAACTCAATCCGACAAATGAACGATCTGCAAGCGCGGCAATGTTATTATCCTGAAGGTAAAGGGACTGAAGACTACGTAGACTGGTCATTCCATTATCAGGCATTCGATTGATATCGTTTCGTGAAAGATCCAGCGTTTCGAGTACCACGTTACAAGATTTTCCAGGCGCGGACGGGCCGCCACCCCAGTCCGAAAAGCCCAAACCCATCACATCCGAAATTCGATTTCTTGATAAATTCAAATGTGTCAAACTCAAAAGGGGACAAAATACCTCATTTGGCAGGGTCCAGATATTATTATCCGTCAGATCGAGAGTCCGCAACTCAGGCAGGCCTAGAAAAGCCTCCTGATGAAATTCCATCGTCATCGCGGACCAATCGGTATTATGTGTCCTTAAAATAATCGTCCTCAAATCTCGCAATCCCGCAAGCACTGCTGATGGTATATTACGAATTTTACAATATTCAATAGTGAGATCGCGAAGTCGCCGTAATTGGGATAGAAAACCTGCACCGCCGCCGTGACGACTTGGTTCTAACGAGGATTCGAAAAACAACAAATCGCTACATTCGAGCGATAAGCCGGTAATATGCTCAACCTGTGAGGCGGAGAGGTTCGCGAGAAGTCCATCGCTGGCGTCAATTGTTCGGATACGACAGGACAGGGTCACGCCGTCGTCGATATTCGAGTCCCGATGCCACTGGCAATCGCGGGGCATGTCTTCGTGGTGGCTCATCGCAATACTCCGCGCAGACACGGCCGCGGCCGATAACACCAACACTAACACTAGAGCAGCCATTGGGCCGGTTGTCACATTATTTCGCACTGAACAACACGTGAGAGAGATTATAGAAAGATTTCTAAATGAGATCTGTGCCCTTTGCTGTCTGGGCAACAACTGACGGCTGCGGAGAGCCACAGGAGTTACCAGACCCCCGTGGACGTTTTGTTTCCCGGCCACCAGAGAGCAGACCAGGACATGAGCGGTGCGGGAGGAGGGACAAGGGCGGCGCTTAAAGTCACGCCCCCTCCAAGAAGCCACGCCCACAGGCCACGCGGCCGGTCGCCAGCCGGCTGTCATGTCACGATTCTTTTCTGCCCACAAAAGAGTCGGCTGGCTTGTTTGTTGCCTTAAAATTTTACAAAGACAAATAGTACAAGAAAAACGAATAAAAAAGGGTTTCCTTTCCGTTGGGAGAGCCTTTTCCATTAGCCAATAAAAACACAAGAAAGAATAAAAATTTTAATTCAAACGGTTAAGCTACCATATTTCTAGCTATTTCGACAAACAATTTTCATTTTATAGTATATATTTCATTATTCGTGTCCATGATTAATAATTAAAGGAATCGTAGGGAGTTGGACAAGACTTTAAATTAAATACAAGTTTTGATTAAATATGCCATACGTTTCGTTGCTGTTTTGCAACTTCCTCAGTGGCTCATTTATAGTATATTTTAAATTATTATATTTTTCTATCATTATTTATTAGTGTGAATTTGATATATTTTTCAAAAGTAAAAAATAAAAACTTTAATTTCACATCCTAAAACAAGAAAAATTGAGAAATCAAACATTTTCGTTTCATGTATTTATGTTTCAAACGACTGGTTTTTTATTTTTAATTTTCTTATTTTTACCAAAAATTACAATGCTTGGCCATACCCTGTATGGTAAAGTAAAATTCACAATTTAATAAACTCTTATTATAAATTAACTTTAATAAAATTATACCAAATATTCATTGCAGAATTTTTATTTGTGGAAAAGAAATTTAAAGATTGATTCTATGAAGGTGATAAACATGACTCTGTTCACAAAAAGTAAAAGGTAAATATTTCAAGAATTTCACTTAATTGTAAAATAGTTAGAAAAATTAAAATTTTAAGTAGTATAAAAAATTCTTATAATTTCCAAGGGATCGATAAATTTATTTATTATTGTCCTCTTTTCAACTTGTAATTTATATATTTTATTTATTTTTTATTTTATAATTGAAATTTCGCCTTTTCAATTAATTATAAATTTTACTTGTTAAAAAAATAAGTTGTTTATATATTTTTTTTTAATTACTTGTATGTAGGTATAAAGAAGAATTGTATCTGTTTATTTGTTGTATTAATTTATACATTTTATTTTTTAATTTAAATCGAATTATTTGCTACATGTATTATATATATGTATTATATAATAAATAATACCTACACTCATTAAAGTCTCTAATCAGAGTGATTTTATTTTTAAATAGTATCAGCGCAATCTTTTGCGGATTTATGGTAGGTATCAACTTCATTTTAAGCTATGCATTGACTTTATTTACATTTCGAACTTCTGGTATGACAAATTCCAGATTGTGATATAAATATCATATCCGTGTAATTCTCTTAAGGTTTGGACGAGCAGTTAACTTTCGATAACCAGCCGAGTAAACCTCATGCTTACACAAACTCCGCCTCTTTCTAGAATATCCAGAATTATCGTTTTTTCCCAACTTTTTTTTAAAGAAATTTTGATATAATTGATTAACAAAAGAATAGAAAGGAAGAAAGTTTTTTATAAAATTGGAATAGAGGAAGATATATAATTGGGCCTAATTAGAGCAGTAAAATCTAGAGAACCTATGCCATATGTCAGAAGTAAACAATTGCATCCGCAGAGGGAATATTTTTTTCTTTATAAAAAAAAAATATTATAAAATGATAAGTAGCTGATAATCTTGACAAATAAGTCATTTTGTACTAGACTTAGTAATTTTTTAGAATCATATAAGTATGAAAAATCTCGTGAACTTATATTTAAAACCACTTAATTTTTTTTTTCTAAATTCGTGCCAAGTAGCTAAGGTAATAAAAATTTGATTTTTTTTATTTATTTAATCATTTTGAGTTAATTTTATTTAAATTGGAAGAAAATGTGAAAATGTTTCCAAACTCATTAGGCATTTTGGTGATTCACCATTTTTGTATTTTCTTTTTCTGTGAAGTGAATGATTTGAGCTAGAAAACTAAAATTTGACGCAAAGATGTAATTAATTAATACAAACTTAGGTATGTGTCAAATTTCAGCTCAATTTAATTTGAGCAAAAAAAAGTGAATATCTACTTTAATAAATATTAAAGTTTAATATTATGTTATTATATAATAAATATACAAACCTAAGAAGGTATACATTTTGAATGTCGCGTGTGTAGAACCCTAGTTTATTTTATATTTAAATTTATATATCGACTATTAATTTTGTTTGAGAAATAAAAATGAATAGGTACTTTATTAAATGATAAATTTTAATATTTATTTATTATAAATAAGGTGGAATGAATTGTGAATGTCAAGTGGGGAGGAACACTAGTTTATTAATTAGTAGAGATTGTGGTGTTGGTGCAAGGTGAAACATCTTTAATAAAGATAAGAGTAAATAAATATTATATTTAACATTGATTTACTATGAGTTAAGGATACTAGGTCACCCATTTCACATTAAAATTAAAAAATTAAAAGATATAAAATTGTTTTTTCTTTTTCAATATATATATTTCGGGCTATCAACCCATCTTCAGGAAGTACAGAAAGTAACTTTAATTTTAATGTGAAATAAGTGACCTAGTATCCTTAACTCATAGTAAATCAATATTAAATATAAATTATCTTTACACTAGTTTATTTTTAAAATTTCAATTTATATCAATCAACACTTTTCAATTTAATTTGAACAAAAAAAATGAATACTTTAATAAATATTAAATATTAATATTAAATTATTACCTATATAATATATATATATATATATATATATATATATATATATATATATATATATATATATATATATATATATATATATCTAAGAAGGAATACATTTTGAATGTCGCATGTGTAGAACACTACCAAGTTTATTTTATATTTCAATTTATATATCGACTTTTAATTTTATTTGAGAAAAAAATGAATAGGTACTTTATTGAATGATAAATTTTAATATTTATTTAATATAAATAAGGTGGAATGAATTGAGAATATCTTGTAGAACACTAGTTTATTTTTAAAATTTCTATTTGTATCAATCAACTTTTCAATTTAATTTGAACAAAAAAATAATAAAAAAATTATTAATTTATTAATTATTAAAATTTAATATTAATTGATTATAGGCCGCGGTTCACCCCTCGGGGAGAACAAACACTAGGTAGTTTATTTTTAAAATTTCTATTTATTTCGACTTTTCATTATAGTTTCGAATTGGCTACTGTCTAATGCTAACTGGCTTCTCGGCTCAGTACGAGCAAAAAAATTTTCAATATCCACGCGATACTGACCCCATGAAAAATAATATTTATAATTAAAAAAACACTGATGATGAAGGACAAGCCTTCAAAGCTATAGTCTCAAACAAATAAATAATATATAACTGTATTAATTTTTAAGTTTATAATAGGAAAATAAGGACAAATTTTTATATGTAACTTTTTTATTTATCAGCCAACGTTCCATCGACTTTCCCGACTTCTTCATGGCTTCTACAATTATAAGAACATTATTAATATCAAGTTACAAAAATACAATTACAATTCCAGAACAAACATGTATTATAATAGTTTACCTACCAAATAGTCATGCCACACATTCGTCTAAATTTTCTTGTTATCTTCGTTACCATTGAACAACATCAGAAACACAAATTTCAAAAAATATAATTAATTCCTATTATAAACTTTCAAATTAATTATTTTTATTATTTATGTCAATCGATTAAATTAATAAGTTGTTGTAGGGAAATAAGGACAATAGCTTATACAACTAATTTCTATTTTTTTGCCAACGTTTCGTCAACTTTTTGTTGACTTCCTCAGGGTTCAAACAAATTAACTTCTTTGCATATTTGTCATTCTATCAATAGTCCTTCTTAGCAAACACATAAGGCCAGTTATCGAACTAATGACTGGCCTTAATTATTTTCTAAGAATGAATATTGATAGAATGACAAATATGCAAAGAAGTTAATTTGTTTGAGCCCTGAGGAAGTCAACAAAGTTGACAAAACGTTGGCAAAAAATAAAAATTATTTGAACAAGCTATTGTTCTTATTTCTCTACAAGAACTTATTAATTTCAAATTAATACAAATTATGAACGGAAATGATAATAATACTTAAATATATGTGTATGTTTATTTGCATCAAGCATCAGAGGACATCCTCTTTGAATCAAAAACTCTGCTACTCTCGGCAAAATACAAACTTTTCAATTAAATTTCGACTTTTAATTTAATTTAAGCAAATAAATAAATAATTTATTAAATATATTAAATTTTTATATTTATTTATTATAAATAAGGCGGAATGAATTGTGAAATCGTGTGGAGACCACACACTAGTTTATTTTCTAAATTTCTATTATTGTTTTGTTTATTTTTAATGTTTCGAAATCGTGACGGTTTGGATCCCGGAAACCGATTCTTCGTTTCTGTTACAATAATAGTTGGGATGTCTCAGTGGATTTGCGGCATTTCTCCCTCTCACCTGATCGGTGATTAGCATTTTTCCTTCTCTCATTTACAACCCGCCTAATTATAAGTACAAATTAATTTCAGCGGGGCGGTCTATTCCTGGCCAGTTCGCTCGCAGGTCCTTGGTTCAATTCCAAATTCTAAAAATACCCTCTTATTGATGTTGTTGTTTGTGTTGTTTGTTGTTTGTTAGTTGTTCTTCCAACTTGTTCAAATTTGTTCAAAACTAATGACATATTATGACAATTTATTCCTCCTTGGTTACATTTTCTTTTTCATTCTTTTTTTTCTTTTTTATTTGATCTCGAAAACTAGACGTTAAATTATACCACAGAGACCCATTCATTAAGACCCGAGGCCTACATTTAGACGGTTGCAAATATGTTCAACTATCAAGTTTGTTAATTTATTTAAATTAACCAGAGAGCAAATTGCGAAATAAAAATCCGTTCAAATTATACATCTTAGCCCTTGCAAATTAACTAAAAGTTGCGGGGTGAATTACTAAAATTTTAAATAGAATATTTGAGAAATTTTCCACTTTGAGTTGTTCATCTACTATTCTCTTTTACAAAGCCACATATGAGTTACTTATAGCTTTTTTAACCATTAAAGTGTAAATAATTCAAATAAAAAAAGAAAAAGAAAAAATAGAAAAATTAAACTTTTCAATATTGAATTCTTTAATATCACATTCTAACATTAAAGGATTTTTTTAATTGAGTTTAAGGGATAATTATATTTTTATTGAAATTGAACCCAAAATTAATGGCCGTCAATAAATTATGTCTCATAGTATGGGGGGATAGGGCATCTCAGATTTGTGACAGGGGGCCCGGGGATCTTAAAAATTGTGATGTCACAAAAGTCAAATTAAAAAAATTAAAAAATTAAACTTAAAATATATTAGGTAGGTAAATCCCTTTAATAAGTTGAGTTTAATTTATAATAAAATTTTGTAATTATTAAATTATAGGGTGGAAGGAGAATTGGTAATTGGGAGAGGAATGGGAGGAGGGAGACAAGATCCAATCGATTTGATTGGGGAATAATGGAATTAAAATAATTATCGGAAAAGAGGTTTTTTTATCTAATTAGATTTTTCCTCTTATTAAAAACAAGGACTAAAGATAAATAAGGACACTCGATGGTGGAGAAGTTATCTCCGAAATCGAAGCAAAATACAATGTATACATTATTAATGTAAAATAATTGGTTTAATAAAATTTATAAAAAAAAAAAAAAAAAAAAAAAAAAAAAAAAATTATAGGGTGGATGGAGAGAGGATGGAGAGGAAGGATACCAATCGATTTGATTGGGGAATAATGGAATTTAAATAATTATCGGAAAAGAGGTTTTTTTATCTAATTAGATTTTTCCTCTTATTAAAAACAAGGACTAAAGATTAATAAGGACACTCGATGGTGGAGAAGCAATCTCCGAAATCGAAGCTAAAATACAAGGTATACATTAATTAATGTAAAATAATTGGTTTAATAAAATTTATAAAAAAAAAAAAAAAAATTATAGGGTGGGAGGAGAGAGGAGAGAATTCAATCCAATCGATTTGATTGGGGAATAATGGAATTAAAATAATTATCGGAAAAGAGGTTTTTTATCTAATTAGATTTTTCCTCTTATTAAAAACACGGACTAAATATGAATAAGGACACTCGATGGTGGAGAAGCAATCTCCGAAATCGAAGCTAAAAATACAAGGTATACATTAATTAATGTAAAATAATTGGTTTAATAAAAAAAAAAAAAATTATAGGGTGGAGGATGGAGGAGGAGATCCAATCGACTTGATTGGGAAATAATGGAATTGAAATAATTATCGGAAAAAAGGTTTTTTTATCTAATTAGATTTTTCCTCTTATTAAAAACAAGGACTAAAGATCATTAAGGACACTCGATGGTGGAGAAGCAATCTCCGGAATCGAAGCTAAAATACAAGGTATACATTAATTAATGTAAAATAATTGGTTTAATAAAATTTATAAAAAAAAAAAAAAATTATAGGGTGGGTGGAGAGGATGGAATGGGAGTGAATTGAGGAAATACCAATCGACTTGATTGGGGAATAATGGAATTGAAATAATTATCGGAAAAGAGGTTTTTTTATCTAATTAGATTTTTCCTCTTATTAAAAACAAGGACTAAAGATGAATAAGGACACTCGATGGTGGAGAAGTTATCTCCGGAATCGAAGCGAAAGATACAATGTATACATTAATTAATGTAAAATAATTGGTTTAATAAAATTTATAAAAAAAAAAAAAAAATTAGGGTGAATGAGGGGAATTCCGATTGATTTGATCGGAAGGATTAATTGGATGGATTAATTTCCGCAATATGTTATTGGAATAATTATCGGAAAAGAGGTTTTTTTATCTAAATAGATTTTTCCTCTTTTAAAAACAAGGACTAAATATGAATAAGGACACTCGATGGTGGAGAAGCAATCTCCGGAATCGAAGCTAAAATACAAGGTATACATTAATTAATGTAAAATAATTGGTTTAATAAAATTTATAAAAAAAAAAAAAAAAAAAATTATAGGGTGAATGAGAATGGTTGGGAGGAGAAGATGGTACCAATCGACTTGATTGGGGAATAATGGAATTGAAATAATTATCGGAAAAGAGGTTTTTTATCTAATTAGATTTTTCCTCTTATTAAAAACAAGGACTAAAGATGAATAAGGACACTCGATGGTGGAGAAGTAATCTCCGGAATCGAAGCAAAAATACAATGTATACATTAATTAATGTAAAATAATTGGTTTAATAAAAATAAAAATAAAAAAAATAAAAATAAAGGGTATAAAAGTGATAGTGTGACGTCACAATACAGGGGGCCTCAATGAAAATGTGACACAGTGGGAGGGGGGGTCTCAAAATCTTGAAATTCGTGTGACGTAATTTATGGACGGCCCCTTAGGGAAGAGAGGATTCTTTAAATAACTGATACGATATTATAAAATTTTGAAACTAAGAATACGCCAAGATAATTATAAAGAGGGGTCGACAAAAAATTAAAATTATAAAATTTTCAAATGACGAAACCAATAATGCCGATATTTACCTTCGGAATAAATATAATAAATAAATATATTAAGATTAATTTTTAGCTACACTATACAAAGTGCAATTATAAAATATTTATAATAAATTTCTAGAACTTTCAAGAATCCACATTTCGGATTTTAAGCTATCAATGATCTACCAATAAGCTAACCATCAGTCTCTCGTTTATCGACTGATCCTTTAGTCTTTTTTGATGTTAGTTATTTCTATTAGAACTAAAATTTGAATCAATCTTTTATTATAAAATTCAATTGATTGTGTTAAAGAAAATGGGATGAAAAAGTAAGACACCACCATTTCTGTAAAATTAATATACTTACCAAGGGACGGCGGGCGGATGTGGCAACGGTTTCAGATAGAAAACTGAAACTAAGGCCAAAAATGAGGCCCATTAATAGAAACTTTAGTGGTAAATATCAATTTATTAACTAAAACAGTACAAGAGTTCAAAAATATCTTAAAATGATCAGATTTAGGTACATCGTTATGGTATATAAGACTCATGTTTAGAATATGGCTCGTATGTGTGGCATGGCCCCCGCATCTAATTTCGGGCCCGGGGACCAAAATCTGAACCGGGCCCCTTATTATGGACTAAGTATGTGTTTTTTTATGAAGTGGAAAAAGTTGATCACCCTACGCATTTTTTTTCTAAAATACGCCTTTAAAAAAACATGTCACATCCGGGCCCGGGGCCCCACAGATCCACTTGGACCCCTCTTGTGGGGGCTATGATCTGTTGAGAGAGGCCTCAAAATTCGAAAACTATAGAATATCCAGCCTTATCTAGTTCAATCGATTACTTAGCTCTCGTCATAGAATCGTCTGCTCCCTTTCCCTTTATTCTAAATATTACGTACCAAGGTGTTTGTTATAACGATAATCCTCATTATTAAAGCCTTATTCGTAAGAAACATCCGATTCGCAAACGCTCAACAGCTCTTCGCTTTTATGAGGATCGAAATAACACATTGGCCTATTAATTCAGCCCTGTGACTTCTAGAGACTTGAATTCCCTTATTACATTGGCTTTTTTCTCGATATACAATCTCCATCAGGTCAGGTATCTTCGGCTCTGACTTAAATCCTAAAAACTCTTTCTCTTCTTTTTTACGATAAAGGGGTAGAACCTAGCATAGAGATGTTCCATCTTCCTGGCTTAACACCTTCTCGAATTAATATCAGTTTAAAAAAGATACATGTATTAGATTTGGGTGGTCCTAATTTTGGGTATTATCGAATTTTTACTCGGACAAGGGCTCATATGGTTCGAAATAAATAAAAAAAATATCCCCCAAGTTTCAAGTCTCTATCTCAATTATAACCTGTGGCCCCAGCGATGTAAGTTTCTCATCTAAATATAATAACATGGGGTTTTTGGCATTAAAATATCAATTTTTTATTCCGGCCAAAGTAATGATGCAAAAAATTTGAAACTCCGTAAACTTTATCCTTATAATACTATCTATCCATTAGAATTATTACAGATTTTTAACTATTATAATTTTTGAGTTACAGCTAGATAAAATACTGCTATATCTTAGTGTTACTAAGTTATAGACTCCAAAATTATATTAGCTAAAAATCTGTAAAAATTCTGAGGGATAGCTACTATTATAAGGATAAAGTCAACAGAGTTTCAATTTTTTTGAACAGTTACTTTGGCTGGAATAAAAAATTTGATCTTTCAATGGCAAAAAACCCATGTTATTTAGATGAGAAACTTATATCGCTGGGGGCACAGGTTATAATTAAGATAGAGAATTGAAACTTGGGGGATATTTTTTTTATTTATTTCTAATCATATGAGCCCTTGTCGGCGTAAAAATTCAAAAATACATTAAATAATAACTACCCTAATGTAGCTATTTTTCTGAATTTTTCGTTTCAAGTTCGAAATATAGAAACATCAAAATCTAAACAGTCATTTTGCAATAGGAACACGAGCATTTTTGCGCCATAATATTAAGCAGAAGAATCATTTTTTAATCATGTATTCCTTGTAACGTTTGTAATTAATTTTAACATTGATATACCTATTCACTTGAACACATCTCGAAAAAGTAAATAAAAAATTCGTTTTTTAGGCTTAACAATTTACCGAAATAATTATCTACTAATATAGGTAACATAGGTATATTAGGTTTTGTATTATATATACATATTAAAAAACTTTATTAAAAGTGAATCGATTTAAAGACAAAGCAAAAAATATAAAATCTACCGAGACGCTTTATGCCATATAAAATACAATTTTTCTATTTTAATGCTTATTAAGAAAAATTCCCCAAAACAAGTCACGAGTCGATAGTGACTTGCATTTCACAGATTGAAAATAAAAATAAACCCCCGGAGCGATTGAAAAAGTCTCTTCATTCTTGAATGATTGGCAAATTTCGGGCTTTTTTCTGCTCTAAGGTCATCATCTATGCTTATATATAAATACAAATTTCAGATAGTAAAAAAAAAATTAAAAGGTGATGCGGAGGTGTCCAATTTAATATCCAAAAAGAATTCGATATATATTATAAATTTTAATTCAATATGATGCATAAGCGATTTCATGACATTCAAAGTCTACCAGTACCGAGAATTGGAAATTCGCTGTCAGTAACGGAAGTAAATACGTAAAAAATAAATAGATACTAATTTCTCATTAAAATCAACTATCATCATTAATCAATATCTTTTATTATTAAAAAGCATAACTAAAATGTTATCAAATATTCAATATTCAAACATTTTAATTTACCGATTTGATTATATTCTCATTATGACATCGATTTTAATAAAATTGAAAGTTTTTTGCCGGGAGTAGCAGAATTTTTATAAATTGAAGGAATTGATAGAATTTTAGCAGAAGACACACTCTTTTATTGTCTCCTTCAATCTATTTTAATGTTAAAATGCTATCCGAAACTTTCGAGGAAGACCAGGTAGAGAAGGTCCACCCTATAATATGTTATTTGGGGCTCATCCCAGAACTCTAAAAAAAAATCACTCATTTCATAAATGGGAAAAGTAAGAGGAGTAATTTTTGGTTTAAATATTTTTTTTAACCACCCTATAACTTTAAAACATTGAGATTTTTATGTAGATACTTAATGGAAAATGTATATCAGATACAATTTGTCCTGATAATTGTTTACTTCGAAAAATCCGCTGAAAATTTTTCAAAAAATAAAAGTGCTGAATTTAAATTTTGAATGTGGAACTAAATTTCAAGATTTCCGGGGAAATTAATCACCATTTGGTATATTTTCGGCTTCTTTTTCAGATAGGTATAGGTAATTTTTTTTTCTGAAAACTTTCTGATTGAATATATTAGAGGTGCAAACAGATACTGGCCAAGACGAAAAATTTAATCCCTCTATATTAGAATTTTATACAAAATAATTTATCCAGGAACAAATAGATTCATATTCGTGGTTTCACAATATTCCCGATATCACTTTTTGGAAGTACATATGTAGGTATTTACATATACGAGAAGCTCTTTTCAAAAATAAAGTTAGAAACTTACTATTAGGTAAAAAAATAATAAATTTTTTATTTTTATCTCATATTTTCATTTTCTAAAATATTTATTGTTTCAGTAATTAAATATTCTTGATATGCTCAATGATCTTAAAAAAAAATTCTGAACGAATAGAAATCAAAGATTATTATGCTATGCCATTTTGGCTTCTTTGCCTTGTTGGATATCATTATCGTATATTATTAACTATCTTTTTTAATTAACAAATATCAAAAGAATTAGTATATTTTATTTACGCATACTTTGCGGCCCGAGAGACAATTATTTTTCTTAAAATGTGGCCCATGTAAGCCCAAAGGCTGGACACCCCTGCTCTAGAGTCTAGAAGACATAGGGATAAACGAGTTTGATTAAATTCGTAAACGCTGCAACTAACATTTGTATATTAATTAGGTAGGTATGTTTAATTTAGTGGTCATGAAAATGAAAGCAAAGTTGTTTTATTATACATCAGGGCCGGAATGATGCCATGTTTTTGAAGGCGTTTGCGATGAGGTAGTGAAATCTTTTGTGAAATAAGGGAGTTTTTTTATAAATTTTTTCAATTTTTGATTTGTATGATATATAGCACGGGTGATCAACCCTTTTAGATCGCGGGACCGTTTTTGGTCGATCACCAACCGGTTTCAACCTCCCGCACAATACACCCAGTAGGGAACTTTGTAAATTTTTATGTACTTCGTAAATTATTAAAACACACATTTACTTTATTTGAATTATTTGTATTATAACATGTCGATCGCCATATACTTTGGTATACAAAGATAGCTCGCGTATTACAAAAGTTTGAACACCCCTGATATATTATAGTATACCATTGAGATGAAATTTTTTTGTTTGACTGTTTTGAAAAAATTGTTTATAAGGAGAAACAGGTAATTTTTCTGTCATTTTGTATATTGGGGCAAGTTCAATTAGGCTATAGCCATATGAGTTTAATGCTAAATTCACTAATCTATTGAACAGTGGGTAGAAGGTTGCGGATTGTATATTCAAGATAGTTCTTTCACAAATGCAAAAGTTCAAGAAGTCTTCGAAACTAGAATATAAGTCATTAAAAGCATAATAAACACACTGTTAAAATTTGAAGACAATTATCACATCAAACATGAAATAATTGCAATTAAAAATGTAATTTTGTGCATATGGTAGCATGAGAAAGGGTGTGAAAATGATCATTATTTTATTTTCTTTCATTGAAGGGCTTACACCATCTTAATGAAAAATTAATATTTGAAAGAATAATATATTGGGAGTAACTTAAAAAAAAATTGAAATTATTTACCTCGTAGTTTTGATAAAAATAATGAAAAAAACATATTTGGGCCATTATTTTTAGTGGAGGTGATATAAAGAACAGTCGCTTGGAAACGATCCATTCATATAGAGGATATAGTAGTGTGAGAAGTAAAGTCAAGTTAAAAAAACATAACCGAAAAATTTAGAACCGTTCATATGTATAGAGTGGTTACGAGGCTAAAACTTGTTGTGTGGATTGTCACGAAAGAACTACCTTAAGGGGTAGTTGGAAGAAAATTCTGTAAAACAGTGTTTTTTATAGATTTTTTTATTGAATACTATTGTTTTTGATTGTGATGTGGAGATCCAAGAACTGAATATCTTCAATACCTCTCTCATTGATAAAACGAATTTTGGGATTAATGCTGTTTAGATATTTATTTATTATTTATTAAATATTATGAAAGAGCATATCTTAGTAATTATTTCATTTGCTCAGGTTGTTTAATTTTATTGAACTCAATTGGTGTTTGATCTAATTAAGCCAAGCAAGATGCTTGCCTTCGTGTTATACTTGGTTGCTTATAAATATAGATAGAGAAGCTAGAAGACAGAAGACACCCACGACTCTCTCCTTTCACAAATAGTTCACAACTCGTATTATATATTAATGGCCGAGTTAGGCCAACTTGGCAACCACGCACCTGATAGAATATCTATTTGGGGAATATTTTAGCTGGGGAAGATTGGATTGCACTTAAAAGCACACAGTGCACAGGATAAACAAGTTACGTAAACGGGGGAGAGCTAGAGTGGGGAATAATATTGCCAATCATTTTAATTCGACTAATACATCACATTTGATAATAATTACTTAAATGGTTTTGCCCTTACTTCACTTGAAATAGATTTAAATACCTAAAATGATTAAATAAATGGATTGTCGTAATTTTCTCGGGTTTTATGTTATTTATATTTATGTGGTTAATTTAGCGTGCAAAAAATTTGCCAGTGTAATAGATATTATTTTCAAAGTACATATTAAAAGTAGAAATTTTTAGAATTTTGAAAAATTATACAGGGTGGGGCATAAAGATTTACCACATTTTGAAGTGGTATAAAAAATGAAAAAATTTAACTAGAAAAAAACTGAATATATTTTTCAAAAGTAAATTTTTTTAAATGTGTTTTAAGCATAATCAGGAAAAAAATGGGGTGGGGGGGGTGTCAAAAATAAAATTCTAGCCCTTTCGACCAACTCAAACAAATTGTGTACTTATACATATTCTGTAGACCCCCAGAAGGCTAGACATGCAAATATTATCCAAATTTTGTATACATAGTTTGGTCGGAAGGTCTAGTATTTTCTATTTTGACCCTTCCCTCATTTTGGGTGATTAGTTTTTACATTTCTAGCCTTCTGGGGTTCACAGAATATGCACACAAATTTGGTTAGTTGTTGCATTTTTAGTCTTTTTGGGGCCCACAGAATATGTATAAGTACAAAATTTGGTTGAGTTTGGTAGAAAGGGCTATAATTTTCATTTTTGTCCGCCTCCCCCTTTTTTTGTCTGATAATGTTTAAAACACATTAAAAAACCTATTTTATGTTCTTTTCAAAAATGAATTTTTGTTCATTTTTTTATATCCCTTCAAAATGTGGTAGATCTTTATGACCCACCATGTATAAGAAAAAGGAAGGATTTTGAAGCTTAAATTTACTTAAAAAAAAATCATAAATAAATAAAGTTTTTTTTAATTTTATGGAGTGGATGGAAGATTAAAAATGTGTTATATAAAAAAAAAAGTTCGAGCTTGCCTACGGTTAATTTAAGCAATTATAAAAAAATTACAATCAATATAATTTTTAACAAAATTTAATTATAAAAACAATATTCATTGTGATTATTTCTTAATACATTTTCCCTTGAGGGCCTTTAATTTTTGTCAGTACTAAGAATTGGCTAAAGCCGAGTTCAATTGCTTTATAGTTAAGCGCTCTGTTCTCTAGATGGCGCGTATCTTATTGTTTTTATTTTTTTTTAAATTTATTATCGGTATTCAGAAATTACATATTTACAGGATATTTCTATGAGCCATTTTCTAGACGAAATATATACAAAAGTTTCAAGGTAGACTCCTATGAGACTTGACAAGATAATGAAAAAAATAAAAAAAAATTTAATAAATAATAAAAAAAATAATAAAAAATAATAATAATAATTACTTATAGATTTTTAATAATTTTATTTAATAAGAATATAAAAATAATTATATTTACACAAATAGAAGCAAACACATAATAAAGCCAAACAAATGTTGATTAGGTATGTGTAACAAATTAGTGTAGCATGTGAGGATAACTTTAAAATAAATTCCATAAAAATCACTGTATGTTCCTTACAAATTGAATTGTATAGGGAGATAATGGGCCAGTTTTATATTATGAAATATATATATTTAGGACGAAGAGTCGTAAATAAATTTACAAGACTCTGAAAATTTGAATCAACACAACCTCCTCTGTAAATGTCTTCAAGTAAATTATGTGCCGCTTCTTGTCCAATATCTTCTGGAATTGATATTTCATTAGAACCAGATGGATTAGATAGCACTTCTCCAGTATAAAACACTACTTCTGTAGATTCAGCAACAAGCGTTATACCAAAGCCTGGAGATTTGCCTGATTTATCCCCTTTCTTTATTTCTATATATGAAAACATCAGGAAGAAATTTCAGAATTCCTTTATTTTTTTCGCTTTTCGGCTTTCTAGCCGTAAGCCAATTTACGAAACCACTTATTATTTTTTTTAAATTTGTCTCTACCCAGAGGTCAGATTTTAACCGGATGCCTCGAGTCGGATTCGAACCCGGGTCCACTTGTTTAGCAGGCTGGATGTTAGACCCTAGCCTAACCCGACCCCATTGAATATCTTTTAATTGTTTTCTTGTAGGTCATCTTATTGTTGAACACTTTTTGGTTAATGCAGTGGCTCTTATGGGTCGCACAGAGTCGTTAACAAAATATTTAATTAAATTTATTAACAATAAATTAAAAAATACATTTAATTAAAAGTAAAAATATTAAAAACACGTGCTTTTTCATTAAATTTTCCTTAGATAGAAAATTAGGTTCCTTTGTTTATCTTAAGGTACCTTGTTCTTTCACAAATTGAACAATTCAAGAAGTCTTCGAAACTTGGAATATAAGTCATTAAAAGCATAATAAAACACAATGTTAAAATTTTAAGACGATTTACCACACCAAACATGAAATAATTGCAATTAAATATGAAATTTTTTACATACGGTAGATTGGGAAAGGGTGGGAAGATGATAATAATTTTTCTTTTCATTGAAGGACTTTTACTATCTTGATGAAAAACTAATATTTGTTAGAATAATATATTCGGAGTAACGTAAAAAATAATTTAATAATAAAATAGAGCAAGATGGGAGGTAGGTTTCACAGGTAGGTTTGTGAAACCTACCTCACATCTTGCTCAAGTCTTATTATTATATTAAAATGGTTCCCCTAGAACCAACACCTAATTCCTTAAAAGTTATAAAAAATAATTGAAAATATTTACCTCGTAGTTTTGATAAAAAAAAAAAAAAAACTTATTTGGGCGATTATTTTTAGTGGAGGGGGTATAAGATCAATGACTTGAAGCGATCCATTCATAAAGAGGATATAGTAGTGTGAGAAGTACAGTCACGTTAACAAAACATAACATAAAATTTTAGCACCGTTCATATGTATGTAGTGGTTACGAGACTAAAACTTTTTGTGTGAATTGTCACAAAAGAACTACCTTAAATGTTCAATTTTTTTATATGTGAGTTAAAGTCATTATTGTAAAATTAAAAAAAACTGCTTATGTATGATCTAAGGCAGGGGTGTACACTGTACACCAGTGGCTTTCTCGAACCATATTTGAAGAAAAAAAATTTCTCGGGCCGTAGGTAAAATAATATTATAATACTATTAATATTTGTTATACAAAAAAGATAAGTTAATACTGTAGAATATTGATACCCAGCATAACAAAGAATATATATTATGTAGATATGAGGTATTTTTTATTTTTGGAATCATTAAATTATCCAAAAGATTTTAAAAATTGTATTTAAATGTTTACCTTGTCTATCATGAAGGTTTGAACAATTCCCAAAAAAAACAGTTGTCAAAAGAAATACACAAAACACGACACCCATAAAACACAAATATTAAGCACTTGACCCGCTGGCTGCTCGACTCGAAATGAAATAAATACTTTTCAATGCAAAAAACAGAGTAAAGGGAATAGAGTCCCGTTACTTGATTAGATATCAGGAAGGAAAATAATTCCAGATAGATATTCCATAAAAATGCCCAATTTATTTGAAATTGTTTTAAAAAATCTAGCCTGCGTGCGTCAAGTGATTTTCACTTAACTTTTCGTCATTAATTAAAAATCAAAATTTTAGAGGAATAAACTTTTAAATAAATATTTAATAAATAAAATAACAAATAATCATCTAATTGTAATAAATTCTATCACAAATTTACAAAATCAAATACAGTTTTACAGGTGTTATGACCAAAATTATTATTATTGGTTAAAAATAAATACTAACCGAACCACACAATCACTAACAGACATTGTGACTAAATAATTAATATATTTAAAAATATAAATCTTCAATATACGAGATTTTATTGTAGAAGTTTTAATTACTGAAATAATAAATATTTAAAAAAAATTTAAATACGAACTGAAAAGATTGGTATTTAGAAATAAGAACTTGATTATTTTTTTACCTGTTAATGACTAGTGAGCTTCTAATTTTACATTTCGGAAATTTTATTTTTGAAAATAGATTCTCGTATATGTAAATACATAGGTAATAGTTACACAAAGTTATATCATTAATATTTTGAAGCCTGTAATATTTGTTTTTGGATAGATAATTATTATAAAATTCTAATAAAGAGACATTATTAAATTTTTCTTCAGATCAATATCTAATTGTATTTCTATACAATAAATCAGAAAGTTTGCAAGGAAAAAATTTATATCTAATTTAAATGGAGTCGAAAATAGACCAAAATGATGATTATTTTTCCGAAAGTTGAAATCTAGTCCCAGATTCAAAATTTAAAATTATCGCTTTTATTTTTCGAAAACTTTTCAGTAGATTTTAAGATTTCTTATTTTAGAAAAAAAAATCATCAGGACAAATTGTATTAGATTCAATTTCTAGTTAGTACATTAGTGCCAGTGGTGCTTTTTTTTAATGAAAATGATGAGAGAAGGAGTTACACCAAAAAGGTGTATCCGCTAAAGGCCTGGGTTGGCCCCTCCATCGTGAAAAGAAGAAGAAGATGGAATTTTATTGGCTGGGCAGGGGTCGAAGGTATCTGTGGATACGGGTCTTAAACAGCTGAAGGTTATAAGTTGCGGGAAAGATGGTGGCAGGGACCGAGTCTCTCGCTTGGTGACTTTTCAAACAGAGGATGCTGTCGAAAAAAGTATCCTTCATTTTTTGAAATTTTATTTTAATCTTCGTTTTTATTTATTTATTTTTTTACAAATTTCAGATAATACGGCATCATTTTCCTTAATTGAAAAGTTTTTGTTTTGCCGAGAGTAGCAGAGTTGTTGATTCACAAAGAGAAACAAAGAGGTTGTCCTCTGCTTGATGCAAATAAACATACACACATATATATATATATCGAGATTATATATCTGTATATATATTATTTATTTGTTTGAGACTATAGTTTCGAAGACTTGGTCTTCATCATCAGTCTTTCTTCAATTATAAATGTTTTTCATGGAGTCAATATCATATGGATATTGAAAACTTGGTGTTCCTTCGTCACTGCTGGCTAGGAACTAAGTTATATATCATCTCGATATATATATATGTGTGTATGTTTATTTGCATCAAGCAAAGGACAACCTCTTTGTTTCTCTTTGTGTCTTAAATGTCTCCTGATTCTATTGCTATCAGCAAGGTATGACTTGTCTATAACATTCTTAGTTATTTAGGATCTTATATATTGAAAGATCTTAAAAATGAATTAGTCCAGAGAT
This sequence comes from Forficula auricularia, assembly GCA_024734495.1. Classification (NCBI taxonomy): domain Eukaryota; kingdom Metazoa; phylum Arthropoda; class Insecta; order Dermaptera; family Forficulidae; genus Forficula; species Forficula auricularia. The sequence goes on from JALMQS010000618.1 coordinate 329,649, forward strand.
TCCCCAATCATCTTTATTTATTCCTTTTTGTATTATTTCTATTTTAATAGCTTCTCAGCGAGAATATTTTTATTCGACTAAAACTTGTATGGAATTGTCTTTAACATGCTTGAACTGGAAGATATACCAGGCAGGGACTTCAAACCTTCTATCCGTACCCTTTTCAGAAAAATTATTCATTTTAATTACCCCTTGAAATTATGCAACAATTTTATTTAATTTCTAGAACCAATATACTTTTCAAAACAAATTTTTTTTATAGAAATATTTGAAATAACGGAAAATAATTTGAAAATTTAAAGATCCTCCTGAAATTTTGAAGTCGATATTAATGAAAATACTCTAAATGTCTGAAATTTTAGGAATAAGCCGCATCCACAGCATCCATGGACCGCACGACACTGATTAGTACATATTATGATGTTTTAAATAAGTTTATGATTTTATGTCGGGCCGCATTCATTGCAGCGCTTGGACGAATGCGGCCCGAAGCTCACGGGTTGGACAGCCCTGATCTAAAGAAAAATAATGGTAAAAATTTGCCTTTTTTTTTGCCTCGAGATATGAATAATATAGAGGGTGGGGCATAAAGATCTACCACATTTTGAAGTGGTATAAAAAATGAAAAAATTTAACTAGAAAAAAAAAACTGAATATATTTTTGAAAATAACATAATTTTTTATGTGTTTTTAAACTTTATCAGACAAACAGGGGAGAGGGGGGGACAAAAATGAAAATTCTAGCCCTTTCGTCCAAACTCAACTAAATTTTGTATACATATTCTGTGGACCCCCAGAAGTCTAAAAATGCAAAAACTAACCAAATTTTGTATACGTAGTTTGGTCGAAAGGGGTATAATTTTGATTTTTGACCCTTCCCCCCAATTTTAGCTGGTTAGTTTTTGCATTTCTAGCCTTCTGGGAGTCAACAGAATATGTATACCAAATTTGGTTGAGTTTGGTCGAAAGGGCTAGAATTTTCATTTTTGACCCCCCCCCCCCTTTTTTTATTCGATAAAATGTTTAAAACACATTAAAAAAAAATTATTTTATGTTCTTTTCAAAAATATATTCAGTTTTTTTCTAGATGGTTAAATTTTTTTCATTTTTTATACTTCTTCAAAATATGGTAGATCTTTATGCCCCACCCTGCATTTCTCAAATTTGGAACGCGGCTTAAAAAGGTTAAGAATCATTTTGGTTAATGTAGATCTATAACAGATTCTATTAATTTGGCTATTAGCTGAAAACATTTCAATGGAAGGTTAAACAATAGATTGATATCGATTCCTATTAGTACATAGAGATATATCTATAGCGAAAAAATGCGCTGGGTCGTTAGAGTTGCATATAAGCCACTATTGTTATGTATTATTATTTTTTCGCAAGGACTGTTCTGAATTCATTCGTGCAAATTAAAAAACAACCACGGACAATTTTTTAATGACAAAGAATGTTTACCATGACACCATCCATATTCATTTCACGGAACACTGACTTTTGATTTTACAAACCATTAAATACTCATCTCATCTTTTCAAATGTAAAAAAAAAAAAATTAAAAAAAAAATCCATTTTGCAACATTTCAATTTTGCTAATTGACCTTTCCTCTCCATTCTGCCCCTCCTGCTGCTCCTCTTGCTCCGGTCCTTTTGGGCCCGGTACGAGCAGAGGCTTTTCATTCACCATTAGATGCTGATTTACCATCAAACTGACCACAAACCGTCAAAGGCCCAAAAAGGAGTTTGCCCCCCCCCCCCCCCCATGATCCCTTTCTCTCTCTCGGTTTGAATAATTCAGACCACCGACCGTAGAAAACAATTATTGAGTTCGGGAGGTTCTCAGTGATCGATACAGATGCTACAAGATTTACTTGCCCCCCCCTCCCCTAAATGTGCAGAGTAAATTGTACGAATGAAGAATTAATCAACGAATGAATAAAGATATCACATCGGACAAATACTGAGTAATTTTCGGTTTCAATTTTGATCTCCAGAGATACGGAATGTCAATATTAGAGACATTTTTTGTTTTATCCCATTGGATAGAATTGTATGTTATTCGGATTGGTTTAGATGAAAAAAAATGTTTTGTTTAAAGTTACCGAATCAGAAAAAATCAAATATTTAATTATTTTTTTTGATCTCGCTTAAAAATTTAAAAACAATTCATTTCTATCATTGGATATATTTTGGATATTTCTAAAATGAAGCGAAAAACAAAATATTGATTGATTTTTACTTTACCATACGAGTATGGTCAAGTATTGTAATAGTGCATGAAAAAAGTAGGTTTTTTCCTTCTTTTTCGAAATATCTAAAAAACGGCTGAAAGTATTTTGATTAAAAAAATTGAGCGAAACCATGGTATTTCGCTCTACAAAAAAGCTCTAATAAGTTAACATCGAAAAAAATATATTTTTTGAGATAATAATTGTTTTGTCAAAATGTCTGTTAGTTAGTCTGTTAGTCTGTTAGTCTGTGCGTTACCAAATTTTGTGAACGAGCTAGCTCAAGAAACTAGTGTGAATATCGAAACCAAATTTCACACGTAGTTTTGTCCATTGATTTATCGTTTATTGGGCCACGCAGGTGGAGGGCCTCCACTAACAAGAAATATTTACATAATCGGGTGAATTTAATTACAGGATTATTCGCATAATTATAGGAATATTAACATAATATATTTACAAAAAAAAATATTAAGAGCTGATTAGATTTTGATGCATATCGACCCAAAATTAAGTGTGGGGGGGGGTTAAAAATTAAAAATCTAGGCCTATTTGAGCAAACTCAACCAAATTTTGTATACATAATCAGTGGGCCCCCAGAAGTCTAAAATGCAAAAACTAACCCTCTCCCCTACATGATTATAAATAATTTTATTAAATATTAAATATAAGTGAGGGGCCAGGTTGTATGGTAAAGTCAAGTGGATGGCCACATCAGAACACTGTCAGCTTATTTTTTTTAACTGAAAGGTTTTTTTAGTCATAAACTAATCATAACACAATAATTTCACTTAATTATTATTACTTATTTTATACGATTCACCAAACAATTTCGAGTCAATGATAAGTGTTTTTTATGAATTATTGCTATATATGATTGTTATAAATGTGTAAAATATCTATGTTAATAAGTTAAGGATGATTTATGTATACAAAGTGACAATTTCCAGATATTGAACGAAATTTACTACTGAATATGGTCAACCAGAGGTGACCGAAAGTGTCTGGTGAATCAATAAAATAAATAATAATAATTAACAGAAATTATTGTCTTTTATTAGTTTGTGACTAAAAAAACTTTCAATTTAAAAATAATTTTAATTAAGTCACATAAGTTTTGGAAGAATCTTAATATATATTAATTAATTTTTTCTCAATTATTAGGGATCAGATTAAAGTCGATTTGCAGTGAGTCGGGCTTGAATCCGAGCTATCTTGATTAGAATGGATGTATATTACCCACTCGGCCAACCTGAGCCCCAGAGAAATACATTACTTGGCGTGATTGGTACAAAATTACTACGCCTTAATTATTATTCCAAATAATTAAAATGAATAATTAAAAGTATTATGAAAAGTGAATTTATTTTTATTTAGGAAACAAATCAAAGATTTTAGTAGAAATATTTTTACATTGCATATCAGAGGGTTTCGTCCCCTTGGGAATCGAACCCAAGCGCTAACTAAGCTTGCCGGGCTGTTAGCCAAACCCTTAAGACAAATCTTTCTTATATATGTTGCATATCGGAGAGAGATTTGTCTTAGGGAGACTGAGCCCGGCAAACTTAGTTAGCGCTTGGGTTCGATTCTAAGGGACGAAACTCTCTGATGCAATGTAAAAATATTTCTACTAAAATCTTTGATTTGTTTCCTAAATAAAAATAAATTCACTTTTCATTATTATATAATTTGGTTGATTTTTGAAAAATTCCATATTTTTTCAAAAAAGAAACTCGAAAAAGATGCTTAAATCTTTACATTAATCATTTAAAAGTATTATTATTTTTAGAAACTTTTTAAAAACAGCTTTTTATCCAGTCGGAATTTAAGAATATTTTTATTTTGAAACTTACCTAGTAATAATTTTTTAATTTTTTTTGTTAGTATAATTCCATGTTATACTTAGGGTTTAGTGCAATTTTCGATCAGAAATTTGATTTAAAGATTTCGAATTTTATTATGTAATTTAAGCTTAAGTTTTTTTTAATAATAAGGTTGAGTCATGTAATAAAAGGAATTCTAAAAAAATTAAACAAAATCTTTTCCAAAAGTCGAACCTGAGTGCCACCCTGCTTTCCAGGCAGTTCGACTTAAAATAAAAAAAATTATCCAAAATCTTTTTCAAAAGTCGATCCTGAGTGTCACCCTACTTTCCAGGCAGTTCGACTTAAAATAAAAAAATTATCCAAAATCTTTTTCAAAAGTCGAACCTGAGTGCCACCCTGCTTTCCAGGCAGTTCGACTTAAAATAAAAAAAATTATCCAAAATCTTTTTCAAAAGTCGATCCTGAGTGTCACCCTGCTTTCCAGGCAGTTCGGATTGAATTAAAATAAAAAAAATTATCCAAAATCTTTTCCAAAAGTCGATCCTGAATGGCATCCTGCTTTCCAGGCAGTTTAGCTTGAATTATAATAATTCCATCCATTTCATAAAAAATAAAATTATAAAAAGGGGAGTCGGGTTGTCCGAGCTGGCCAAGGCTCTGGGCCCGCTTTAGCATCGTTGATGGCGATGTTCAAGCGGGAGACCCGGGTTTGAGCCTGGCTAGCATTTAAAATTTCGATAGGCTAAAACTCGGCTCCTTCACTAGCACTACTAACACTTTATTGATGTCAAGTCAAAATGGGCTGTGTTCTCGGTGACAATAAATAAATTTTAAAAAAAATTCTAAAACACCCACTATATTAATATATAGTGAAATTTCAAAGTAGCTTTCTATTTTTAAGAGGGTCACAAGGTTGTCTTTTTATTTAATTTTTCGAAAATAGTTACTTAGTATTTGTATTAGTGAGCATCTATGTGTGTTTGTTTAGTTGACTATCTCTAAGGGGCTTAGCTGAGGATGTGAGGAAACTTTTACAAAGGATTATATATCATCAAACAGCCACTATATAGGATCTACTGCCAGTAGGCTTTTCTCACTGTTTGCAACTCTTCGATTTTCACGAAGTCTGCGATTCCACATTCGCTCGTTTACTTATAAATATCATACCCGTCCACTTTGTGACAGATTTTCCAGACTATTTAGTACAAGTTTGTCATCCTATGACCTCCATTCTAATAGGGTATTTAGTCTATTTGATCTTTCTGAATAACCTTTTTCTTAAAATTATAAATATTGTTATAACTCGTTTAAAATATGGTAGTTGTATCCCCATAAGCGTTTTTCTAGGATTTTTTTTGAAATTTAGACAGATTATTATTTAAATATTTTTTCGTCGATTGGTGGCAAAACGAAATTGATGAACAATATAGTTCCGAGATATTAAATTCCAAAGATAGAGTTTTTCAGACTCTTATACATTGCACTATACGGGATATCGGAAAGTTTACATATTATAATTAAGAAACTCTTCTTACCATTGTTATAAAAAACTAAACGAACATTAAACAATAACTAATACATTTCTTAAGAAAATTTGAATTCATAGTTACAACACACTTTCTGAGATAATAATTAATAAATAATGAAAAATTTACACTAAAAACAAGCTGGCCTCAACGCATTTATTTAACCTAAAAAGTGGGTTAACTTTAGTACTTTTTTGACGTTTTTTAGCTTTAGCCATTGTCGTAACAGCTTTCAATCGTTTATTGAGAATTTTTTGTTTTATAAATCTCCCTTTACAATGTACTTTATCTGACATTTCTATGATAAAATATATACAAGCTCGGACAGTGTTACCAGATTTGTCAAACAAGCACGGGATTGGCTAGTAGTGGTACATAAACAGCAAAAAGTTCTGGGCTTATGAATTATGATCCTTATTGTCTGTACTATATACTCTAGCATTCACTTTTTGCTACTATTTTCGCGATACAACCAACCTTAAAAAAAGCTAAACATTAAAAAGATAAGTAGGTAGAAATTTTTTTCATTAGGTTAGGATTTCTATTTATAATTTTTTCAGATTTTTTTAATAAGCCCTTACTTATGTGTACGTGTATTAATTATTATATTTATTGCGTGGATATCAACAACTTAAAAGAGTGAATTTAGTTTAACAAGCTATATAACTTTGATATAATACAAAATACGATTTCAAATCAGATGACTTCATTAACACAAATAATGAATATTTTCATCAAAATGTTATTCAAAACTTAAAAAAAATTAAATATATAAAATTCTAGGTAGGTTTCACAAAAATAAAAGACAAGATGCTTGTTAGCATGACTCTATATATATTTAAGATATATCTTCAGGAGTTCACAAAGATATTGAGTACAAAATTATAACAAGCATCTTGTCTTTTATTTTTGTGAAACCTACCTAGAATTTTATATATCAATTTTTTAAATTTTCTTTACTTTCTTTAAATATGTTTCACCAAGAACCTACTCCATTCTTCATTAACAAAAAATGTTATTCAATTAGTAAATGTTTACTTCGGGGAGTGAACCGCGTCCTAATATATAGTGTACACCTACTTACAATTTCACTTTCATTTCCAAGAAGGTGATGAATCTATTGAATTCCAAAATAATTCCATGTAATTCGAAAGACGTGTAGGTACACCTAATTCCAAACGCGGTTCACCCCTCGGTTTGCTCAATACACTAGTTCACGGTGGTGCTGAGGATTCTTATAGGTGTTAAATAAAAAGACATATTTTTCAGCAGTTTTTAAATTAATTTAAATGGTGGTTTTTAATTAATCCAAATATTTCGGAAATTTACACAATATTCCTTCTTCAGTGTATTTATTGTATTTGCTGAAGAAGGAATATTGTGAAAATTTCTGAAATATTTGGATTAATTAAAAACCACCATTTAAAATAATTTAAAAAAACTTCTGAAAAATAAGCCTTTTTATTTAACACTTTAATACATTAGGATAGCAAATTAAATAAATCATTTAGATACTTGGTACTAGGGATTAAAGCCAGGAAGGGGGAAAAAACCTTCTCCTTTAAAAAAAAAAAATAGTTACTAGGGATTTATAAGAATCACCAGTTGGTGATAAGAAAATTGAATAAGCTTGAGGGTTTAGCTTTAAATTCTCATTATCATAGAGTATAAATTCCTAAGACTGGTTTGACAGAACCATCCGACTAATTGAGGAGGAACATAATCATGATTTTTTTATTTAGATAATAAAGAATAATTTGTAACAGGAATAGCAGGGAATTGAACAAAAATTAAAAAACAGAGTTTTTATTAAATGGGCCTGACGTTTCGTCAATTTATTTTGACTTCCTCAGTGGCCCATTTAATCACTCTTTGTCAAAAACAATTTCACTATACGACGAATTGTTTTTTGACAAAGAATGATTAAATGGGGCACTGAGGAAATCAAAATAAATTGACGAAACGTCTGGTCCATTTAATAAAAACTCTGTGTTTTTTTATTTTTGTCGAATTTCCTGCAATTCCTATTACAAATTTATTATGAATTCAAATGATACAACATAAAGAATAATAATTCTGAATACACTCTCCAACCCTGATTATCCCCTACGTTAAACTTTTGAAGTGATAACTTGTTTTGGCGCGCCTTGCACACTTTTTATTTTAATTAGCAGTAAATGGGATTGAGGCGTCACGCGTCGCGCATCACGCGTCACGGTTGGTACCAATTCAAGCCACAGATGGCGTTGCAGCATTAACTCTAAGCTCAAATTAATATCTTATATTTGAATTTTAGCGCTCATGTATATTTCATTTTCCTGTGCAGTAAATGGAATTGAGCCGTCACGATTCACGTCACGGATCACTGTTGAGCTGTGGTCTAGTGCCATTTCAATCATTGTCGGAAAATATATTAATTATTCCTTTTCAAAAAATAATAAAATTATTAAAATTTATATTTTTATAAAAATATAAATTTTAATAATTTTAGAATATTAGAATTATAAATGCCATATAAGTTATCACTTCTGTCGTGTGGTCTTAAGCACACACCCGAATTTTTTATAATCCCAATTTCCCGCCACCAGGCCCTCGCTTCATGCGCACATAGCAACAAGAAGCTACGTGTCAGTAAACGAGCTACCTCCGCTATTAGCAAAGCATGAATTCTTCTGATTCAACAAAGTTTTGAAAATCCAATATGCATGCTAGAAGATAAACATATTCAAACGAAAAATTCAACAAAAAATTCCTAGCTACGTCCTTGGCTATTCCCCTTAAGGCATTCATTCCCAAATACAATCAGAACCGTGTACCTATATCATCAAATAATTGAAAATTCAAATCACTCAAGATATCATTATCATGTCTATTTGGTTTTTATTTCTCTCAATTATCCATAATTAAATAATCCTAGATAACTATTTTAGTTATAGAGAATGAATTTTTCACTCTCAATTCCTTTACCATGATTGACAACGTATTTACAACAAACGCTCGCTCATTAACATGTTTTTACATTTAGATTAAAACGAAATACGAATTCGAAGTTCATTTTCAATAGAATTACACGTTTGATAAAAGTCTAATTGAAATGAAAAAAAAAATAATAAAGAAGAGCCTGTTGCTTTAGATTAAAAGTAAAAATAAAATGTTAATTCCCAAAATAGGCGGGTCAAGATCTGCTTTTTTTTCTTTCTGCCAACCTGTAATTACACCACCAATAAATATTTACATAAATTTAATTTAAAAACAAGAAAGCGTAGGATTGGCTCTAGGTGGAAAGATAGGAGAATCCAAAATGGCGTTCAGATTTGCAAGTGAGTGATGAGTCACGAAAAAAAGTACAATACACTCTATCAATTTCCCAAAGAAAACAGAAAAATGTTTGTTTCTTTTTATTGCATTCTTCTTTTTGAGATGGTTTTTCTGTGTGCTTAACTGATCTTCCTGCCTGGGTAGAATCTTGTAATCGAATTTTGACTAAATTTTTCTTGAAATTATTTCACTCAGAGTATTTGCGATGACAAAATAATATTTTATTATTTCAGGTAATTAATATATACATATGTTGCAGTAAAAACCCGTTTTTAGTAAGAACGGATTGTTACTAGCTAAAACGCGTTTCACTTAATAGATTTGTGGCAACTAGAATTTACTGATGTTGGTTGGTTGAGTTTGGTTCAAAGGTCTAGAATCTTCATTTTTAACCTTCCGCCTCATTTTGGGTATTTATTTTCAAAAAATTTTATACAAAAATGTTGAAAATAAACACGCGAAATGAGGCGGAAGGTCAAAAATGAAGACCTTTGATCCAAACTCAACCAACATCAGTAAACTCTAGTTACCATAAAGATTATCAGTGAAACTCGTTTTAACTAGTAAGAACCCGTTCTTACTAAAAAACCGGGGTTTACTGCAACATATACAATACATATATACCAGAGTCGGTTGGTTACTTTTCATCCAGGGGATGCTGTCCAAAAAAGTACCCTTTATTTTTTGAAATTTTATTTTAATCTTCGCTCTTTTTTCAAATTTCATCGAATACGGCAACATTTTCGTAATTTTTCAAATTTAACATTAGATTTTTGAAAAATTTATTTTCTGACCTTCAGTCCAAACGGATACTACTTTGTGTGAATGAGGGTAGGAGTCAGAAATTAATTCTTGTGACTTAAAATCCACAGTCCCTGAGATGGAAATCGACCATCTTCCACAATGAATCAGCCTGTCCTATAAGAAAATCTTACATTTCTCCTAATTTTATAGCTAGAAGCAAGCTATGACTTTTCTATAGCACTCTTAGTTATTAATTTCCGATCTTATACTTAGAAATTAATTAGTCCAAAGATTCCCAAATCATCTTTATTTATTCATTTTTTGTATTATTTCTATTTTAATAGTTCCTCAGCGAGAACAATTTTTATTCGACCAAAACTCGTCTAGACTTGTCTTTAACATGCTTGAACTAAAAAATATACCAGGCAGAGACTCCAAACCTTCTATCGGCGCCCTTTTCGCAAAAATCATTCATTTTAACTTGAAACTATGCAACAATTTTATTTCATTTCGAAAACCAATATACTTTTCAAAACAAAAAATATTTTTTTATAGAAATATTTGAAATAATAATTTGAAAATTTAAAGATCCTCCTGAAATTTTGAAGTCGACCTTATATATTATTTATGAAAATAGTATGTTTGAAAGTTTAGGGATGCGCCGCATGGACCGCACGCCACTGATATACACCTATCATATAATTTAAACATTTAAAAATGTTATGTATATATCAATGAAAATTCCCAGTTTCCAATACATGTTAGTGAAAATCAGTCCGCTATAGAGGCGAACAAGATTTATCTTCATAACAATATGTTTGTTTTTAGTTTATTCCCTGCGGTTCCCAGGAGAGGCTAGGGGTAAATTTGCATCAAAATATTAATTTCATTTATCTTGAATACGTGATTCTCCTCAATATATATAAATCAAAAAGTAACAACGAGATTTTTCGCCATAACAACATGATTGTTAAAGTAAAGAAAATTTTGAAATTTTTTTTAGACACTTTTTAAAATTTAAAATATAAAATACTAGGTAGGCTTCACATAAATATTTATTTATTCTCCCTTTACAAAATATGATTGTTTATTAGTTTATTCACCGTCGTTCCCAATAGATGCTAGGAGGTGAATTTGCTTCGAATTATTAATTTCGAATATCTTGAATAGATGTCATCTCTATCGTGATTCTCTTCAATTATATATAAAGTCAAAGAGTAACAATGTGATTTCTCCCCATAACAATACTTTTGCTTATTATATTCACCGCCTTTCCCAATACTAGATGATAGGTAGTAAATTTGCATTGAATTATTAATTTCATATATCTTGAATCGAGGGGTGAACCGCGACCTAAAATCGTGTACAGCTACTTCCACTTCCACTTTCATTTCCAAGTAAAAGACAATAGATTATCTAATGAATTCCAAAGAAATTTCAAATAATTCCAAAGACGGTGTACACCTAATTCCAATCGCGGTTCACCCCTCGTCTTGAATAGATGCCATCTCTATCGTAATTCTCTTCAATTAAATAGCTCTAACAGTATCTTCTATTTGATTTTGTTTCTCCCCAAATTCAAAAGAAAATTTATTTTAGATATTTGTAAAATTTTGCATCCATATCTATACATATTTGAGATGATAAAATAATATTTCATCAAGTCCAGTAATTTAAAGACAAAAATATAATTTTTTATGACTTCGGAAACAAAGCTCATTTATTCAGATTCTAAGAGAATAATTTTATTTTTTTAATTTATATGTTTAAGTGTATTTACGTAAGTGTATGTAAAATTGATTCAGGGGTCAGAATATATAGACAGTCAATTTTTTTGCAATGAGTTGTGCTTGAACCCAGGGCTCCTGTTCCATGGGCAACAACTTCACAGACTTAGACAATCTGACAATTCAATATTTCCATCACTTTCTGTAATTAATAGAGAAAAATATAATTTAGAGAGTACATATTTCAAATTTTTTTTATATATAAATTTGATATATAAAATATAATAAAAATAAATTTAAAAAAAATTAAAAACTGGCTTTTATTTCAAAATGCACTAAAAAATATAGAAAATATATTTTTCTTCAGAACAAGAAATAATCTCGTAAACACATGATCAAAAATCAACTGGTGTAATCAGCACACGACTTTCACATTCTTATTTATATGAAATCATCGGTACACTCAAAATTTACACCACACAAAAATTTGGAGTGTATAAAAAATCCTTAAAGATAATTAATGAAAAAGTCACTTAATTTGAATCAAAACGTTGCTTGAAAGTTAAAACAAAAATTTCGTTCAATTTGGATTAAGAGTGTAAAAAGGTCCTTAAAGATCCAGATAGGCCATCGCAATACTTCCCCATTATATTCTTTTGAATATAAATGTGAAAATAATAAAAGGTTTGGTTTTTATCGAGGGGTGAACCGCGACCTAATGTATATGCTGTACACCTACTTCCAATTGTACTTCCAAATATTTCCAAGTACTTCCAAATATTTCCAAATACTTCCAAATATTTCCAAGTATTCCAAATATTTCCAAGTACTTTCAAATATTTCCAAGTACTTCCAAATATTTCCAAGTACTTCCAAATATTCCAAGTACTTCCAAATATTTCCAAGTACTTCCAAATATTTCCAAGTACTTCCAAATATTTCCAAGTACTTCCAAATATTTCCAAGTATTTCCAAAATACTTCCAAAGAGGTGTACACCTACTTCCAATCGCGGATCACCCCTCGGTTCTTATTATACTAAAATTTCAAGTTAAAAGCGCATACGCTCTTATTTATACTGACGTAATTAAGAATTATTTTTTTTGGTAGGTATCTTCTGATAAATTTTTTATTTTTTATTGGATTTTGAAATAAAAGCGTATTTTTTAAAAATCTTTTTTTTTTTAATTTATTTGTTTCCAAAAACCAAATTCAAAATGTATATCTAATCGATTTATAAATAGGAATAATTATTTTCTGTTTGTTTATCCACAAACGAGAATGCTATAATTTTAAACTAGAAAGAGATAGAGCAATGGGATTTTTTGTTCGTTCTTGTTTAGGAACACCCAAGATGTCGAGAAACGTTTCATTAGACTCACGCAAATTCGTAGAGGCACGAATCCCGGCGAACCCCGTAGGGAGGCGAAGCACACTCCAAGTTGCTGGAGACTTGTTGGTGTAATTGGATGTCGGATGATTGGAAATGGACCACGTAGAATGGACGGCTGGAGTTAATTGAAACACGATCTCTATTTTAAAATATTTTAATGAAAGTAATAATAATAATTTCAATCTTCATTATAATCTAAGCTCATAGATATATACCTATTCGATGAGAGGAAATTATCAAGATAGTTTTAAAAATCTGGCGTGACTAACGCACTCCACGACTTTACTCGCATCTTTTATAATTAAAATAATTTGTATATACTTTTATTTAACTTGGTTTCTCGTATGTCTATCTCTTTACTTGCATGGGTAGAATCTTTAAAATTTTGCAGAAATAACTAATTTGCGATGATAATAGATTATTTTATCAATAATTAGAGAAAAATATACTTAAATTGAAAGTTTCTTTTTTCCGAGAGTAGCAAAATTTTTAATAAATTAAAGTAGACAATAAAAGAGTGTGTCTTCTGAGAGAATAATAAATTATTTAATAATTATATTTGTTTTTTATTAATTTATAAAAATAAATAATAAATAAATACTTTTTTACTGTTTTTATGTATTTTTTACTATACTTCGAACTAAACAAAATTTAAAAAGAAACATTGTATACAAAGCCACGAGCCAGGCCTGTTTAGTCCCACTATGGGTTACTAGGTGTTGAAAGTCGCTTCGCTCCGGGCAACACCTAGCCCCTAGCGGAGAGCGTCTCATTCCAGACTTTTGGTGGCCCTCTTGCTAGCCAAGGAACCCTCACCCCTTGACCCACGCCCCCCCATCCCACCCACCCAGTCCCCAACCCCCCTGGAGCCCCACTTCTTCCCCTGGACCTCCCCACCCCCTGGACTCAACCGACCTTCTTCTTATCCCCCTGGACCCAGGCTCCTCCACCCCAACGACCCTCTCTCCAACCGCCCGGGACCACTATCACCTGAACCTACTACCCGGGGACCACACCCACTGAACCCACCCCCACCTGATCTACAGATTAAGTATACAAAATTTGGTTGAGTTTGTCCAAAGGACTAGAATTCTCATTTTTGATCCCACAGCCCCCCCTCCCTTCGTCATTTTGGGTGGTTAGTTTTTGCATTTCTAGCCTTCTGGGGGGCCCCAGTATATGTATACCAAATTTTGTTGAGTTTACCCTAAAATAATTTAGTCTTTTTGATTTTAAGTCAATTCTTCCATGTTTCCAGAAGAGGTTACCATTAATTATCAAAACATCAAAAATTGAATCCACTAAGGTTATTCCTCTAGTATTAGATAAGACTCGATGGCTATTTTTGATTTTAAGTCAATTCCTTTATGTCTTAAGCAATTGTTACCAATAACAATCGAAACGTCAAAAATCCAATGTAGAATTTGCATGTCTCAATTATTAGATGATAATCGATAGCTATTTTTGATTTTAAGTCGATTTCGCATTTTTTTTTTTAGAAAAATCTTTTGAAAATATTTTTAGGGACTCCTTTTCTAAAAATTATTGAAAAAAAGTTGTATCAGGCCCGTGTTATGCGTTCTAGGGTTAATATCAATCTTTTTTAGTAGAATTTCGATTTTTTTAATATTGAGAATTTTTCCCTAAATTCTTCAACTCCCATGAAATTCAATTAATCGCAAAATTCAAGATTCGTTTCTTGAATATTTTAGAAAATATTTGTAAAATTTCCAATTTTTCGAACATGAAAAAATGTCGGTCGTGTCATTTAGACATATTCGTGAGTCACGTCTGTATTTTTCCCCCGAATGATTTGGTTGATGATGATTCGTCAAGAAGAGAAGGCCAACGTGGTGGGGGATCTAATTAAAAATGGACGACCCTTGTTTAATCTACCTCTTCCTTTTCTTATCTCGGCCTATTGTATTTCCGTTGGGGGCGAACTTTCACAGGTCACAACATTGATACCATCGTGAGGGATTAATTGCCGGCAATTGGAATTTGGTTGGATATCGCTCGGCGAAGGAAATAGGATCCCACTTAAGAATTATGCAAAATAACATGGATCACTCGCGGATAAAATCAGAAGATGAGCTCGGTTTAACGGATTTTTCAATGGATTCTCAGTAAAACAAACAGTCAATTGTCTAAGAACCTCGTATAGTTTGTTACCCTTCTAATCCAATTAATTAGTCAGTTCCTTTTAAGGCGATTTCTTTAGACATGCACTTCAAACTTTTTTTTAGTATTCTATTTTCAATTAATCTTTTTTTCAGTGCCATTTTCCCTCGGAATGTTTTTTTTCATGTCAGCTCTGAAATAATTATTTCAGTAATAGAATGCTTTTTGAGTTTTCCTAGAATCTACAAGAAACAATTCTATTGTAGGTACATAATTTTAAATTAAGGGTAGTTGGCACTTTTACTAGATAAAAAAGAATAAATATTATCTTCAGTGGATATTGATGAGGCAGTCCAAAATTCGAAAAAGTGAGATATTTTAAACTATCTTTTTAATTTTTTTACTTAGAGAAAGTGGTGTAGGTTTTAGGTGAAACATGATATTAATTAATAAAGTAAAGGGTGTGTAGTTTCACAGTGAATGAAATAAAACTCAAAGAGGTTTATACAAACCCAATATATTTCGGATTATTAGCCCATCATCAGGAGTTTACAAGTTGTACATTTGTAAACTCCTGATGATGGACTAATAATCCGAAATATATTGGGTTTGTATAAACCTCTTTGAGTTTTATTTCATTCACTGTGAAACTACACACCCTTTACTTTATTAATTATCTTTTTATTCATAATCCGACGTTTAGGAGGATTATTTCTTCCTTATTCAGGGTTTTGATATGTCAGTGAAGGAAACCTATGTGACAATTCAAAAAAGAAAGATAATTTAAAGTATTTTTTTATTAATTAATAGAGATTGTGGTATTGGTGCAAGGTGAAACATATTTAATAAAGTTAAAAGTAAATAAATATTTTATGAGATATTAATTACTATGAGTTAGGTTTTCTAGATCACTTGTTTCAAGTTAAAAATTAAAAAATAAAAGACGTAATTTTTTTCCCAATATATACTGGTATATAAGTAATTCGGGCTATCAACCCGTCTTTAGGAATTACAGAAAATAACTAATTTTTTAATTTTTAACCTAAAACATGTGACCTAGATAAGTTAACTCATAGTAAATTAATATCTCATAAAATATTTATTTACTTTTATCTTTATTTTTTTATTCATAAACCGACATTTCGGAGGCTTATTCGCTTCTTCTTCAGGGTTTTGATAGGTCAGTGAAGGCAATTCAATGTGAATTCCAATGTGTTTTAAAATATTTTTTTTATTGTAGGATAAGCTTTAGGCTGGTGACTTTATTATTTAGGTATTGAAGTGTAATAAGATTCTTCGATGAGATTGATTCATTTGGATTGGAGGAATAATGGAATTGGAATAATTATCGGAAAAGAGGTTTTTTTATTTAATTAGTTTTTTCCTCTTATTAAAAACAAGGACTAAAAGATGATCAAGGACATTCGATGGTGGAGAAGTAATCTCCGGAGTCGAAGCTCAAAAACAATGTATACATAAATTCATGTAAAATAAATGGTTTAATAAAATTTATATAAAAAAAAAGATTCTTCTTTTATCTTTTTTTTATGTCTTCTCCATTGCTGTTTAAAGCAACCAAATTTTGTTTTTCAGATCTATTAATTTGACGTGTTTCAGTCAGGATAAAAAAATGCATAGGTAATTAGTAAAAGTATTTTAGCAAACTTAGTATTTTCAAAATACTAACATACCAAAAGAATGTAACTAAATTCAAGATTGAAAATGAAAATTAAAACAGTATTTCAGATATAAGGTGAAAATACTTATTTTGTATCATGTATTTGTATTTCAAATACTTGTATCTAAAATAAGTCACATCTCTGATCAGGGGATCTGAGCCCCATACCTCACCACAATAAGTCTTTGTCATATATGTACAGTTATCTATTTAAATCAATCAATTCAAAAAAATAAATGTTTAATCTCACCCGGATGGATGCTGGAATCTCTGCTGCATCAGTGCATGGTCACATGGTCTCCAGTACGCACCCTGCCTCACCTGTGTCCGCGAGTCAACTGAAAAGAAAAGGATTTTTTTATATTAGAATAAATCCCCGTTAATTTTTTTCTTATCATTATCGACTGGCCAGAATGAAAAAATTAAAAATAAAAGTTCACTTTTCACTTTCTATCAATTTTAGATAGATTTTGAAAAATATACCTATTGCGCTCACTCTCATGGTGCGATTTCCAGAAAATTTCATCATAAATTTTCCGATCATGGTCCCTAGACGCCAAAACCACCCTCCATTCAAAAGTTTATATATACATGGTTATGTGGGGGGTATGTATCGCAATTTTGTGGGTACGCTGCAGGCCGCAACTTCAAAATTTGGCACAATATTTAGTCTTGATGTAAACAAGAAGTGATTAGTTTTTGGTGACTTCAGCCCCAAGGGAGTGGAAATGGTGGGGGGGTTGAAATCTTAAAAAATTCATAACAACGTTAATATGAATGATACCAGTTTACTTGCAAATGGCTAATATTCTACTAATTAACCCCTACAACTTGTGTGTGAAAAGTTTTTGATAGGAGCAGTCTAAAGGGGGTAGAGCCCCTTCGAAATCTACTCTTCTTACGGCCTGCTGCAGGGATTTTTTTTATTATAGGATTCTCTTACTATAGCTAATTCCTTTTTTGCTTTTGTTTTTTTTAGTTTGAAAATTTTATAATTTTAATTTTTTAAGAACGGCTCACCCCCCCCCCCTTCCCCTTAATTTTTGGTTTGATTTCAAACAAAATCTAATCAGCTCTTAATCTCAATATAAAAAATCTTTGTATGAAATTTTCTTTTAATATACATACTAGATTTTGAGCTAGTAGAACGTATACAATATTTGAGACATTTTGACAAAATAATTTTTATCTCGTAATACCTATATAATTTTTTCGATGTTCACTGTTTAGGTATTTTTTGTAGACCAAAACGCCATGGGTTTGTTCATTTTTTTTTTTATAAAAATATTTGATAGAACCGTTTTTGAGATATTTTGAAATATCGAAGAAAAAAAGGCTTTTTCATGCACGATTACATTACCTGGGCTATACCCTGTATGGTAAAGTAAAATTAGCTATCTGTTCACGGACTGTTGACTTATTCAACTCACTTATTAGTGATACACAGATATGCTGATTTAAACATTATGCATTGGCTTAATTTTTATATATAAGATAAAAATTCGAAAGTTCAATTATGAGGTCATTTTTCAAAAATTTATTTTCTCAAGCCTTGGATAGCTAATTTTATATTCTTCTTTTGAACTTATTTATTCAAGAAGTCACCCATAGATGCTAATAATGAATCTAGTAAATATTTATTAATATTTTTCATTTGATGAAATAAATTGCCTCCATAGTCTGCATAAAATTATATCCGAAACGTTTAATCTTCATGATAAATAAGAGATAATTATCTTAGTTGAAACAAAACGCGACTTGAGAAAGAAAGAAAACGAGGAATATCAAATGACTTATAAATATTTAGTACTTAACTGTTTGAGTTGATTCGTATTACAAATGCGTTTTGTCAACTTCAGTAGTTTTGCACAATTTTTTTATTATATGCGTATAAATATAAAGGTATTCCTATCTGTTAGTTTATCTAAAATGGAATTATATTTAATCTAAGAGTTTCTCGACTTTCACAGTAATATATTCTCTTTAGGTAGTGGAGTTCAATGAATGAATAAGGATATTATTTTAATATTTAAACATGGGAAAGAGCTAGAGAGTAAATGGCGCAAACTTTTTATAAGCTGTGAATGTTTTGAAAAATTCGATTCGAATAACACTGCAAACAAAAATAACTAAAATGTAGCTTGAAAAGTTTTTTGTTTTTCTGAGAGTAGCAGCGTTGTTGAATCTTAAAGAGAAACGAAGAGGTTGTCCTCTGCTTGATGCAAATAAACATACACATATCAAAAATTTCAATAAATCCATTTAAAAATAAAGTACATTTAATTTTTATTTTAATTAAAGACATTTTTTCATAACTTTTTTTTATTTTAAATTCAGATTTATATTTTCCATAGGATATGAATTCAAATAAAATTACAAAATTTAAATAAATGATGATGATGATGATTATTATTATTATTTTGATAAAATAAAAATTAGTTAATTTAGAAGAATAGGATTTTCAGTGACCCTTAACCATTTCCATTACCAATTGACATGGACACGCAGTCCATGCATGCAAGCGGGTCTTCCTTAAAAGACAGGAAGGAAGGATGTGGAAAGCTGAGCAATGGATGTTGATGGGTGATTTAGATTAGTATAAGTCTGTAAGTAAAACTAGATCTTGTGTTTTCTCGGATCGTGTAGAATGTCTCTCTTTATTTAGGGAACCATCCGCCCATCATTTATTCTTACCCGACCACCGAGGGACATCGCAGTCTCACTTCTTGATTATCCAAATGATAGCCAAGTAGGCTTGAAAAAGGTTTTCGCTGTTTAGAAATTAGGAATGAATATAAAAGAAAGGTGTGTGGTTTGTCTAACAATGTTTAGTAATAAATGTGTCTAATGGGTATAGAGAAAGTACCACTCTAATACCTACTAGAGAAGGGATTTCTTCTTTTCTTTCTTTCTTTTTGGTGTGCATCAGTGTGTCTATCTGTCTATTCATGTATTTTATATTCAGGTTCCACAAACATATATTTATCTATTTTTTAATTTTTTAAGAATATATATCTGCGCCTTAGCCAACAATATGTGTATAATTATAAGAGGGGTTTAGGACTTTAATTCTTAATTACAGATTTTTCCGATTTACTTAAGTATAGGTTGCAATGACAATTGAACAATTGTTAACATATAAAAATTTATATTTTAAGAGATATAATTGTCAAAATGTCTATTACTAGTTAGTGATTTACCAAATTTTTTATACGCTCCAGCTCAAAAATCAATGAACGCATCAAAACGAAATTTTATCTTCATTATAAAGCTAGGCTGTCCAACTGTCGCTCGACATAAAATTATAAACTTCTTTATAACATAGAGATTTTTATGTAGCTATTGAAAAATATATCTGATTAAATTTCACCTGATATTTTTTTATTATTATTTTTTTTTTAATAAAAACAAATTGGAAAATCTTCCTAAAAGTTTTTCTAAAAATAATAGGCAGATTTTTAATTTTTAATGTGAAAAAATATATCTAGATTTCTGAAAAAATAATCACAATTTTGGCATTTTACCTGCAAATTTTCTGATTAAACTCTGTAGTACTATACTAAATTCTGTTGAGAATGAAATACTGTATAATATTGTTACTACCACTAAGAGAGGATACAGAGGGGAATGTCACATTGTATTTCCTTCACTGGCCTTTCAAAACCCTGAAGAAGGAGGAAATAAATCTCCGAAACGTCGGCTTTGAATAAAAAAGATAGTTATAATTATTTCTCTTTTTCGAACCTTGGACTGCCTCATCAAAATCCATTCAATTCACTTATCAGTCCGTCTCCAAAAACTACTTCAATCATATTAATCAATTAATTAATCAAAATCATTAAGAAGTGTAGTAATAATAATAAGTATATAAAAATAAATGCTAAAAATGTAAGGAGAGTTTATCTTCAGCCAATACAAACTATAAAGTGTGTAATAAATACATAGTATCCCCAGATATATTTTTTTCGTAAATTCTTAAAAAAAAAATAAAAAAAATGCTAAATTTTAAAACTTGAAATAAGATTAATGAAGATAGAGCAATAAATTATAAATCAATGATTGTAAAAAAATAACGACCGTGACAGGACTCGAACCTGCAATCTTCGGATTCGAAGTCCGACGCCTTATCCATTAGGCCACACGGTCATATAATAGTTGGGTGTTGAAATAAAATCACTTCCCTTAAGTTAAAAAAAAACAATTTTGAACGGTCATATACACCATCTGAATAATTGCTTAAAAAATAAATAAATAAATAATTTTTTTCCATACAAGGGACCCATTAAATGCATGCCCTTTTTGTTTAAACTTGTTCATCCCCCTATTGGATATAAAATATGTATAATAAAAATTGTTAAAAATTTGCACAATAAATTTATGAATTTATATTCATTATATGCTCCAGGTGACTAGGTGATGAAATTCTTTAAGAAAAATAAATTCTCACTTACTTTTCACTCTATAAATAATATTGTTCTATACATATGTATATAGTTTTTATAACATAATTTTTCTACATGTTTTATATTCGCCATTTCACATATCTTTTATACAAATTCAATCTTTTTGAGATTGTGCTTATTTTAATCTATAAAATAATAAATCTCTCTTTGCATTTCACGCTATTCTCTGTTGAAAACGAATGCATTTTATCTATGGATTAATCTAAAAATTCATTTTTTATTTATGTAAGGTAAATAGGATTTTTTATTTTATTTTTTTATTTAATTAAATAAATAAATATATACCTATATATCTAGTTAAGTTGAATTGCACGCTATGTGAAAGATGCACGAACGTTCTTCTGAAAGAGTCGCCATTTTCTAATTAAGCAGAGAGACAAAAAAAGGAGGGGTCAAACACCCTTAGTTTGAAATCACCAAATGATTCATACAATTAACGTACAGATCAAAATGTACTAAATGTAATTAAATATCAATTTACTCAATGAACAAGCGATCCCTTTGAATTTCTATTTAGCTAATTGAAACAAAACAAAAAATATTAGAGAGGGAAGGAAATATGGTCCTCTAATCAGTTTCGCCTGCCGAGAGGGTGTATTGTATTGAACTCACTAAAAAATGTTCAATATTTGTATTTTTTATTTATTCATCTTTAGAAATGTCATAAATTTTAAGTCTGTCTGTCTATTTAGGTATCCGCCTGTATTCCGAACCACGATAGCTCAAGATCTGACTATAGAAAGCGCGTTAAACAGCTTGAACTATGAATAAAGTAAAAATTATTCGAAGGATTGTAAAGGTAAAATTAATTGATGGTGTTCTTAAATCTATCAATAATTTGAAATGCAAATTCCTAATGAATTTAAAAATAATAAGATAAAATAAACAGGGAACATTATTCCCTCGCTCATTTTACTCAAGAATGTATTTGAAGTGTAAATATTTTGATAAAATTTTCTTCATTTATTATCTTAAATAATTATGCAAAATATTGCATCTTAAGTTTAATAAATGGCTTGTGGTAAAATAGCAGTTACTTGCACTAAATATTCTTTGCTTACTATAAAATGGGAAAAGTTCAAAAAGTTTAGCCATTGAAAAAGATATTTTTTTTTAATTTATGTATTTTCATAGATTTGTAAAAATTGTGACGGGACATAATTATATAAAAACAATATTTACGAACATAAATATTCATTAAGAACAAAAAATTCCGGATGTACATACCATGCTAGCTAACCATTCAACTAACATGAGACACAATTTTGATTTTTCTAATCCCAAAATTTTAGATAAACTGCCAAATTTAAGATGAAATGATCAAAATTTTAAATAACAAAAATTTCATTAACGTAAGGCCAGATGTGGATTGTTTTTTTGTTTTTGTTTTTTTTTAATACTTATTTACCCACCTATAAAAAATTTTTAGAAAAAAATAATTTTTTGGAAATATTTGTTTTGTTTATATTTTCAAGGTAATTCTACTCCAAGACAACAATGGAGCGTTGCCTATTTTGAAAATATTTATTTGTTTATAGTTGCTTTATTTCTATTTTTTAAACTATGTAACTCTTTTTAAAATTTCTAAAATTCCAATGGTAAATGAAGAAACCTTTGGATTTTAACGGATAGAAGGTTTGAAGTCCCTGCTCAGTATATCTTCCAGTTCAAGCAGATTAAAGACAAGTACAGACGAGTTTGAGGAACAATTAAAATAGAAATAATTCAAAAAAGAATAAATAAATATGATTCGAGAATATTTGGAATAATCCATTTCTAAGAACTCTCAATATGTAAGCTCATAAATAACTAAGAGTGCTATAGACAAGTCATAGCTTGCTTATAGAAATAGAATTAGGAGAAATTTACGTATATTTTTAAAAAATCTAGTGTTAAATTTGAAAAATAACAAAAATGATGGCATATTCGACGAAATATGCAAAAAAAAAGCGAAGATTAAAATAAAATTTCAAAAAACTAAGGGTACTTTTGTGGACAGCTTCCCCTGATTGAAAAGTCACAAACCGCCACTGATATATATTCATTTGTATATAAGTGTATGGCTATTTGCATCAGGCAGAGGACACCTTCATTAATTTTCTCTTATATATTACCAAGGCTTTTGTGTTAATTATACTATTAACCCACCTTTGAGATTTACTCAATTCCAAATTTCTGTTCCAAAAGTGTAATAACAAGTAACTTTATCAAACACAAAAGATTTACAAGATGTTCTTTATAAATAAATTCACCTATTGAATAGGTTGTAACTGATCGTGGTTTATCAAAAGCAACGTAAAACGTCAACTCTCTTTTATCAGACTATGATGGAGCCCACATGTAGCCTGTTTTTGTGTCCTCCAACCAAAACAACATTGTCTTATTGGTTTCAGTGACATTGACAGAGAGGGTAACACCATCCACCCTCATCCTGGTCATCAGCATCATCATCATCGACAGCGACATCGAGATTTTGCTTTTAACTCGTTTAAAACGCCATTAATGTCAGTGACGTCACGGTTGGACGCCCTGAGAAAGGCCATGAGTCATTTCTGAGATGATAGATGATCTATTTGACAGACGAACCCGCTTCAGAGGAAAATAAACAAGCGGTCATTGCGGTCCTTAGCTTGTTAAATACTTATAAATAACAGCTAAAGAGGCGGACTAGATTTGTTTAATAGTCATGTGATTAATTCTGATTGTTTAAAAGCATTGGAGAATTTACTATTTAATCATGACCTAAACAAAATATACGCTTAAAAAAGTAATTTTACCAATTGGGATTTTACTAAAAAATATAGAATATTTAATAATTTTATTAGTATCGATTATTTTATTCTTAAGTACTCTTGATTAACCATTAAGCGATCTTATTGAATCAATTTTAATTATCGGTAAGTTCACAACACCTATAATAACATAATCAAATATTAAATAATTTCAATTAAATACTAATAATATGAAAATAGGTTTCCTATGCCCTCTGAGTCTTGGGCCGCTGTTTGGCAAACGGATGTTTATATATAATACATATAATCGAATATTTCAATTATTTTATTTATTTATTATATTAAATATTCTCACATTTAAATATATTAAAAGATATTTCACTAGGGTATAATGAATGGGCGGGATTCTTATGCCTCGGAGGCTTGTGTCTCCATAAAAGAGACCAAAAGATTTATAAATGAGAAAGAATAATTTTTAAGAAAAAATAAAAACCGACTTCAAAAATTTAAATGCAACAAATAAAATACACTAAAAGGTATAAAATAATTATTATCTTATTTAGTTGCAACTAAACGACGAAATATTAACATGAAATTACTTTTGAAGTCGGTGCCAAACAAACTATACCTATAAGCGAGCATACCCTCCAAACGTACTAAGTAAGATCCGTCGAGTGCGATTCATAAAAGGTATATGTTTGGCACCAACTTCAAAAAGTAATTTCATGTTAATATTTCGTCGTTTAGTTGTAACTAAATAAGATAATAATTATTTTATACCTTTTAGTGTATTTTATTTGTTGCATTTAATTTTTTGAAGTCGGTTTTTATTTTTTCTTAAAAATTATTTTATTTTTCTCTTTTTAGTGATGTTATTAATAGTGATCATATCATCAGAACTTGATCAAATTAATATGGCACCATCCCCAAGACACCCCTATCGGATAAAAAAAGAACCATCGAAATTGGTTCATAAACAAAGAGGTTAGGTCTAAACAAACCTAATAAAAAAGGTCTAATACCTATGAAAAAAAAACGAAAAAAAATGGGACCAATCGGAAGCTAGACTGGACCCAATGCAAAATTTTTTTTCAAAATCGGTTGAAAATTGGCAGAGATATGAGGTAACATAGGCACAAAAAAAAAAAAAAAAATTCAATCGAATAGAGAACCTCCTCCTTTTTTGAAGTCGGTTAAAAACGGTCTTATTTTATCGATTTAATCTAATGTGAAGCTACATGTAATCATTCTAATATAAGGAAATGGCATTTCAATTAAGAATTTCTTAGTTTAAATGAAATGTTATGAAAACATTCAGTTTCTTCAGTGGGGCAGCGAGTCAACTAGAAATGGCAAAAGGGTTTAATATTTTCCTCATTAATTTCAACATATTCAATAAAATGTATAGAAATATCATATCTATGGAATATTTTCTTTTATCAAATAAATATTATTAAGAAATTTTCATTTTTAAGGGTAGTTTATTTGAAGTCTATAGACTAATTAGAAATTGAAAAACGCTAAGTATTCCTTTGAAATAATTTTAAAAAATATGAAATTAATAAATATTATAAAAAATAATTATTAATAATTATATTCCATTTTGAACGAAATTGATTGATTAGTTTTTAAAAAAATGGTAAAAAGCTAGAAAACCGAATCAATAGAATCGCTGATGTCGTGCAGGGTGACTTGCGACCAGCCTTTTGATATAACAGACCAAAGGAATTATAAATAAGATAGAAAACGATATTATTTTATCGATTTCATCTATCTGAGGGTTCAAAGTATGTCTATTATATAAGAAAATAGCCTTTTGATTAAGAATTTTGAAGTTTAAAAGAAATTGTATGAAAAGATTCAATTTCTTCTCTCTCGGAGCGAATCAACTAGAAATGGCCAAAAGTTTTATTTTTTTCTCATTAGATATTTATTCAAATCTATTGAAATTACATATCTGTCTGTTATTTTCATTTATCTTTTATATCAAAAATTATTATTAGGAAATTTACATTTTAAAGGGTAGTTTATTTGAAGTCTAATTTGAAAAAACGCTAATAACTTTGATGAAATTTTTTTTAAAAATATGAAATTAATAGATATTATAAAACAATGAATTATTAATAATTTAATTCAATTTTAAACGAAATTGATTAAGTACTTTTTGAAAAAATGGTAAAAAACCATCTGAACCATTAAAAAATGATGTTTTTTGAAAGCACGAGATGCCTTTGAAAAAAGTTAAAAAACTTATATGAAACGAAATATTGACTTGTGACATGGAAGTGAATTTTAAAATGTTTCTAAAACGGCCTTTCATAGACGGTTTTCGAGGTTTTTCACGATTTTCTCAAAAAGTACTGAGTCGATTTCCTTCAAAATTGAATAAAATTATTAATAATTAATTGTTTTATAAAATTTATTTATTTCATATTTTAAAAAAAATGTTCAACGGAGTTATTAGCGTTTTTTCAAATTGACTTCAAATAAACTACCCTTTAAAATGTAAATTTCGTAATAATTATTATTTCGTATAAAAAATAAATAAATATAACACTTAGATATGGAATTTCAATAGATTTGAATAAATATCGAATGAGAAAAAAAATAAAACGTTTGGCCATCTCTAGTTGATTCGCTCCCGGAGAGAGAAATTGAATCTTTTAATACAATTTCTTTTCAACTACACAATTCTTAATCAAAATGCTATTTTCTTATATTAAAAACCTCAAGATAAATTAAATCAATAAAATACGATCGATTTCTTCCTTATTTTTTAATTCTTTTGGTCAGTTATATAGAGAGGATATGGCGCCATCGTGCCAGACACATTATTTGATATTAATTCAAGTCCATTCACTCTACAATATTGGAATATCTTTTAACTCGTAAACTAGAGATTTTAGACGTTTCACTTATATGAACTTTTCTGTTGGAATTAATTTCTTCTTTAAAAAAGGCATTTGTGTACTTCAAAGGGTTAGACAGTAAAGATGAAATTTATTTGGAAAGTTGGTTAAATACCGAAGCCTATTTTATAATAATTTACTTTAAATATTAGAGATTATATTTATACTATTAAAATATCTTTTAAATGTACTAATAATACAAATAAAAATTTCAAATTAGACCATATGGCATGATTGATTATTACGAATGTTCAATATTATATAAATACCTTAGTACATAAAATAATTTATAATTTATAAGAACACTCTAAAATGCTTCGACTATTATAGCTCGGTATAATTTGGGAATAATTTCAAGCAAAATGAAGCCATTCATTTTATTAATCAATAATTTGTAAAAAAAAGTACAACATCCAACTGTTTTCTTTTAATCTTCAAAGAATGGAGCTCAACAAATGTAGAGAGCTCAGTATTTGTGTAAAATGACTTATAGACGATTTGTTGAAAAGTTAATTTTCTTAAATAAACCTTTTTTAAATAAATAAGTATATGTATATTTTATAATATCATATTTTTTAGTATAATTGTAAAAAATATTAAGTGGATATCGATGAGGCAGTCCAAAAAAGAAGAAGATAATTTACACTATCTTTTTATTCATAAACATTATAATTCTACTGAGAATGAATTAGATGATATTATTGTTACTCCCACTGAAAGAGGAGACAGGAGGGAATGTCGCATTGGATTTTCTTCACTGACTTTTCAAATCCCTGAAGAAGGAGGGAATAGCCTCTGAAACGTCGGTTTTATGAATAATAAACTGCAACGGATCGTTGCTAAACTTTATCCAAATTCATTTGAAATATTGATATTTATATTCCTTTATTATTAATCAGATACAATTCTACATTGGATTTTTGACATTTCGGTTATTATTGATAACCATTGCTGAAGAAGCTTATCTATTCTGACTTAAATAAACTATAATAAACCGATGAATGAATAAATTTTAATGAATTTTAAATAAAGAATTTAAAAAAGTACTATCTTCCTCTAGAGTAAAGTACTTTAAAATATAATTTTACTAAAAACTTTATTTAGTCTTTTTTGTGGTCCCCAAGGTATTTAATTAGGAAATTAAATTTCATCAAAATTGGTTAAGTCATTTTCAAGATATTTAGAAAAAACTAAAAAAGTACTGAAATAAAGTACTAATGTTTGTGGACCGATATGTACCAAAAACTAATCAGCACTTCATTTTGTTAAAATAATGGTATGTTTTCAATTTCAATTCAATCGGTGCAACGCTGTGGAAAAAATCGTGGACGAAAAAAACGATAACATACATCCATCCCCACGCACTTCCAAAAAAATGGCACTTTTTGGCCTCTCGACGAGATCCCAGGTAATTTTTGGCAAAACCGTCACGTGTTAAAATTCAATCTAATTGAATATTTCAATTTGTGACATTAATTGAGTCCATGGTTTCGGTAGTCTTTACCTGAGGACCATTTGAAGTCGCGCTTGCCGCGAGAGCGATTACAATACTTTCCCCATGCTTCGCATTGGATAAAGTAAAAAGATAGTGTAAATTATCTTCTTTTTTTTTGGACTGCCTTATCGATATCCACTTAATTCACTTATCAGTCCGTCTCCAAAAATTATTTATATATATAAAATATTATTCTCTAAAATTTGCCCAAAGTGAAGAAAATATTTACTACAAAGGCCGCTTCTGGAATAATCCTTTCTTTTGTTATTATTAACATCGTACAAAGTACAGGTCCAGACAAGTCGGAGAAAACTTGTCTGGACCTGCATGTTGTACGATGTTAATAATAACAAGAGAAGGGATTATTCCAGAAGCGGCCTTTTTCTCCTCTTTGGGCAGATTTTAGAGAAAAATATTTTATCCTTCTTCTAGAAAATATCATATTATAGAACATATACTTATTTATTTAAAAGAGATTTATTGAAGAAAATTAGCTATTTGCTAAGAAATATTGATTTTATTAGCCAATTTGAGCTTTTATAAGTAATATCAACTTTCTAAGAGCCACATCCGTAATCGATTTATCTTTGGTATCTTAACAAACATACAAAACTAATAAAGAGAAATCAACGAGGTTGTCCTCTGCTTGATTCAAATAAACATAACATTCATATCAGTGGTGTCATCGCAAATTTAGCACTGCGGGAACGCTGAAATATTTTAACCCCTAAAATAAATAGATAAAATAAAAAAATTAAAATCTCTCAAAACCAGTGTGGGAACGGAGGTCTTGAATTTCTTTTTCTAAACAGAATTGTGGAAAATATTGAAAATTTTGGAGAGAAAACAATAAAGCCCGGTGGATTTCGCTAAATTAGCCCACCGAGTGATTATAAATATTAATGAGAAATATAATTTCAAATAAAAATCTTGAAAAGATCGAGATCTCCCCATGCCTATAATGGTTTGATTTTTCTTTTTTTACTTTTCATCATCAAATTCTGAAGTTCAAGCTCCAAATATAATAAATTTGTTTGTTTCCTTCATTGACTTTTTGAAGTAAGTGAATTATTTTTTCTATTGATAATCTGACTGTTTGTTTTGTATTTGTATTTATGATTGTATTAGTGTTGATGAAATAAATCATGACCATCCCCGATTTTTTATAATTTTGTAATATTGGTTTGTAGACCCTGAAGAAGGAGAGAAGAATCCTCCGAAACGTTGGTTTGAAAGTAAGGGAGGAAAGAATCCAATAAATTACACCTTATTTGGATATTTGTTAATTTTTTCTTTCCTCACTACCCCTGGGCTGCCTTCCATTACTTTCAGTTAAAATTTCTACCAGTCCGTCTCTCTCCAGAGAAAATTTCGTGCAAATAATAAAGTTCTTTTTAATACAAATTTTAAACACCGGGATGAAGTTCTTAAAGTACTATGCAATTATAAATATTCATGAAAAAATATAAGTTTATTAAAAAATTAGTCAATAAAATGTGAGAATAAAATCACGAGACTTAGCAAAGTATTTGATTTCAGTGAAATAAAATAATAAATTTCATTTTTTCGTGTATGTTACTTTTTTTACATTCTTCACAATAAATAAATATAATAATTAAATAAAGTAAAAAGAAAATGATCTTTGGAAAAATTAACAATTTTAAAACTAACTAACCCTTAGCAAAATTCATCAATTTCACTCAAAAGACAAATTTTCTTTTTCATTTTCTATTTGAATATATTATATTCGCATTAAAAAAATAAGTTAATTAAAAAGATTCCGCGACATTTCATCCCCCGACAAAATATCCCCGACAAAACATCCCCCGACAAAATATCCTTCAGACAAAATAACCCTTCCCCGCGTGAATCTTATGAGTAATGCAAATCGACTCCGGTTCGGTTAATATATATTCAGTTCGGCTCGGTTGGGTTCATATAGCTCCTTTTCGGTCTGGTTTTTAGACGGTTCGGTTGGCGTCATATATATTAACCGAACCTCCGAAAGTTTAGTCCGGGCGGGGTGTGTTTCGGGATCCCATTTTATTTTCTAATCAATCACACATTGAAAACCGAACCAGCCAATCGTCGGGCGGTGGGGTGTGTTTGGGGCTCCCATTTTTTCCTAATCAAACACACATTGAAAACCGAACAGACAATCGTCGGGCAGGGTGTCTCTTTTGTATTCTACCTTATACTGGGGAATATTTTGTCAGAAGATATTATGCCGGGGGATATTTTGTCGGGGGATGTTTTGTCGGGGATATTTTGTCGGGGATGAAATGTCGCGGTACCCATTAAAAAATATCAAAATAATTAAATTTTGATGTATTAAACAAAAAAATTTAAAAAAAAATCTTGGGACAAAATATTATTTAAGTTAATTTTTTTTGAGATTTTAATTTTTCAAATATTAGAGAATATTAATATTTTTTTATCATGAATCTTAAGATAATAACTTACTCAACCACTCCTATTTTAGGAGATTTTAAATTATTAATAGAAATAAAAACAGGTTTCTTTCTTTATCCTAATAATAATAATAAGCACCCCTGACATGATTTTCAAACCAAAAAAGGCCCATTCAATCAATCTCAATCGGCTCTCGACATTTTCGACCTTATCTTTAAAAAGACCCTCAAAAAAAGGGCCTCATCAGTTGAAATTGCAAATAATTACAACGAGGGTGAACCCGTCAGCCGGGGATGACCTGGAGGTCGTAATTTCATTGATCTTAGCCAGAAGATAGATCACTTGAAGCTTTCAGGGTTATGAATACTTGATAGGCATCAAGAATCCCCAGGGATCTGTCGCGTCCAGGGTTATTGAGATTTAGACCTCATCCAATTCACCGAAACTTGGGTAAGGGGTTGCAATTTCCATCAGAAGGGTAACCGGATATGCGGGCTTGAGTAAACCCAACCCCAAATGGACTCTTTTCATCTCTTTGAAGGTGAAATATTTTTCCTCAATTACTTAGATAAAGATGCATTTATACGGCTCCCTCTTTTTTCTTTTCATTTAATTAAACCAGTTTAGGCATGTGCATCAGAAATTCTAGGAATTTGTTAGTCTACTTGATGACGAGTCGAGCCAGGATGAATCCTCAGCCAATTTATTTGAATTGATCCAATAAAATAAAATAAATAAATTCAGGAACTGGAAATACTTTGAAATTTATCAAAAGTCTAATTAATTCTACGTTTCAATTTTCATAATTCAAAAAAATAAAATAAATAAATTCAGGGATTGGAAATTCTTTTGAAATTTATCAAAAGCCTAATTAATTCTACGTTTTGATCAAAATAATAAAAAAAAATCAAATATTTCTTCGACTTTTTGTTCTTGCGGTATTGACAGGCTCACAGACAAAAAATAGGCATCTTTCAAATAACTTAAGTTAATTAATTTCTTTATATTCAATAAATAACTGAAAAGTTGATTTATTTCTAAAGATCTACCACATTTTGAAGAGGTATAAAAAATGAAAACATTTATCTAGAAAAAAACTGAATAATTTTTGAAAAGAACTTAAAATAATTTTTTAATGTGTTTTAAAAATTATCAAACAAACAAAAGGGCGGAGGGGTCAAAAATGAAAATTCTAGTCCTTTTGACCAAACTCAACCAAATTTTATATACATATTCTGTGGACCCCCAGATGGCTAGAAATGCAAAAACTAACCAAATTTTGTATACATAGTTTTGTTAGTTTTTGCATTTCTAGCCATCTGGGGGCCCACAGAATATGTATATAAAATTTGGTTGAGTTTGGTCAAAAGGACTAGAATTTTCATTTGTGACCCCCCCCCCCTTTTTTTTTGACTGATAATGTTTAAAACACATTTAAAATAAAATTATTTTATTTTATTTTCAAAAATTTATTCAGTTTTTTTCTAGTTAAATTTTTTAATTTTTTATACTCTCTTCAAAATGTGGTAGATCTAAATGCCCCACCCTGTACAATTAATATTATGATGATACATATATAGAAGGATTTTTAATATGAGCTTAAACGCATATACTTACTTTATTTCTTGCTAGATGCCCTGGAAAATGAGGAATATTCTTCTCTAATGAACAATGGAATCGAACATGTACTCAGGAAGGCTCACTTGAAACTAAAACGATATTTGATAAATTGGTTGACTTTTTTATTCTTTATCGAATTCTGAGAAAAAGATAAATCTCAATACATATATTTACAATGAAAAATATTAATTGGAGTAAAATTATTAGTCCGTGATGGCTTATACAGGTACCAGATTAGAATCAGTTATGGGGTATCACTACTGGGTATCTAGAAAGTTTCTTATAGAGTGCTTAGAAAGTTTCCATTCCTTTGGGGAAATTTTATTATATTTTTAATTTTGATTAAAATCATAGACGTAGTTAGGGTGGACAAGGGAGCAGTGTCCCCCTACAAACCTCATTGCCCCCCCCCTAAAAAAATCGAAACTCCATTATTACGAAGCATAAATTATGTATTTCTCATTAAATTTTTTCGTTACTTCCAAAATCTGTCAATTCTACTAAAAATTCTCTAATCGGATTACCGAAATTGAAACATTGTGGTGGCTAATCAGCTGGCCGGCTGACCCCCTAGGAAAACTCTGTTAATAATACCATACAAGATGCTTAAGCACCCTCTAATAAAATATTTTGAGAATTACTAGATCTGTTGGGGATTTTTTAAGGATTTTTTAAAGATTTTTTTTCATTTTGATTAAGTATTAATATTTACACAGAGTGTTTATAATTTTTACATCTCTTTTCGAGAAATATCAATAATTTTTTTTATTTATTAATAATTTCAATACAAATAAGCTCCTTATAGGATGTTTACAAAGTTTTTTTTAGGAAAATATCATTTTTTTTCATTAATAATATCATTATAGAGTGATTATAAAAGATCAATGCAGGGTGTCTAGAATGTTTCCATCTCTTTTGGGAAAATATTAATGTTTTTTGTTTTTGATTATTAATTTAATATAATATTCTTCCAAAACTTAAGTGACTTAATTTTTAAATTATTTTTAAATTGAAAGGTTTTTTAGTCACAAACTAATAAAAGACAATAATTACAGTTAATTATTATTTAATTATTTTATTGATTCACCAAACAGTTTCGGCCACCACTGGTTGACGAAATTTACTACTGAAGAAGATCAACCAGTGTAGTGGCCGAAACTGTTTGGTGAATCAATAAAATAAATAATAATAATTAACTGAAATTATTTACTTTTATTTTTTTTGTTTGTGACTAAAAAACCTTGCAATTTAAAAATAATAAAGATAATGTTATTCCAAAACTTTTTAGTTTTCCCAAAATAGCCCTAATAATTTTTCGTAAAATAATATATAATAAATTACACTAAAAAATAAAAAGATAATCGAGTAAAATGCATTGTAATGGTAATTTTATGGTGGCCACAATTTTTTTTTTTTTTATATAACTATATATAACCAAACTTCTTGAGGATACAAATTCTCATTTAAATAGGTGTTGATTTTATTCTTTTTTGACAAAAAACACATATTTATCATTTATTTTTCTTTATTTTATTTTATTGTTACCAGGAACGTTTCGACATTTTCAAATATGTCATCATCAGCCTAAAACATTTCAATCATTACATAATTTTTATACAATGACAATTTCTCCACACAACAACAACAACTTAAAAATAACATTTTTTTTCGTTATATATATTATCAAAACCTAATAATAGCATTATTTTTAATCTACTTCAAAAAAGGAGGAAGTTCTCTATTCGACTGATTTTTTTTTTTTTTTTTTTTGTGTCTATGTTACCTCATATCTCCGTCAATTGTGAACCGATTTTTAAAAAAAATTTGCATTGGGTTCAGTCTAGCTTCCGATTGGCCCCATTTTTTTTTTCATTGGTATTACACCTTTTTTGTTAGGTTTGTTCAGGCCTAACTTCTTTGTTTATGAACCGATTTCGATGATTCTTTTTTTAGTGGAAAGGGGGTATCTTAGGGATGGTGCCATATTAATTTGGTCAAGTTCTGATGATATGATCACTATTAATAACATCACTAAAAAGAGAAAATAAAACGACTTCAAAAAAATTAAATGAAACAAATAAAATACACTAAAAGGTATAAAATAATCATTATCTTATTTAGTTACAACTAAACGACGAAATATTAACATGAAATTACTTTTTGAAGTCGGTGCCAAACATATACCTTTCATGAATCGCACTCGACGGACCTTACTTAGTACGTTTGGCGGGTACGCTCGCTTATAGGTATAGTTTGTTTGGCACCGACTTCAAAAAGTAATTTCATGTTAATATTTCGTCGTTTAGTTGTAACTAAATA
This sequence comes from Forficula auricularia, assembly GCA_024734495.1. Lineage (NCBI taxonomy): Eukaryota > Metazoa > Arthropoda > Insecta > Dermaptera > Forficulidae > Forficula > Forficula auricularia. Next base: position 364,162 of record JALMQS010000618.1, read on the forward strand.
AGATAATAATTATTTTATACCATTTAGTGTATTTTATTTGTTGCATTTAATTTTTTTGAAGTCGGTTTTATTTTTTTCTTAAAAATTATTTTTATTATCAAAATATTCAAATGGCGAAGTAATAAATTATACCTTGTTGATAGTGATAATCCTAAAGAACAGCGAGGAGCTCTCTCGTCGCTATCAAATCATTCTGAAACAATGGAAAAACGTTGATAAGAGCAGTGCATGATGCAAGTTAGCTTTGGAGAAGAGATAAGGGTGAGTCACTCCATAGGAATTGCATTCGAAGCACCTTATTAGCATCCGAGGGATTCACGACCCCTGATACTTCCTTCATCTTTTAATCCTTTTGTATTAAGCCAATACAATCGAATCTATTCGAGATTAGAGATCATCCTTCCTCTTTGTACATAATGACATTTCTTCGTTATTATCATCAAAAGTAATCGTAGAAGGAAGATGTTTCATATTTAAATAAAAAAATAAACTATTTTAATAAAATTATATTTAATTGTTACGTTTTAAATAAAAAAAAATGGAGGAAACAGTAAGTAGAATTTAAGACTCGGCAGCCCATTTCTAAGCTTTAGCGATTTGAAAATTATTTTCTCAGTGAACGGTTTAATCTAGATCAGGGATGTCCAACCCATGCATGCGGCCCAGCACTGCAATGAGTGTGGCTCAACATAAAATTATAAACTTCCATAAAATAGTGAGATTCTAATGAAGAGATATATTTATTCCCTTTTTCGAAATATGAATGTACATTTGTATAATACGTGAATCTTTTTTCATGAATAAAATTCACTAAAAGCAAAATTATAAACTCAACTATATAAGACAAAAAATAAGCTGACGTGTTCGTATGTGGCCATCGACTTGACTTTACCATACAACCTGGCCCCTAAGATTATTTATAATCATGTAGGGGGGGATTAGTTTTTGCATTTCTATACTTCTGGTGTCCCACTGATTATGTATACATAATTTTATTGAGTTTGGTAAATGGGCAAGTTTTTCATTTTTTGACCCCCCCCCCCCCCCCATTTTGGGCGTTTTTTTTCATTTTTAGACTTCTTGGGTCGCACTGATTATGTATATACAAAATTTGGTTGAGTTTGGTAAATGGCCAATATTTTCATTTTTTGACCCCCCTCCACCCTCCTTAATTTTGGGTCGATACGCACCAAAATCTAATCACCTCTTAATCTCAATGGACCAAAACTAGGTGTAAAATTGGTTTTGATATTCAAACTAGATTTTGAGCTAGATCGTCCACAAAAATTTGACTAACAGACTAACAACCAGACTAACAGACAAACTAACAGATATTTTGACAAAACAATTATTATCTCGAAAAATATAATTTTTTCGATGTTCACTTATTAGGGCTTTTTTGTAGACCGAAATGCCAGAGTTTTGCTCAATTTTTTTAATCAAAATAGTTTAAGCCGTTTATGAGATATTTCGAAAAAAGGATGGGAAAAATCACTTTTTTCAAGCACGATTACAATACTTGACCATACCCTGTGTGGTAAAGTAAAAATAACGAAGTTTCGAATATTTAAAAATTCTTCTTCTTCTCATATTTTCATTTTCTAAAATATTTATAATTTCAGTAATTTATATGCTACGACACTAACCAAGTCCTATGGTTATCATTCTAGTACAAGGAGTCATGGAATTGGGGTTTTCTAGACAATCACAATTAATTGATAATTTCTCTCCCGGCCTAAAACTTGTCAGGTATTGACTTTTAGATCTTTGCACGTTCTTAAATGTCAATAGGTAATAAATAGTCAGGGATTATTATATCCGTGACCCTTTTAAAAAATAAATTATCATTCCTCATATCCATCTTTAATACCATTCGATTTAAACCAGGACTGTCCAACCCGTGGCCCAATATAAAGTCATAAAATTTCTTAAAACATTGAAATATAATTATGTAGATACTGGAAAACACCTGACATTTTGGCCAGATAATTTTTTGTCTCTAAAATAAGAAATCTGAAGCAGTCTAAAGGGGGTAGATCCCCTTCGAAATCTACCTCTTCCTACTGCTTTTTTTGAATCAATAGAATTATAATATTTTATCCGAGGTCCTAGACAATTTATTTTCTTCAAATGTAGGCCGTGTAAGCCAAAAGGTTCGATAACCCTGATCTAGATATCTTTGGTAGCTGAAACATGAAATAGACAAGCAGCTTATCAATAAAAAATTGTATGCCAAATTTCAGCTCATTAGCAGCAATTATTTGACAGCTTGCCATATAAATATCGATTAAAATTTTTTATGATTTTCTGTGTATTTCATTTTAAATTTCTAATGCTAGTGTGTTCAAAAACTTACTATTTCATCAGGATGGAAATACAAACATTTTAGTACCAGTACGAACTTTCGTTCTTGGGGTTTCGTGGCTATTATTTAATTATTTATACAGGCCAAAAAAAGTTCAATTTAAGTTTCTTGTGTATTTTGAATTTTGAAATATCTTTTTTTTATATATAATTTGGAGAAAAAAGAAAAAATTGAAATACTAGGTATGCTCTAAGAAAATCTTCGTGACCTGTCAATTTTTTCATCAGTGAATGGTTTTAGCTATAATAAAATAATCATTCTTGACGCAAAGGTAGAGTTTTTCTATAATAATATAGGCACATAATTTTAGCTCATTAGCTTAACAGTTCAAGTCCTGTTCATTTAAAAATTCTATTTTTTTTTTTTTTTTTTTTGATATTCTAAATTTTTCATTTAGAAGCTAAAAAATTAAAATAACAAAATCTAATCAGTACTTCGTTTTCGAAATACATACCATACATCTTGGCATCCGAATAAACTTTCAAAAGCTTTCATTCGCGAATTTTTGAAGTAATCGGAATCCAGAAAGAAAGAAATAATGTAAAAATTATTTTGATTTTTCTAAACATTTTGAAAATTGAAAATCTTCAGAAATGAAAAAAAAAACAATTATTTTCTATAGTGTAAAATTTATTTTTAGTTACATTTTGGGGGCAGTAAAATTATTTTGTTGTGCTTTTTTCGAGCATAGTAGGTGCAGGGAAGCTTTTAGATTACATTTATATAAAAAAGTCTACCTGTCAAAATATCCGAGATGTGCTCTTTTCAAAATTGCATATTCAATTGGTAAAATTGAAAAATTTTAAGCCAATTTAAACACCCTGGTCGTTCAGTGAGCGTACAGTGTAATGTTTTAATAGTTTGTAATATATTAACAAAAGAATAATAATGATAATAATAGTTATAATTGAAGGAGATAATAAAAGAGTATAAAAATTCTGATACCCTCGGCACAAAAACTTTCAATTTAATAGTTATAATAGTTAATTAAATTATTTGGTAGGTTTCATATAAATAAGTACTAAGTATATTTAATTAACTATTATTTAAAATATTTCATCTAGAACTGATACTTAGTTTCTTAAAAATTAATAATAACAAGCATCATTGAAGAATTAAACACCCTAGTGAAAGATGTAAGTACAAAAATTTCCCTACAGGAAAAATAAAAGAAACCTTTTAAAGGAATTCAATGAATAATTGAATCCCGATAGAAAGTATTTTGACATATTACTATTTCAAGTGAGTCTCCAGATGATGTCATTCATTCTACGAAAATTTCATAGACCACCCAGTACACGTATAATTTACAATCGAGTAGATATCAGTTACCCATTCTAATCTGTAATGGGAATAATTTTTCATTTTCTGATTCACGAACAAATCCGCCAAACAGGATTCAGCTACCATTTCCAAAAGAAAACAAGCTTATGAGTAATCTGTGAAATATTTCCGACTTTCAAAAAGATATTCAAGAATTGAATACGAGTTGACAGAGACGCGCCAATTCCCTTTTGCGCCGTTGTGCGAAATACTGTTTGGCGGCTTTATATGCATTGATGAGCCCAAATTACTGAGGCCACAACATTATTTTTACGAAAAGAACTAATAGGGCGTATATCAGTCGTTTTTGAGATATTTTGAAAATACAAAGCAAAAAAAATTACTGCTCGATCACATTACATCATACTCATATATCAGGGGTGTCCATTGTCCAACCTTTTGGCCTACACGGACCACATTCGAAGAAATAAAATTATCTCGGTCTGCAGATATATACTAATTCTATTGATATTTGTTAATCAAAAAAGAAAGTTAATAATGTAGAATAATGATATTCACACCATGACAAAGAGGCAAAAATGGAATAGCATAACAATCTTTGAGTTATTTTCCTTCAGGATTTTGTTTTTACATCAATTAGGCACTTCAAAAAGTTTTAATTACTGAACTAATAAATACGAATATTTTAGTAAATGGAAATATGAGATGAAGAATAAATTTTAAATATTTGAAACTTCATTATTTTTTACCCGGATGGATGATCTTATAATTTTGCTTGAATTTAATTTTGGAAAATAGCTTCACGTACGTATATGTAAATACATATTTCTAAAATGAGAATAAATATTGTGAAGCCAGGAGTATTTGTTTTTGGATAGATAATTTTTATAAAATTCTAATAAAGAGACATTTTCAAATTTTTCTTTCAGTTCAATGTCTGATTGCAGTTCCATAAGAAAATCTACAGATAAAATATTTATATCTAATAAAAATGGAGTCAAAATATGCCAAAATTGTGATTATTTTTCTCGAAAAACTTGATTATTTTTTCACATTCAAAATTGAAAATCTGCCTTTATTCTTAAAAATCTTTTGGAGAGATTTTCCAATTTCTTCTTATTTTAGAAAAAAAGTATACAAGGAAAATTGTATCAGATATGTTTTTCACTAAGTACATAAAAATCCCATTGTTTTAAGGAAGTTTATAATTTTATGTCGGGTCGCATTCATTGCAGTGTTGGGCCGGATGCGGCCCGCGGGCCACGGGTTGGACAGCCCAGTCATATATAATGTAATAACGTAATAAGATTGAATTTAAAAAAGATTGAAAATGTGAATCTTTTAAAAAGATGGTTGTAAGGTGAATTCAAATTTTCTTAATTTTAAAAATAAATTTCTTCCTTATTTCTTTTACCTTAAAATATTTTCTAGAGACCAGAAGATGGAGAAAAGCATCACCAGATACAATCATATGTTCAAACCTGTCGAGACACGCTCGATGTTTGCCAGTAGCAGCATTAGTTATATCATTTAAGGTAGTTCTTTCACGACAATTTACACAAAAAGTTGTAGCCTTGAATCACTCTATACATATCATTTTTAATTGCAATTATTTCATGTTTGGTGTGGTAAATCGTCATCAAATTTTAACAGTGTATTAATTATACTTTTAATGACTTATATTCCAAGTTTCGGAGGCTTCTTGAATTTTTGCATTTGTGAAAGAACTACCTTAATAGGCTCATCTCGTATAATGGGAGCCCCTGCCATTTAGACAACCCAATTGGCAGATCAGTTAAGGGTATGACTATACCCTATAGAAAAAGGCGAAAGCCATTTCTTAATTTTTACTTTATCCAATGCGAAGCAGATAAAGTTTTGCATACATTAAAATATGCATTTTTTAGTCTACGTTTACTCTATGGTACTTCACCATAAATTAATTATTAGTTAATTAATAATTGGTTACGATTTTTTTACTTAATCCAATGCGAACCAGATACAGTTTTGGAACCGGTCTAGCGGCAAACGAGATTTTAAAGGGTCCTCAGGTGAAGACTACGGAATATATATTATTACAATCAAACTTTTTTTTCTTTTTATCTTTGATGAAGACACAAATTACAAGTATTATTCATTATTTTAGTGATAAAGCTTCGTATACAAAACAGTAATTATACAGGACTGCGAAATTTAACTATTGAGAAGTTGTTGGTATAATTTAATAGGTAATATTCTGAATATTACACTCAAATACAGTATAAATTGGTCCTTAAAAAAATTATAAGCTAACGCATTTTTTTGTCAAAGTTGAAGTTTTTAATTTTTTCTCATTATTTCATTTCATAACTTGCTCAAAAATTAAGATTTTGATATTTTCATTTTTTATACTTCAATGTGATTATAACTAAAATTATATATAAAGAAATAAGAATAGAATTATTTATAAAGGGCAAAATAGAGCGAGTTCCATTTCATCGTTTTTTTTTGTAATGAACTCAAAAAAGAAAAAAAGAGTTTTAATTTTAATTGGATTTGTTTACATTTGTTTCAAAAGAGTTGCAAGTTATATGAGTGTAGGAAAGGGTCGTAACTCTTTTGAGGTCAATAAAAAGATAAATAAAGATGAACTTAGAACTACGTATATATTTCTATTTGAAACTTGATCAAATATTATAAGTAAGCAAAGTGTCATGTACATACATCTTCTTGCTTTTACTGTATGAATTTATAAATATTTATTTACTATTAGAAATGAGAGTAGAGAGAGGGTGAGATAGATACTTGGCAATATGCGTATTAACGTTGGTAAACTTTGATAAGGCCAGAGAACTCTTGAAAGGAAACTTTCTTTTCAAAAGGCCAAGTTATTAAAATCGAAAGATTGGATTTATTAATCTAAAAAACTGGTGACGTCATAAGCGAGGAAAAAACTTGTTATAGCATCGGGATATTTATTAATTTCTTTATTTTTTCTCTATAAGATTCTCAAGGAGCAGTTTAATATTTTATTAGCTTAAAAGGGTTTTCGCTGAATAATTTTTTAAAAGCATCGACAGGAATATTTTTTTTGTACCTGACTACTTACCTACCTTAAAGAAGAAAAAAATCCATAATGAAATTATTAGATAATGGGAAAGTAAATAAAATAGGAATGACACTGAGATCAATATCTTATTAAAATTTAAAAGTTGTTATTTAAAGGTCGAACACTCATGATGTAAATAGAAAATTTCATAAATTTTCAAAAACTAGTGGATAGTCACATATGTTTACTCACAGTGTCCCTTGAAGAGAATTGCCTTTTTCTTTACTATTTTTTAATGCGATCGAATACAAGAAGAGGCGACAAAGTGTGGTTCTTATATAGAGAAAGACACCCCTTATTCTAGCACTTTTGTATAAAAGTTTACCATCATATCAATAATTTTATTTATACATATGAATTTATAATTTCTCTCATTAATATATCAAAGAATAATTGACATATTAACGAGAATTGTTTAGACCGCGTTGTTTTGAAAAAGATATATATCGCGAGACTACTGCGGATGAAGCTATTGGAGTCTGCGGAGTCTTAAGTCTGGACCAAGAGAGAAAAAAGATATGATCCATTTAGCTACAATCCAACGTGAAATAGCTTCATCCGCAGTAGTCTCGCGATATATATCTTTTTCAGAAAAGCGCAGTCAAAACAATTCTCGTTAATATGTCAATTATTCTTTGATATATTAATGAGAAAAATTATAAATTTATTTAACATCATTATTTCAAGTTAGAAATATATAAGTTCAGATATTATTTTCATTCAATATTTGACAAAATCACCTACATTTGATTCGAGATTGAATCAAATGTGGGAAACATACGATTATACATATGAGTAAATCCAACTTATTTTGCATTTTTTTTAACTAAAAATTTGAAAATATAACTTTATCGCATCCCAACAATAATAATATAGTTTTGTGAAGAAGTGAAGATTATAAGTGTAAATAAGAGAGGTTTAGTCCCTTGAAGTCATAGGAAATAATGTTTTAGCGGACGCGATGTGGTTCGGCACTTCTTTAATTTAATCGCGAAGGGATATTAGAAGTCGGCAAATAGCGAACTACATGTAAATCAGAGCTTGTGGGAAATTATTGATTTCAATTCATCGGGGCACACGCCGTGAGAGTATTTATAAAATAAAGAAAGTCAGAAACTCTTCTTTAATAGACGAGCGAATAAAGAAAGATGGTAAGATTCGGGTGGTTTATTAATTTGATAGCTCGTGTTTGAATTGCATCCAGGATGGCAAGAGAATGCCTCTATATAAATTCAAATTATTGTATTCGAGAAAGGGCTTTGTACAATGTAAAAACTTGCTGGGGCATGAACCTGAATAGGAAGCCAAGCTTCAAAACTGCAGATTTCGCCAGAGAGGAAATGGGCTCATTCCAAGAGAGGTCAGATGCGATTGAGAAGCCTGCCTCCCGGGTAATATTTTCTGTATTTTCGAATCGCAAGTTCTGAAATAAGAAAGCCTAAAATCTAATCAGTTCTGGGTATTGAAAATATAAAAATTTGATATTTTCAATCTTTTCGTGTATTCCATTTTTTTTTTTTTATTGAAAAACGACCTCTCCCTTTATTTAGATCTAGTATGAAATAATAGCTAGAGCTTTTCTGTGTCCCATGTTCTAAGAAGTTTCAAAAATTTGGAAGCCAGCATTCTACAATTATCACTTTCCTTATCAAACCATATTTCTTTTCTGACTAGCGGATATTTTTTAATTTTAACTACCTCATAATCGGCACATTATTTAGTACCAGAACTAATTTTCTGCGAAAATCACAAGAGGGTGTCTTCTATTATATCCGATGGAATGGATTATTTTTAATTATATGTCAGAAGAGTTGTTTTTTAATCCCTCGAAAGTCGAACCCGTGTGCAATAACAGCAATATAAACCATTTGGCTACCCTGTGAAATAGGATGCTCCTTATTTTGGATATTTTCGAAAATTTACGCTGACAGGGACTCATATGGTTAGAAATAAATGAAAAAAATATCCCCCAAGTTTCAAGTCAATTTTAACCTAGTGCTACACAGGTATTAAGTTTTCCCATCTAAATAACATGGGGTTTTTGGCATTGAACAATTAATTTTTTATTCCGGCCAAAGTAATCGTTCAAAAAATTTGAAACTCATAGACTTTATCGTTATAATAGTAGCTATCCTTAAGAATTTAAACTAATTTTGGAGTTACATCTAGATAAATTACAGCTATATGTTAACAAGATAATTTTGGAGTCTATAACTTACTAATATTAAAAATATTAGTGAGTCATGAACTCGAAAATTATATTAGCTAGAAATCTGTAAAAATTCTGAAGGATAGCTTCTATTATATTATACTATACTATATACCATATACTATACTATACTAATACTACATAAAGTCTACAGAGTTTCAAATTTTTTGAATTATTGCTTTGGGCGGAATAAAAAATTGATATTTTGCGACACAGGTTAAAATTAAGGTAGAGACTTGAAACTTGGAAGATATTTTTTTTTATTTATTTCTAACGATATGGGCCCCTGTCAGCGTAAATATTCGATAATATCCAAAATAAGGAGCACCCTACTTTGAGGTAAAAATCCCTCTGAAATATGTAATCGTGCTAAATTAATAATTAAAAATAATCCATTCCATCCATTTTGTGATTTTCTTAGAAAATTTAAATATATTTCTATTCGAAACTAGAACTCTCTCATACTAACTTTCTACGACTTTCCGTTTTTAAATTATCACCGTTCTTAAATTCATTCATAACTATTGGAATCCAAGAAAATAAAAAAAAAATAATAATAATAAATAACTGAAAAATAATTTTCCTTTTTTAACAGACTTCAAAAAAGAGGAGGAGGTTCTCTATTCGACTGATTTTTTTTTTTTTTTTTTGTGCCTATGTTACCTCATATCTCCGCCAATTGTGAACCGATTTTGAAAAAAAAATTTGCATTGGGTTCAGTCTACCTTCCGATTGGTCCCATTTTTTTTTCATTTCATTTGTTAAGTTTTTTTTAGGGCCTAACTTCTTTGTTTATCAACCGATTTCGATGATTCTTTTTTTATTGAAAGGGGCTATCTTAGGGATAGTGCCATATTAATTTGGTCAAGTTCTGATGATATGATCACTATTAATAACATCACTAAAAAGAGAAAAATAAAAATAAATTTTAAGAAAAAATAAAACCGACTTCAAAAAAATTAAATGCAACAAATAAAATACACTAAAAAGTATAAAATAATTATTAACTTATTTAGTTACAACTAAACTACGAAATATTAACATGAAATTACTTTTTGTAGTCGGTGCCAAACAAACTATACCTATAAGCACCAAACTTACTAAGTAAGATCCGTCGAGTGCGATTCATAAAAGGTATATGTTTGGCACCGACTTCAAAAAGTAATTCCATGTTAATATTTTGTAGTTTAGTTGTAACTAAATAAGTTAATAATTATTTTATACCTTTTAGTGTATTTTATTTGTTGCATTTAATTTTATTGAAGTCGGTATTATTTTTTTCTTAAAAATTATTTTTCACTTTTCCAGCATTTATAAACAAAATGAGCAAAAAATTGAACTGAATTAAATACTAGTACAGCCCGGGAGATATGAATAAACATACGATTTCCAAATTAATAGATCCGCCGTGAATTCAGGACGGCTTGCTTTTCTTTGTCTTCGTTAGAAACAGCCCAGCCAGGAATCCAAAGTATTGTGTTCAACAGTCCGATTTTATTTTAAGATTAGATCAAAGATGTTTATTAATAAATAAATAAATAATAACCCTGCTGGAGGAGTGAATTGCGGCCAGATCTAAAATCACGTTAAAAAAATTCTAAAAGGGGCCGGCAACATCAAAGCGATCTTAGGTAATATTGTTTCGAAAGGGGTTGTTTCTGTTCAGCCCATATGTCAACAAGAGGGCCACTCCCTTTATTTGCCCCCAACGGTCGGCATCCCATTAAAAGCATTGCGACGATAAGATACCGAGTGGGGGCACTTTACCTTGTATTGTTTAACGAGTGGTCTTTTTGATTAAAGTGAATTAATTGGCAGGCTATTTACTCTCTAAATAAGAGAGGTTTTTGAGTCATTCATTAGAGAATTTGTTTGAAAATATTTAGCCACCCACAAAGGATAGGGGCAGAGAGACAGACCTTAATATTTAATCTAAATTAGAGCTGTTTAGATCGGAGCTTCTAGATAACGATTTTTGAAAAAAAATCTGTATTAATTAATAGAATTGTTGAAAAAAGGAAGTAGTCGATGAGGGCTGAATGGGGATTCTGACAAAAGAGAAAATGGCCATAGGCAAAATAATAGCGGAAATACACTGGCGGAACAATAAATTCGACAGGTCCTTAAAACTTCCAAATAATTTGGGAATATTATACCAACTTCTGCTTCATTAATTTCCTTACTTCAAAAATATGTTTATGTTATTAGATAAAACCAGGTATGTGCCCAATTTATAACACATATATATGTTGGAGTAAAAGCCGGGTTTAGGAAGAATGGGTTCTTACTAGTTAAAACGTGTTTATCTTTGTGTAAACTAGAATTTACTGATGTTGGTTGAGTTTGTTCCAAAGGTCTAGAATCTTCATTTTTGACCTTGCGCCTCATTTGGGTGTTTATTTTCATAATTTTTTTAAACGAAAATGTCAAAAAGTATATCCTCTACAACTTTCCATCTAATAAGGATGTCATTTTTGACATTTTCGTTTAAAATTTTTTTAAAAATAAACACTCAAATGAGACAGAAGGTCAAAAATGAAGATTCTAGACCATTGGACCAAACTCAACCAACAACAGTAAATTCTAGTTGCCACAAATGTATTCAGTGAAAAGCGTTTTAGCTAGTAAGAACCCGTTCTTACTAAAAACCGGGTTTTACTCAACATATATACTAAAATACTAACCCACTCATTTTACATAGATGTATACTCAACACTGGGAATACAGTCCAGTCAAAAAACTAGGACACTAAAGAGCTCAGCGTCCCCCTTTATCGGATTGAGCATTACATGTTTTTAAAAAGAATAAAGTGCTAAAAATATTGACAAATTAATGATAAAAAATAATTAATTTTTGACACATTAGATTATTAACAATTAATTCATTAACCTGAAATAGAAATGGGTGCTCAAATAGCACTGTTCATAAGTGAGAACAATCGCGAATAAGCCGATTGAAACGTTGTAGTTACATTATATTATTTGTTCGTGTTCAATATATATAATCATAATTAATTAAAAATATAAATTTTCTCTGGAGAGAGACGGACTGGTAGAAATTTTAATTGAATGTAATGGAATGCAGCCCAGAGGTAGTGAGGAAAGAAAAATGAACAAATATCAAATAAGGTGTAATTTATTGGAATCCTTCCTTCTTTCCTTCCAAACCGACGTTTCGGAGGATTTTTTCGAAACCCTGAAGAAGGAGAGAAAAATACTCCGAAACGTCGGTTTGGAAGGAAAGAAGGAATGATTCCAATAAATTACACCTTATTTGATATGTGTTAATTTTTTCTTTCCTCACTACCTCTGGGCTGCCTTCCATTACATTCAATTATAATTAATTATTTTGATTAGTTATGTCCATCGATTAAATTATTATTAATTATTAATTATTAAAGTTGTTATCGGGAAATAAGGACTATTCACAAAGAGAAACAAAGAGGTTGTCTTCTGCTTGATGCAAATAAACACATATATATATCGAGATGATATATCTGTATATATATATATATATATATTATTTATTTGTTTGAGACTATAGTTTCGAATCGTCTTCATCATCAGTCTTTTTTAATTATAAATATTGTTTTTCATGGAGTCAATACCGTATGGATATTGAAAATTTGATGTTTCTTCACTGGTAGCCAGTTTAGAATTCTCTTTGTGAATCAACAACTCTGCTACTCTCGGCAAAACAAAAACTTTTCAATTAAATAAGGACTATATTTTTTATACAGATAATTTATATTTTATTGCCTTATTTCACGATAACAACTTTAATAATTAATTATGTGTAATTTAAATACAATTTCAACTCTTAATAAAATTAATCACAAAAACACAAGCTTTAAAAGCTACATTTCTTAAAGAATCTGTTTGTTTATTTGTATCAAGCAGAGGACAACCTCATTGATTTCTCCCTATGAATCATCAACTCTGCTACTCTCAGCAAATAAAATATTTTCAATTAAGTTTAACGAATACCCTATATATATACGTACTTTTCAATTTTTCTTTTTTTCAAAATTTTGACCCGCTTATTCTCCTTATAAAGTAGATAGAAATGGTTTTCAATCCACTTGCTTGGGAGATCAATGACGCACTGCTTCTCTCTCTACACTTGTCCAATATGGCTAATAAAATTTGACAATATTTTTCCGCATGGTGAGCAACGGAGTGCTCAAGCCTTGGGGGGTCTTCCTTTTGCATCCGAGGCCTTTGATAAAAACAGGGTGAGCCACAATAGACGGGCGATTTATCGCACTGGGCGACAACACACCGCATGTGCGGCCATATGTCCCGGGATCAGTTTCAGGGCACCTGGCTCTCCTACGGGACCCTGCGATGAGCCAGCCTAGCTAACGATGAATATTTGATTAGCCACTGCCATTATCCGCGCCATGGCCCAAATATTAATCATTAGTGGCGCAAGTTAGTGCCAGATAGGGATTTAAGATGAATAGCGAAATCAATGGCTGCGGGAGAAGGGAGAAATGCTCCACTCGAGGATTTCATAATTAATTCATCTCCTTGTTACTGATTTATTTCATTTATATTATCCCAAAGTAGCTAGAGATATCAAGAATTTATATCCAATAGATTAAAGACAAATCTAAGTTAAATAGAGGGAATTTCGGATTGTAGCAGAAAAAATCTGGCTGTGACTTATGCATACCACTTGAATTTATAATACCCTTGTCTGCTTTCGATTTTCTATTAAATAGATAGATAGATAGTATTTATTTGTACTAAACAGCGTTTGTTATACAAATCAGCTTGGTTTACCATTGCAATGAATTGTTTTATAAAGAGAAACAAAGAGGTTGTCCTCTCAAAGAGAAACAAAGAGGTTTTCCTGCTTGATGCAAATAAACATACACACATATATATCGAGATAATATATCTGTATATATATATTATTTATTTGTTTGAGACTATAGTTTCGAAGACTTGGTCTTCATCATCAGTCTTCTCTCAGAGTTCTAAGCTGACCACCAGAGAAGAAGGAACATCAAATTTTCAATATCCATACGATATTGACTCCATGAAAAACAACATTTATAATTAAAAAAGACTGATGATGAAGACCAAGTTTTCGAAACTATAGTCTCAAACAAATAAATAATATATATATATACAGATATATCATCTCGAAATATATGTGTGTATGTTTATTTGCATCAAACAGAGGACAACCTCTTTGTTTCTCTTTGTGAATCAACAACTCTGCTACTCTCGGCAAAACAAAAACTTTTCAAGGTTGTCCTCTGCTTGATGTAAATAAACATACACACATATCACTGTGGTATAAAAAAAGGAACACAAAAATTTAGTTTTTTCAAATAATTTTCAGAAAAAAACTATTTTATTTAAATTTTTAATACATTCTGTGATTTTACACATATTTTTAAACATTTTTAGAGTAAATTCAATGTATTACTTTAATTTAAACCCTTTAAAAATTAAATTTATTTAAACTAGCATAAAGGTTAAGGTTTGACATCTGGTCTCTTAATTGAATTGTATCAAATGATTATCGTTTAATATCGAATTAAATTGAATATTTTAATGTTTATCAGTTCGATTTGAATATCTCATCTTTTAATTTCATTTCATTTGAAATATTGTCCAAGCATAATGCCTCTAAAGACCGAGGAAGTAGCTCAAGCTGTAGCTCTTATAAAAGATAGAAGCTCGTATCGGTATGTCGCTCAACGACTTAAAGCATCAGTTGGAAGTATCCACAGAGCTGTAAAACGTTGTAGAGAAACAAACTCTAATGCCAGGAGACCAGGATCGGGTTGAATTAGAGCTTCAAATGATTTAGATGACTGATTCATACTATTGATGGAGGTATTGAGGGATCGGCATTGTACAGCAGCTCAAATTCAACAGCGCCTTCTACAAACTCGACAAGTCAGCCTAAGTATTTGGACTATCAGAAGACGTCTCCGGGAATTATGGTTGATGTCAAGGAGACCAGAGACAGGCCCTATTTTGACATCGAATCCATCTAAGTGTTCCAGTTTTTTTTCACCACAGTGTTAAATTTAGATATGTATTAGGGATGTGACGGAGGTGGGTTTACCGGAACTGGAGATTTTAAATTTGATTTATCGGAGCCGGAGCCGGAGTTGGAGTCGGAGTCGAAGTAGAAGAGAAATGGATTTAACCTCGTATTTAACTAACTGTTAAGGGCAGGCATAATGAAATAATAGAAATATGATTCAGTAATCAATCTCTTTAATCAGTCAAATATAAATAATAATACACATACTTAAGGTAAGGTGCAACAATAGAAAAATATGGGGATTCCCCGGATGACAAGTCAAAACTTGTTGGTGCTCGGTTGAATTTTTCGATCTTCGTTAGAACCTCTGATTCAAAATTATCGGAGCTAAAGTCGGAGTCGGAGGTGTAAAATCAATCGGAAGTTGCCACAAAAGGTATTCAGAGAAACGGGTTTTCACTACTATAGTAACAATCCATAAAGATGTTTCACCTTGCACCAACACCACAATCTCTACTAATTATTACTAACAATCCGTTCTTACCAAAAAAACGGGTTATTACTACAGGAGGTTATTACTACAGATATAAATAATTAGAAACACTTTTGAAAATTTAAAAAATAAATAAATAAAACTTAGGATAAATTAAAAAAAAAATTGTTATCTTGCGTATAACAGAAGCAGACAAAAATATATTTTTAGAATATTTTTAATAATAATTAAGTGAGTTTTTATTGTGAAAGTATACAAATTTCAATTCATAATTGTTTTCTGAGTATTTTGATATATAAATTGTTGGTTTCCTTTGGAAATTACATTTTTTAGTGAAGAAAGAAGAATTGTACCAAATAACCTCAAAAATTTCACTTATCTCGCAGACACATTTTATAATTGAAACAAGTGGAGAATTGTTATTATTCATTTTTCTATCTAATTGTTGAATTGTTGTGATTTAATTATGAACTGTGTAACTTGCAATAAAGCGGTAACTAAATCGACAGCAAAATTGTTTGCGCAGACTGTTCACAGACTTTTCATCTAAAATGTGTCCAGTTAGCTTCGAAGGAAGATAATTGGAGGTGTATCAATTGCACAAAAATTAGGCGAAATACCATGGAGGGGACTGTGAATGTTGGTGAACTACTTAGTAGCTTCAGGATGGAGTTGTTTTCCAGAATGGAGAAGTTGGAGGATTCGCTTGGAGCATCAATTGAAATGCTACATGCCAAACTAAATGATACAGCAAATGAGTTGACTAGTCAAAACCTGAAACTGAATGAGTGCTTGAAAGAGATTGATCTCCTAAAAGGTGAGAATCTAACTCTTAGGCAAAACATTCAAAAATTGGAAGAAGATTCTGACACAAATGAGCAGCTACAACTCTCGAATAAAGTTGAGATTCGTGGCATTCCTGCAGAACCCAATACTAATCCCATTGTTATCTTGGAGAAAGTCTGCAAGGCTTTGGATGCTCCTATCGACATCAACATGGTTGAAAATTGTTATTGGACTCCTCCGAAAAATGATTACCCTTCGCACATTGTAGTCTCCTTTCTTAAAAGGAATGACAAAGACACTATAATTAAAAAACGGAAAATTAAGAGTAAGTTCTCGACTCGGCATTTAGAGGGTTATACGTCTGATCACCCCATTTGGATCAATGAAATTTTAACAAAGAAAAGAAGAATTCTGTTCACCAAAGCGCGGAAACTCAGGGAAAGTGGCAAGTGCAAGTTTGTGTGGACCAAGAATGGCAATGTTTTTGCAAAGAAGAGTGAGAACGATGAAGCAAGGATAATAAGAAATTCAGGCGATCTGGGAAACTTCAATTAATATTGTCTAATATGAGTTTTGTTCAACTATTTTCCTTTTCTGTTTTATGTTATTCAAAGAATTTTTCATTCTTTCTCTTTTCTTTTTTTATTCATGTGCGTGTATTATTTCTTTCTTTTGCTCATGGCTGTTCATGCTTTTTGTCGGTTGTTTTTGAATTTTTTATTCATGAATTTCATCTTTTTTGTGACGCTTACTATAATATTCATGACTCTAATTTTACTGTGTTAATTTTACGAATGAAATATTTCGATGAGTTCAGTGTGAGTATCTATATTTTGAGCATTATATCATTGATCGATTGTATTATCTCTATGTATGTCTATATATATTATATGTTTTTTTTAAGTGTTAAATTATCTTCTATTTTTATTCTATTCTTTATAAAATTAGAATTACATTTGTTCTTAGAATGTTATTTGATATATGATTTTAATGTTTTGATAAATTATAAATATTTTTGTATTATATTTCTAAAAGTTTTGATGGATGATATTCTTGATTCTTATTTAATTAATGAGAATATATGTGTTGTCATTTTTCAAGTTGCTGAACCTCTTATTGTTAATCGGAATGGTTTGAATATTATAAATATGAATATTAGGAGTGTTAAGGAGAACATTGATAAGTGCATGGCTTTTTTGAGCTCATTTAGGATAAAGTTTCAGATATTCATTTTGACTGAAACTTGGGACATGAATAACATTTCTTTTTCTCTCTTTTTCTTTACTTGTCTTCCTTCTCTTAAATCTTATTTTTTCCTAAACTTGAATTTGTTCTTTTTCTTCATTTCATCAGTGTTGGGTTTCCGGGAGGCTGTGAGTTCTTTGGGTGGGTGTATTTCTGGGCCTTGATAGTTTTTTCCTTGAAGCCTTACCCGTTGATGTTACTGCGATAAATGAATCTATTAATTCTGTAAATGACAATGATACCTTTAACTCTAGCATTCATTCCTCTATTCAAGAGTTCACTCTTTCTTTTAAGAAATCCTTTGTCATAGGTCATATTAATCCTGGAAGCCTCTACCCTCACATTGAGGATGTTAAATATTACATCAATGAATGCAAATTTTCTGCACTTGGTGTTTCGGAAACATGGTTAAAGTCAAGAGACACCAACAAATCTGTGGAAATACCTGGCTACAGACTCATTCGAAATGATCGCAGTCGGATTAGAGGTGGTGGGGTCGGATTATATCTACTGGCAGAATTGAAATACAAAGTAATTGCAGCTTCAGAAGGTATACCTCAGAAATCTGTTGAGTTCCTCCTTGTTGAGGTGAATGTAAAAGGCTTAAAAATTCTAATTGGTGTAATCTATAGACCCCCTTATAACAGCATTGATATTCTTGAAATTGAACCTATTTTAGCTGGCCTTGTATTTCAATATGATCAAGTGGTGCTGGTTGGTGATTTTAACTTTAATACTACACACAATCTTGCTGGCTTTAGAGAATTTAATGATATGGTAACTTCACTTAATCTTTCAATCTTGGACTCTGGCCCAACTCATTTTACAAGCCACTCCAGCAGCACAATTGATCTCTGCCTAGTTAATAGTCCGCACAATATCTTAGCTTATGAAACATTTGATGTCCCCGGTATTTCAAATCACAAAATGATAGTTGCAATTATCAAGTCACCTTCAATTAAATATAAAAATAAAGTGTTTGAAAAACGAAATTTCAAAAAATTAGATTTAGAAAAACTTAATAACTCGGCAATGCAACTTGATTGGTCATCTATTTATAGTTGTACCAACGCTAATACCATGTTGAAGTTTTTCAATGATAATTTGATTGAATTAATGGACTTTGTAGCCCCGGTCAAAAAAATTGTATCTAAGCGTCCTCCAATTCCATGGTTTAACAACAATGTCAAGCGGTCTATTAGAAAACGTGATTCTCTGTATAAGGCTTGGAAAAAAACGTTGTCGGATGATGACTTTGAGCGTTTTCGCGCACAGCGAAATAAGACTAAGGTCTTGATAAGAAATGCCAAACGTGAGTTTGCCGCTACCCAACTGGACTCAGCAACTGTTGGGACCACTGCGCTCTGGCGTAATATAAGAAAATTTGGTCTCAGTAAAAGTTCGGATGAGCAATTAACCTCATTTACTCCTGACGAGTTCAACTTAAATTTTGTAGGATCTTCTGTTGGTAATAATAATACTTTTACTGGTTCATCAGACCCTCCCGGGTCCAATGATTTTTTTTCGTTTTCTTTCAAAAATGTTTCTGAGGAGGATATTGTTTTTGCAGTTCACTCAATTAAGTCTGGTGCTGTGGGGTGTGATACCATTCCAATTTCATTTATAGTAACTATACTTCCTCTAATTCTACCACACCTTGCACATTTGATAAATTTTTGTTTGACTTCATCTACCTTCCCTTCTGCTTGGAAACATGCTATTGTACTGCCCTTGCAGAAAATTAGCTCACCGAAATCCCTGTCTGATTTTAGACCTATTAGTGTTCTCCCTGCCTTGTCCAAAATATTAGAAAAAATTATTAACTGTCAAATTTTAAATCATATCGAAAATAACAAATTTTTAGACCCTTATCAGTCTGGCTTCCGTAAAGGACATAGCTGTACGACTGCTTTACTAAAAATTACGGAGGATATTCGAAGAGAAATTGACGTCGGAAAATGTACAATTTTAGTACTTCTTGATTTTAAAAATGCATTCGGTTCAGTCAATCACTCGATTCTTTTAAGTAAACTTGCTTCCCAATTTAATTTTTCATCCTCAGCTTGCAAATTAATATCTTCATTTCTAAGTGATCGGACTCAAGCAGTTCGTTGTGGCTCAGATTTTTCATCTCCGCTTTCTCTTAGGACAGGGGTGGCCCAGGGATCTATCCTGGGACCTCTATTATTTTCTTTATTTATTAATGATATCTCCTCTGCTCTTTCTAGCTGTAATCATCACCTATTTGCCGATGATTTTCAGTTTTATGCTCACTGCTTGCCCAACCAAGTTGTGCAATATATTTCATTAATTAACCTAGAGCTTCTGTCACTTTCTTCCTGGGCCATGAATAATTTAATCTCTGTTAATCCTCTAAAATCACAGGCTATTATCTTATTTAAAGAATGCCTTCCTACTAACTTACTACCTCCTATTCGCTACAATAACAATACTATTCCATTCACTTGCTCAGCTAAGAATCTAGGATTGACTTTTTCGTGCAATTTATCTTGGAATGTGCAAATCAATAATATATGCCGTAGTGTTTATGGGGCCCTTCACTCACTGAAGCGACTCTCATATCTCACGCCATATAATCTTCGCCTCAATTTAAGCAAGAGTTTATTAGCACCCCTTTTCCAGTACTGCGACATAATCTTTTCGAATTCCCTCGACAGTAAATCACGCAAAAGACTAGAAATAGCTTTGAATGCATGCACCCGCTATGTCTTAAATCTAAAACCACGTAGCCATCTTTCGGACCAGGATAAAAAACTCATCTTAAACACAGATCTTTCTAAATTTTACGCTTGGCGGTGTTGTGTGATTATTTATAAGTTATTAAATTCTGAAAAATTCAGTTGCCCGTCTTACTTAGAAAATCTATTTGTCGTCGGTCGCTCCACCAGGAAGACAACGCTAGTGCAGGTGCACTGTAAAACTAAACACTTCTTTCATTCCTTCAAATTGGCGGGTGCAAGGCTTTGGAATGAACTTCCATCCAAATTTCATGCAAACCCGACTCTTGGTGCTCTCAGGTCTTCGTTCTTTATGGATCCCAATAACTGATACTCCTTACTCTTATTTCCTTTATGTCTTCTAATCTTTCTCTACTTTTTTTTCTTCTTCCCCTCCAAAATTTGTGTATCTGTGAAATCTTTTGCCAACATTGTAAAATATTATTGCTAAATTATGTATAAACACTAGGTGGGACCTAAGGTCCTATGTTTGTATACTTTGTGAAATAAATAAAATAAATAAAAAAAAAAAAAAAATATTTTGGTGGTGAAATTTGGAGACTTTAGAAAGCAATTTTATTGTCCCTTATATCCAAAATATTCCAGAATGAATTAAATAAGGACCTCCATTCCAATAAGGAAACAACTCTCCAGCCCCTTTGTATAAGAAGATTTACAACATCGTAGGTATTAATAAAAACAAAAATAAATTGACACGCTCTGATGTGACCATCCACTTGACTTTACCATAGACCCTGACCCCTAACTTATATTTAATATTTAATTAAATTATTTATAATCATGTAGGATGGGGGTTAGTTTTTGAATCTTTAGAGTACTGAGGGCCCAGTGATTATGTAAACAAAATTTGTTTGTGTTTGATCAAAGGGCAAGATTTTCATTTTTTGTCTCTGCGCCCCCCAGTTTTTGAATCTTTAGAGTACTGAGGGCCCAGTGATTATATAAACAAAATTTGTTTGTGTTTGATCAAAGGGCAAGATTTTCATTTTTTGTCTCTGCACCCCCCCTCCCTCCTCCCTCTACCCTATTTTGAGCAGTTAGTTTTTGCATTTTTAGACTTCTAGGGGCCCACTGATTATGTGTACAAAATTTGGTTGAGTTTGCTCAAATGGCCTAGATTTTTATTATTTGACCCCGCCCCTCCCCCCTAATTTTGGCCAAAGAAAAAAATTATTTTCGTTATTATAGGTTTATTTTATAGTATATTTCATTTTTCTTGTTTGTTTTAGTTTGAAAATATTATAATTTTAAATTTTAACCCCCTCTCCCCCCCCTTAATTTTGAGTCGATATGCACCAAAATCTAATCAGCTCTTAATCTCAATGCACAGACTAACTAACTAACTATAACAGACTAACTAACAGAATAAAAGACATTTTGACAAAATAATGAATATCTCGAAAAATATAATTTTTTCGATGTTCACTTATTAGGACTTTTTACTTTACCATACAGAGTATGGTCAAGTATTGTAATCCTGGATGAAAAAAAGTGGTTTTTTCCTTTTTTTTTTCAAAATATCTCAAAAACGGCTTAAACTATTTCGATTGAAAAAATTGAACGAAACCATGGCATTTCGCTTTACAAAAAAGCTCTAATAAGTGAACATCGAAAAAATTATATTTTTCGAGATAATAATTGTTTTGTCAAAATGTTTGTTAGTCTGTTAGTTAGTTAGTTGGTTAGTTAGTTAGTCTGTCCGTTACCAAATTTTTGTGGACGAGTTAGTTCAAAAACTAGTGTGAATATCGAAACCAAATTTCACACGTAGTTTTGGTCCATTGAGATTAAGAGCGGATTAGATTTTGGTGCATATCGACCCAAAATTAAGGGAGGTGGAGGGGGGGGGGTTAAAAATTGAAAATCTAGGTCGTTTGAACAAACTCAACCAAATTTTGTATACATAATCAGTGGGACCCCAGAAGTTTAATAATGCAAAAACTAACCGCCCAAAATAGGGGTGGGGAGTGGAGGGTCAAAAAATGAAAATCTTGGCTATTTACCAAACTCAACCAAATTTTGTATACATAATCAGTGTACCCCTAGGAGTTTAAAAATGCAAAAACTAACCCCCCTCCCCTACATGATTATAAATAATTTTATAAAATATTAATGTAAGTGAGGGCCCAGGTTGTATGGTAAAGTCAAGTGGATGGCCACATCAGAACACGTCAGCTTATTTCTAGACCGAAATGTCATGGTTACGCCCAATTATTTTAAACAAAATAGTTTCAGCCTGTTTTTTGAGATATTTCGAAAAAAAAACACTTTTTTCATGCACGATTACAAAACTTGACCATATTCCCTGTATGGTAAAGTAAAAATGAAAAAATTCAATTTGCTGATAGAAATTTTCTAAAAAAATCACAATATCAAAAACATCATCAAAATCAATAAATAAATGACTTATCAATTTGGGAATTAAAAAAAAATGATGTTTAAAAATCGAATAAATTCAACATTTCTTCAGGGCACTAGGTTAACAGGCTTCGCTGTAGTAAAAGTGTTTATTTTTTATGCTTTTTGACAATTAAGAAACATGAATCAATTTTAAAATGAGTGGCGAGTTGGTGGTCACAGTTGTAATCTTAACGCACATGTCGAGGATATATAGTGGAACAGAACTGGCAAAGGGGTTTGTATCGCTCAGCCCTATCATAATCATAAAGCCTTTTGTTAACAAGGTATTGTCCTTTTCTCTTTGATTCGCTGTCCACATGGGGTGAGTGAATAAAAGTTATCGGGAGGGAGGGAGATAGAAATGAGGGGAAGGGAACAGGCCAGTCAAGTGAAAATTTATATGCGTATTTGTTTTTTGAATACAGGTTCAAACTCGAAATGAAACAAGTGGTTTAATTCTTAGCTCAGACACATGTGGTACTTCGATGCTTTTATTGAACATAGTCCCTCCGTTTTATCTGGGTATATGTGGGTAGAATCTTGTATTCTGATTTTCTATCAAGCCAGACGCAAAGACCTTAACATTCGATATCGCCTTTAAACTCCCAATAATAATAATCTATCAAGACAATTTCATTGAATCTTATAAAAATACTTATTTACAATGCTAATATAATAGAGGGAATCGCAGGGAATTGGATCATTTAAAACACAGAGTTTTTATTAAGTGAGTCAGACGTTTCGTCAATTTATTTTGACTTCCTCGAAAGTGATATAATGAGCCACTGAGTAAGTCAAAATAAATTGATGAAACATCTGGCTAACTTAAGGAGGTTCGTGACAGGAGCTCTATCTTGTTGATCTACGAAAAAATCTTTTGTATTTCTGCAGAGTGACAACTTCTGCATACTAATTTTTTTAATAAAAATATTGTTAATAATGAGGTTAATTTCGAATAAAAATCTTTGTTTTGATAATATTAATCAAAAAATATGGAGATAATTTTTTTCTCATTTTAAAAGCATTTATTTAACACAAAAACGATTTCAAGAAATAGAGTTGGAATTCTACACTAGTGCTTTTGTTATATTCTGTTG
The DNA here is from genome assembly GCA_024734495.1 of Forficula auricularia. Taxonomy (NCBI): domain Eukaryota; kingdom Metazoa; phylum Arthropoda; class Insecta; order Dermaptera; family Forficulidae; genus Forficula; species Forficula auricularia. The sequence goes on from JALMQS010000618.1 coordinate 387,900, forward strand.
GCTGCAAATAACTTTTTATTTTTTTACATTTATGAATAACTAATTAACTATACTGTCAAATCTATTGAAAAATGTATCATTCGATTCATAAAAGTTGATTTATTGATCTCTTTTAATTTGTTGAAAATGGTATAATTTGTATAGAAGTTATAGCTCTTTTAAAAGTTCGGTCCATTTACATCCATGTTAAAAGGACAATTTTCAATAATTTATTTCACGGTAATGGGACAGACGATCAACTTGAAATTTCGGGAATAAATATTTAATACATCAATGATTCCATGGTAAAAATTTTAGAATTTTCTTTTAAAAATGATTAACAGTCCCGAACCCCTTAATAAAAGCTCTGTCTTTTATTTTATCCTATTCCTTGAGATTCCATCTATGAAATTTAATATGGATACGAGTGAAGTAACGTTAATGTAATATTTAGGAACCGATAGAGTAATGGAATGGGCCCTTGGCTTCGGATCGAGTTTACTCAGGAGGGTCTCGCCTTAGTCAGAATAATTTTCAACTTTTCCAAAAATGTAAGGCGCCTCACTAAATCCATAGAAAGGCAATGGGAAACCAACCCTGTGAAAAATTTCTCCAGGGAAAATTACAATGGAGAGAATACTCTTCCTAGTATAATCACAGACGCTTGGAATCTAGTATGGCGCTTGAAGAAGAATATCTTTAATATTTCATAATTCCCAAAAATTAATAGAAAAAAATCAATGATTCCATTGTTCAGTGAATTGCTTACTATTATGACGAAACGAATTTATCTAAATTTAATCTGGTATTTGAACCCATGAGAAATAAGAGATAAAATATTTATAATTAAAAAGATTGATGATTAAACCTTCGAGACTACTGTAGTATACGATCTATCAAATCTAACAAATTAATTTTAAATCTACCTATATATCTGAGAATTGAATGGAAGGCAGTCCAGGAAATAAATAAAAAGATTATTTCCATTAAAAGGGATTTATTGGAAGGTTTTCTTTTTACATTTTTTAACTAACATTTCGGAGGATCTTCCCTCCTCCTTCAGGGTTCAAAAGCATGTATTTTCCCTTCCTGTCTCTTCTTTTAGTGCTCGTTGGTATAGAGAAAATATTTTTAATCTTTCCATCATCAGTAAAATAGATTCTATATAAATACATAAGGGTCAGGTTGACCCAGTGGTTATAGAGCATGCATGCCTTCTAATCAATATAGCGCGGGTTCAAGCCCGACTCGCTGCAAATATTTTACTAGCTATAATCTGATCCCTTCAGGCAATGGGAAATCATCCCTGTGAAAAATTTCCCCAGGAAAATTACAATGGGAGAATATTCTCCACAGTAATCGAAGTATGGCGCTTGAAGAAGAAGATATATATACTTGAGGGGTGAACCGCGACCTAAAATCGGGTACACCTATTTCCACTTCCACTTTCATTTCCAAGTAGAAGACAATAGATTATCTAATGAATTCCAAAGTAATTCCAAATAATTCCAAAGACGGTGTACATCTATTTCCAATCGCTGTTCACCCCTCGTATATAGTTATACATATTTATATTCATTATATATATGTATGAAATTTATTTGTTTGAAATATAGTTTCGAAGATTTGACCATGTTATTATTTCTCATGGTGTCAATAATTATCCGATTGGATAAAGAGAATTCGTTTTGTTGTTATACCAAGCTAGCCAAACAATCGCTTATTTCCATCGAGCAGAGGATAACCTCATTGAGTTCTCTTTATTAATCAACAACTCTGCTACGCTTGGCAAATCAAAATCCGTTCAATTAATTCTTCAGACTGATTATTTTATAATGATAATGATTACTTATATGTGGTTTGTACTGAATTACTGAACACGCTGGAATTTCGTTTTTAATAGCTACCTAAAATTAATATTAAAATGGGAAATGGAACCGCGGACTGTTGCCAGCAACTCTTTGCTAAGCACCGAAGGGAATGTAATTTCTTGTAAAAGTTTGATATCGGAGGGCGAGGGTGCGAGGCGCATCCGATGGGGGTTTCAGCCCATCCGATGGGGAGGTTTTTGCCCCTGCAAAGTCATCAGATGACACATGGCTTGATCTATTATTAAAAAAACGATGTCTGTTCTGAATCCACATTTGCCTCATGGCATAGGCGAAAAATCAAAAACGTGTTCTCCCTAATTAACAAGGGCTCCCAAGAGGTGCTATTTCCAAAAAAAAATGAAATCATCTTTGGTGAAAAATTCTTTACATATATATTTTATAGAGCTTCGGTCTTTAGGGAGTGGATAAAAGAGAATGGATAGAGACCATTGCGAAAACTGGTTATATTTTGGAAATTTAGAATTCCATCAAAAAATAAATCACAACTTTAGGCGATCCGGATTCAACCTTAAATAAATAAATTAATAAAAAAGTTATATTAAATCTTTGAATTTTTCTTCTATAAAATATTGTTGAATTAAGATTGAATGAACAAAAGAAAATTTTTTACGATTCATTATGTTATCAGCAAATTTTAATGATTTTAATATGCGCAAGTTTTGAGATAAACATTAATTCTATAATAGCTATTAATAATGTCATTAATAGCTAAAGATTAGTTTAATCAAGATGGGACATAATTGATTAACATATTAAATTATTAAATTAAAAAACACTATCAAAATATGTTTTGAAATTAGCTATTTTTGCAAAAAAAAAACACAAAAAATTTTTTTTCTTGAAAAGCAAGTACAAAGTGTTGTACTATTTTGAAATCTAGACTAAATGGGCCAATTTTTTAAATAACTTTAATTGGTTCATGTCCATTTTAATTATATCTAAATAAAAGATTCACGGGTTTTGGACAATTTTTTTATTAATGTTAAATATCAATTTTTGTAAGACGTTTCGTCCTTTTTCAGTTTTTAAGTACTATACTTTTGGAGAAAAAATATATTTTTGCCAGACTTATGTTTTAAAAAATTTTGATCAGCTAACTTTTAATCATCTTTAATGTAAATAAGCTGACGTGTTCTGATGTGGCCATCCACTTGACTTGACCATACAACGTAGCCCCTAAAATTATTTATAATCATGTATGGGGGGGGGGGTAGTTTTTGCATTTTTATACTTCTGGGGGTCCACTGATTATGTATACAAAATTTGGTTGAGTTGAGTAAATGGCCAAGACTTTCATTTTTTGACCTTACACCCCCCCCCCCCCCTTTTGGGTTAGTTTTTGTATTTTTATACTTCTGGGGCCCCAGTGATTATGTATACAAAATTTGGTTGAGTTTGGTAAATGGCCAAGATTTTCATTTTTTGACCCTACACCTCCCCCCCCCCATTTCAGACGGTTAGTTTTTGCATTTTTATACTTCTGGGGTCCACTGATTATGTATACAAAATTTGGTTGAGTTTGTTAAATGGCCAAGATTTTTATTTTTTGATCCTCCCCTATTTTAGGTGGTTAGTTTTTGCATTTTTAGACTTCTGGGGGTCCACTGATTATGTATACGAAATTTGGTTGAGTTTGCTCAAACGGCCTAGATTTTTAATTTGTAACTCCCCCTCCACCCCCCGGGGTGGGTCGATATGCACCAAAATCTAATCAGCTCTTAATTTCAATGGACCAAAACTACCTGTGAAATTTGGTTTTGATATTCACACTAGTTTTTGAGCTAGTTCGTCCACAAAAATTTGATAACGAACAGACTAACAGACATTTTGACAAAACAATTATTATCTCGAAAAATATAATTTTTTCGATGTCCACTTATTAGAGCTTTTTTGTAGAGCGAAATGCCATGGTTTCGCTTAATTTTTTTAATCAAAATAGTTTCAGCCGTTTTTGAGATATATCGAAAAAAAGAAGGAAAAAAACACTTTTTCATGCACTATTACAATACTTGACCATACCCTGTATGGTAAAGTAAAAAAAGGACTTTTTCAACCACTCAATGACTTTTAAGTCATTAAATCATTAATCGTTGATAAAATAATGAAATCATCGAGACAGTAAATAGTGTATTATTCATCCTATAATAAGTTAACAAGCAATTTTCAAAAAACTTAATCATAAAGCATAGAGAAAATTTATGAATTCACTATAAATTGTCTCGATGTTTTCATTATTTTATCAACGATTAATGTTTTAAGTCATTGAGTACTTGAAAAAGTCCTGAAAAAGGACGAAACGTCTTACGAAAATGGATATTTAACATTAATAAAAAAAATTGTCCAAAAATCTATGAATCTTTTATTTATTCTTAAATAACTTGCCATCTTAGGATAGTAGATTTTTTTACATTAAAGATGATTAAAAGTTAGCTGATTAAAATTTTTTATAACATAAGTCTGATCAAAATATTTTTTTTCTCCAAAAGTATAGTACTTATGGTTTTCTTTTGAATTCTGCTCAATAGCAGTATTATTCAGGATTGTGTAACAAAAACTAGAATGATGAAATTGATAAAATATGTAAATTTGTAACCACATAATCTTGATATTTAGGGCAGGGTAACGTTTTTCACCATTTTCAAAAAATGCCTATAACTCGAAAATTATGAGATTTTTATTAAAAAAATTTTTAGGTTCTAGACCGTCATAAACTCATTTTCAAGGTTTATTGTTGAGATAGCCCTGTATATATACTAAAGAAAATATTATTTATTGGACATATTTTACATAACAGAATCTACATGCATATATTTATGAACTAATCCAAGTATCGGTACAGTGTTTAATTGTCTTTTCTTCCTAAATTAAAGCGTATCATGCAATATATCATTATTCACTATTTCTGTAACTTTCGCAGTACATAGTTTATATTTAGCAGAAGTGCGAATATTATTAATATTTATTTATTTACCGGCCAGTCTACCCTTTTTTACAGTATCATTAAATATATATCAACACCAAAAGAGAAGTAAAAAATGCCAAAAACAACAATGCAAAGATAAAAATATTATAACATCAACATTATTAGAAAATAAAGTCCAATAATAAATGTCTAGGCATTCGAACCTGTATACAAAATTTTAGCTTATACCTATAATCCTGTGATATTTAAATAACTATTTGGTTAATTTTTAAACAAGAACTCTAAGGTTAGAAATTCCAAAATCTTATCAGTACTTCTCTTTGAAAACAAAAATATTTGCCACCAAAGAATTTCAGACAAATAAAAATGAATCATTATTGAATATTATTTTTTCTCACGTTTCAAACCTTTTTAAATTCGATAAGCAAAAAGGTTTTTTGAATCAACTCATTATCCTGGATCGTCCTTTGAACCTAGCAAGTAATAATAAATTGTCATTGCTGGTCGAATCGCATATTATTTATAGATTTATTCTATGTTCATAATGATAAAAACGCCGTTGATTTAATATAAAAAATTTTGTCTATTTTTTAAGACGTTTTTTATTTTGCCCAATTTTTTCTTATAATGACAACGTCTTATTTTATTTATTCTCTTAAGAAGTATAATCGTTAATTCGTTGCTTTTATAACAAAAGGTATCATGTTTTGGGAATAGTGTTATACAAATCTATAACAAAATTTAAAGAATATGTTGTTCGAAAAACAAATTGTAATAATTATAATGTTCGGGTTTTTAAAAAAATAATTACATGTTTATAAATGTGGGAGCCTTCAGAGGCCTGAAGCCGCTGCTTCACTTATTTAGGTAAAACAGTACTGTTTATAGTCATAAAATTTAAGATTAATGAAAAAATGAAGTCCCATGCTTTTCCGCTAGATATCAGCACCAAGTGGAATTATATGCAGCCATGGGTAAGTTGGACGGCATAAGCTGGTAAATATTACCTAAATATCGCGGATTTGGGGTTCTCAGACAAAATCTTTATAAAAGGAGATATATTTTACAGAAAAAATTCTTTACAAAAATATTTCACAATCTAAAAATGATTTTATGTTTAAAATAAAATTGTATATAAGATTTATTTCTCCGTTTAAAATATTTATTTTGATACAAATTATTAAATGTTATTTTATTGTATTATTAATTAAATATATAATGAATTATTTATAAAAACAATTTTCTAACATTTATTAATCATCATCAACAAAGTTGCGTCTGAAATATTGCCTTTTTCAATGAATACTTGTAATGTTGTAAATATTACTTTATTATTTTCATTAAAGCAGCTATTTACATTTTACAATTTTTCATTGAATAGGGAAGAATTTCTCTCAAAAACGTTTGAATTAATAATAACCGTTTTATGATTGTTTTTAAAAAGAACTGTATATTCATGTAATGAAAACATTAAAAAATAATTTTCTTTTAATTCTGGTTTGTATTTGATTATTATTTTAAACGGAAATTAAAATTGTCTCTATAGAAAACCAAGAGACGTGGTCAACTATTAAATTCAAGATACCTTGATATGTATTTGACCACCTTTTTGATTTTCTGCAGAAACGTTTATTCTGCTACTATCGGCATTTGTCTTTTATATTAAAACTATCTCTTTCGATAGTTACAAATTTAAATTTATTTTTCATGATCCATTTGGCTATCTAAGAAGGGGATAGGTAACAATTTCTACTATGTTTGATCTACACTTGGCGGTTCTAGCTTCTAAAATCGAGTCAAAGTTCATTGAAATATCACTAGATAGCAGCACTCCGCAAGTGCGCCTTGTGGTTATGCAATTTTACATGCTCATATAATCTTTTAACAAGCTTTTTATTGCAATTTCAGGATTTCAATTGATATTATAAACTTAAAATATATAAAATATAATTAAAATATATTGTAATCATTATGAAAATGAGAAAATATTGATTAATTCAATGCTTATCTTATTAATTTATCTAATAAATTATTTTAGATATTTTCTCAAACGTTTTGAGTCCAGAAAGTATTTTTATTTTATTTATTTTTTATTTTTATGTTTCTAGCTATGTAAATCGGTTGTGAAGTTGCAAAAATATCAAGATTTTTTAGTATTCCATTCACAGGCACTTTTTCTCTTTTTAATCTCTCAAATCAGACTAGAAATATTTGATCACAATCCAAATTACCTTATTCACGAACTCTCTCATAGATATTTTTGGAAAAAATAGTACTCTTCTTCTTGAACTTTTATTGTAGACTATAATATGCCTGTTTTTCTTCAGATGGCTCACGTCTTCGAGGTAAGAGGGTATCTAGCTCAAAGCCCACTTTTTCGGCCGTCTTCCTCTTGGTTATAACTGGCCTTCCAAATACATTCTATCTCTAACTATTACCAATTTTAAACTGCTATATCAGTGAAGGTGTTTCATTTTAATAAATTAATTACTATTTAGTACTTAATATGATGCTTTGGTATCAGTGTCACCGACATTTGTCGCAGCAGAATGAGCTTTTGCAGGTCTGTTCATAACAAGACTTCGAATTCGCCTCAGGGAATAAAGTGTAAACTCTTTGAGCTTTCTAAGCATACCTATATTATAAAAATTGAACATAATATCTATATTTTAAAAATAAACATCTACCTACTTTTATTTTGTTATTACATATATGGACCGTTTATTTTCTCCTTCTTCAATAAATAACACAGGCCAATGATGAAAAAAACTTTTTCAATAATTTTAACTAATTCCTGTCTTATTTGGTGAGCTGATTACGAAAATAATAATAAAAAAGTCGTATCACCCACCAATTTCTCACATTTTGGAACATAATGGAAATACCTATGCTTCAGTGCCTTTTGCTCATTCAGTCCATATAAAGGAAACTTACGAAAATTTTAATATAATTTTACAGAAAATTAACTATACAGCTCATGATTGGGTGCTGTGTGAAGATTTAAAAGTTGTCTCCATGGTCAACAAAAGGGATTTATAAAGTTTCGATATTTTATATGTGAGTGGGACAGCAGAGCAAGGGATCTACATTGGTCCTAAGAACAATGGCCCGTAAGAAATACTAAAATTCGCATTTTAGTAATTTAATATTATTGTACTAGTAAAAATTGAAACTATGATTTTTAATTTTTATATAATCAAATTTTCCCTATTTTTTAAAATATGTAATTGATGTCATAGTGTGAAAAAATTGTGCGTGATAAAAAAAATTGATACCAAATACGGTTTCATTACCCAAAAATAAACAAAATTAAGACAAATTGGTTTTAAAAAGTTTTTACAAACATTTTTTTTGTTGGCCTGTGTTATCAATCGGTATGCAATTTCATTTATTGTTCAATTTTAAATTGAACAAAGCATTGGCATTTTTTAAGATATTAAATATTAACTAGTTATAAATAAAAAGTTTACACTAAATTAATAACAAATTATGTGATATTTCATTTTGTTAAAAAGTGGACTTACACGACTTTCAAAATTAATGGTCTATATAATATTATATCTACATTGTTTCATCTTAGTCCTGTGGTCAGTTTAAACGATAAGTAAAGACCATTAATTAATTGTGTTTATATTTTTATTTCTATTTATTTGAAGAAAGAAAGGAGTTATGATCAAGTGAAATGAGTTCTTTTTAAAGGAGTTATTATTTATTTACTATTAATTTAGCGTATGGCATTGGCATATTAAAGGATACACACAAATGAGTCATTATGACTATTAACTAGTGGTCCGAAATATTTTCTCGTGAGATCCTGAAAAAGACCATGGCGGTTTGTCATCTTGTGTTGCTTCTCAATGTAGCCAGAAGATCTTCCGAATATCTTAAGGACGTGCCCAACTATGGTCAGGGGGGGGGCAGACCCCCCTTAGAAGAAGAAATAAAGTCCATTATGTTATCAACTAAAAAATAGAAAATTTAAAAATATTTCCCTAATTTATAGTGGAGTATTTTTAAAATAATTTATAATTTTATTATTACAGTATAACAAAATTGTAGTAAACTAATAAGGACTCGTTATTATATATTGATGAAGCTCTATAATACTCTGAGGTATATGAGTGCATGGTTTCTCTTCATGACAAATTTATATTTAAGGTCCTTGTTTTGTATTTACTTTATAGACTGATGATGACAAGGCATACTTGTCGAACGTCTACTCATGGAAAAATATATAAGAACCAAAAACAGAAAAATTTATTTCATTTCTTATGGGAGAAGTACCCTGTGCCAGCCGACAACTACATCCTAGTCAATGGTTTGACTCATATACCTCAGAGTATTATAGAGCTTCATCAATAATTTATAATATTATTAAACTTTTAAACTATATATTTATTTGTATTTTATTCATTTATTTCAAACTCTCACCCCATCTCCCTCGAAACTAATATAAGCTGCCACCATAGCTCAAATACTTGTATTTGGCTGCCAGTTTGGGCTAGTTCATTTAGCGTTACCAAGGGTGCGCCACAAGGGAGGCGAACTAGCTTTACACCCCTTCAAATTAGTTGAAATGGTTTAATAAATAGATGATGAAATGCTATGAATGGTTTGCTTAAGCTCATTCTTTAATTACTTAAATTAAATCAGTATTAATGTATTACGGAATGTCCCGGAATCCCAGGACAAACATTAATCTTATCCCGAAATACCGAAATATTCTCATTAGACTCTGCAAGTGAAAGTCAACATGTTCATCAAAAGTAGTTAATAAACAGTCGACTCTCGACAATTCGAAACTCGATAATTCGAACTCTTCAGCTGTTAACTTCGGTAAATCGAATAAATGCTGTGTATTTTGAAACGCTCGAAAACTGAAAATCTTTTTCGTAAAAAGAGGGGAGAGAACGTTCTATAATTCGAACTAGGTCACTTCCCCTCTTTATAATTCGAATTTTTTTTAGCAAAAAACTATTTTTAATTTTTTTAATTACCTATGTTATTATTTGTTATCTATTAAAATGTTAATACATATGTAATTTTTTTGTTCTTTTTTGTCGTTTTCATTATTTTTACTTTTTTACTTGAGGCTTTAATATATAAAATCTATGTAAGCTCATACATATTTTCAAAAATATAATAAAAACTGTTAATAATTCGAATTGTTTTTCTTTCCTCTTGATAATTCAAACTTCATGATAATTCGAAGTCTCGATAATTCGAATTTTAGTCCCTTGGATTTCGAATTCGAATCGAGAGTCAACTGTAGGTATTTCTAAAAATATAAGGATTACCTATCATATTTTGGTTAATTATTTTTTTAACATAGTGATTTCGGTTTTTTTTTATTTATCATAATAAATAATTTAAGTTTCTGAAAAATTTTGAAAAAATAATTATATAATCCAAATAAAATCTATTCAAGTCCTATTCACTAAGCTACATGTTTTTGCCTTGAATATTAAATAATTTTTTGTTTTTGTTTTTGTTAATAAGAAATATATTCATAAAGACATTTTATTAGATTTAGAAAAAAAAACTTGTAGAAAATAAATAAATTGAAATTATTACTACCTATTGTGTTATAGATTTATATAACTAGAACCAAGATTACGTAGATTCTTACGTGATTTTTTATATAAAAGAATTAAAATAACAATTGGTTATAGAAATCATATTTTTTTTAATTATTCATAGTCAGGGCTATGAATAAATTTATTTATGTAATGTACCAATTGTATATTTAAGTACGAATATATATAGAATTGAAGGATGTTATGTTGATCATTAATAAGGTTAAAACGATGGTATTCGTTACAAGAGTCTTTCTGTTGCTTATAACAATAACTCTGTGCGCACAACAAATTACAGGTAATAATTTTATTTTTCATTACTTTCGAAACATACAGGGTGATTCAAGACTCCATTTATTTTAACAACGTAATTTGATTGAAAGATTTTCATATCCTACTTGAACTATTTGATGATAATTTTGTTTTACGAAAAATTCATAATTACTTTTGGGGCAAAATTTCAAATGGGTCAAAAAATTTGAGGATACATAATAATTTTTAATAAAAAAAACTTACAAATAACAAAATTACTTCATTTGAAAAATTGAAATCATATCTTTCAGAAATTTTGTTCAATGTTTTTTTTTTTTATAAATTTTATTAAACCAATTATTTTACATTAATTAATGTATACATTGTATTTTTTTGCTTCGATTCCGGAGATTACTTCTCCACCATCGAGTGTCCTTATTCATCTTTAGTCCGTGTTTTTAATAAGAGGAAAAATATAATTAGATAAAAAATCCTCTTTTCCGATAATTATTTCAATTCCATTATTCCCCAATCAAGTCGATTGGTTTCCATCTCATCTTTTCCCTCTCACTGTCTTTGTTCAATGTTTTCAAATGATTATATTTATCTAGAAAGATATAATAAAAAACAAGCGAGTTTTTAGAATTTCTAAAAATTTTCACTGGAAGTAATTTAATTTCTTCAATATTAAATTTATATTACTAAAAATAAAATAAAATAAATGCCAGTATCAAAAATCTTATTCTTCTTTTTCCTTAAGCCATACTCAATTCTAAGCCTTAGCGAATAATAGAGAGAGCATCTTAATTTTTTTTAATTTATGACTCCATTTTGACTCAGAAATTTTTCGCGTCCCCATTTTATATACCGAGTACCCTTATGAAGAAAATAATCATAAATTTACCCCCCTCCGTGTGTGTGTTAAAAATGATTTTTTTTTTTTCAGAAAATGAACAAAAAAAAATGCAGAAAATCAAGTTATATTTTTATTTATTTATTTTAAATGAAACAATAAATATATAATGCAATTGATGAATTACAATAGAACATAAAGTATTTTGAAGAGAATTGTGGCGTACCCCCTAGAATTTTTTGCCTACTTCACTTTGGAGATCACTGATAGAAACCATAATTTTACTAGAAAATTATTTTAAATAAAAAATCTATTTTGAAGCAAATGTTTACACCAAAACAAAAAGCATATTATTATTATCATAATTCTATCATTTTCAAAACTACATAATTTGGATTACCAAATGTACCTAAATATTAATAAGAAGAAACTTTATCTTTTTTATCAAATGAAAAATCAAAAAGGACATAGGGTTTCTCAACATTTTTCAAAATTGATCTGTATTTTGATTTTATAATCACCAATGCAGAGAATGCGAAAATATCTATTATAAAATGATCATTTCACAAATTATTGCGGAAATTCAGATATACCTAGAATTCACTATACTTTTATTTGTAATCGTGCATGAAAAATGTGTTTTTTGCTTCCTTTTTTCGAAATATCTCAAAAACTGCTGAAACTATTTTGATTAAAAAAATTGGGCGAAACCTTGGCATTTCGGTCTACAAAAATGCCTTAATAAGAGAACATCTAAAAAATTATATTTTTCGAGATAAAAACTGTTTTGTCAAAATGTCTGTTAGTCTGTGCGTTGCCAAATTTTTGTTGACGAGCTAGCTCAAAAACTACTGTGAATATCAAAACCAAAAGAAAATGTAGTTTTGGTGCATTGAGATTAAGAGCTGATAAGATTTTGGTGCATATCGACCCAAAATTAAGGAGGGGTTAAAAATTAAAATTATATAAAATTTTCAAACTAAAAAACAAGAAAAATGAAATATACTATAAAATGAATCTATAATAACGAAAAAAAAAATTTTAGCACGAAAATTAGGGGGGGGGGGTCAAAAAATAAAAATCTAGGCCATTTGAGCAAACTCAACCAAATTTTGTATACATAATCAGTGGGCCCCGAGAACACAAAAAATGCAAAAACGAAGCGCCCGAAATGGGAGGGGGGGGGGGGTAAAAAAATAAATTCTAGGCCCTTGAACCAAACTCAACCAGAAGTGTATGGTAAAGTCAAGTGGATGGCCACATCAGAACCTGTCAATTATTTTGAATTAATTTTTGGTCGCTGCCCATTATAATTTTTTATTTGTTCATTTTTTCATCCTCATTATTGCTCTGTTTCGCTATTCCAAAATTCAATTAAACGACCCAAAATGGGGGGTCTCAAAGCATATATATATATGTAGTAAAATGAGTGCTCTATATAGTAATTTTTTGGCAAAATTGTTCACAGGGTGTTATTCCGTTATATTATATTTTTCAAAATTCTAAAAAATTCGTTGGTTTTTTAATCATAATATGAAAAATTACCATGTATAGTTAATGCTACAGAAGCAGCGAAATTTTACAATAGAGTTTGTAATAATTTTAGTAGCATACACACATACATACATGTAATTTCTAGTGTTAAGCCAGCTGTCCGAATACCAAGTATGACACTCTTGGGCTCGACTCCCGAAGAGGTGGACCCTTCTGACATTTAAATTAAACATAGCTAATAAGATCTTTTATACTGGCTTTTAATAGATACTTATACATTCAACCCACTGCAATTTTTAATATTTTCTAATTTTATCATAAATAGTTGAACACAAAAAGTATTCCAGATTATCAATTTGTGAAATAGATTAAGAAATATTTTACTAATTTGTATTTATTTTACAGCAGCAAAATCTTCCACTGAAGAAATAATATATATTGAAGAGAGCTCCGATGGTGGAAATTTTAGTGGAGAAAAATTCTCTCAAGAAGACACCACTATTCAAAAATCTAGTGAAGAAAATAATTGTAACGATGAAATGACTACGAATAATGACTATGAATTGATACATAAGTGATGGAGAGTGAAATTTATTATCTATTTATTATCTTTTATGTCTACTCTAAAAATAAGAAAATTTAAAAATGTATATTAGAAGTATATTCTTTTAGAGACAACGAGAGAATTCATGGAAGGAAGCCCAAGGATAATGGAAAATAAAATTCTGAATAAAATAAATTTATTCGAATGTAACTTATATACTCTTACAAACCGACAATTCGGAGGATTTTCCCTTCTTCTTCAGGGTTAAAAGCTGTCAAAAAAGGAAACATACAAGAAACTTCCTTCTCTCCTTCAGCAGTGCTCGAATATTGCCTTTTTGGCATCAATAAAATATTTTCCTTTAATTCTTTGGATTTTGGATTTTATTCGGAATTTTATTTTACATTATTCTTGGGGTCATCATCATCATCAACCTGTCGATAGCGACAATCCACTGCTGAATATAGGCCTCTTCCATCAAATGGAAGGGGGTTGGCATTAAGTCACCACGCTTGCCAGACGGATTGGAGACTAGGAATCAGAATTATAGCCGGTCAAATATCAATGCAGGGACTCGGACTCGAACCGGGACTCCTGCTTAGAAGGTCTTTAAGCTCTCCGGCTAATCCGATTCCTATTCTTGGGGTACCTTCCATTAAAAAAAATATATTGAATTGTTAAATAAATATTTTTTTTATTGTGATTAGATAATAACAGGTATTAACCTGAATAAAATCATTCCAAAAATGATGTTTTCTTTATTTTTGAACCAGAAGTTGTAAAGCTATCGAAAGCCCAAAATATAATTAGCTCCTGTATTGGAAATACAAATATTTTAGCACAAGAATGAACTTTCTACGACTTTTCGTTCATAAAATATAGTGGGTATCTGAATCCAGACACACAGATAAAATGATTTTTCTTTTGAGCAAAAAAGAAAAAAAATGAAAATGTTCCCTTGAATCTAATATTAGGCTAAAAGAAATAAAAATTGGTTTGCCTAAAGCAGCGCTTCTTAAACTTTTTTCATTCGCCATCCTATTTTGAATTGAAATTTTTTTAATGTGTAGAATATCTAAAGGCGCGGTATTTATTTAACTTTCCAATAGATTTCACCATTACTGCCTAACACTTTGAGGTACACAAATTTATATAAAGAACTCTATTAAAGAAGATTTAATTTCCAACAGAAAAATTAATATGACTGAAATGTCTAAAATCAATTGTTTATGATGCGTTACCAATATTGTGATTGGACTTGAATCAATAGCAAACGCTCTCTGATGGGGCCAGACATCCTGTCGATATAACAGGGAAAAAGAGTTATAAATGAGAAAAGAAAACGATCTTTTTTATCGATTTAATTTATCTTGAGGTTCATAGTAACTTTTTAATATAAGAAAATTGCATTTTGATTAAGAAATTTGTAGTTTAAAGAAATTGTATGGAAAGATTCAATTTCTTCTCCCCGGGAACGAATCCAACTAGAAATACCAAAAAGTTTTATTTTTTTCTCATTACATATAAAATTATATCTATTGAAATTTCATATCTATGTGTTATTTTTCATTTATCTTTTATATTCATTAATTATTATTAGGAAATTTGCATTTTAAAGGGTGGTTTATTTGAAGTCCAATTTGAATAAATAGCCAACCAACTCAGTTGAAAATATTTTTATAAATTTGAAATTAATATATATTATAAAACAATTAATTTTTAATCATTTAATTTAATGTTGAACGAAATCGGTTCGAGAACAATTTGTAAAAATTAAGGACAGATACCCACATCGCCTTACATGTAACATCTACAGACACAGTCGTCTATTTTGTCAATAAATAGAAATGGAATTCATAAGGATTTTTAGAAAAAACATTATTACATAACTATGATCATCTTTTCATATTTAAAGAAAACTTTAAAATAAGAATCTAATTTTTCTTAAGTTATTTTTCTTCGGAATATACGCGGGTATGAATAAATAGATTTGCGTAATGCTTTATTTTTAAGGAATTAATATATTTTTTGAAAAAAATATATATAAGCCCAATGAGACGGATGATAGTTATCCAGTCAGCAGGTTAGAGAGATGAAATCAACTACAAGAATTCTCCTTCTTTTGGCTATGGCAACGATTTTGTCTGCAGCAGGTATAATATTTTTTTTACTTATGGAAAGTGGTGTAGGTTTTAGGTGAAACATGATGTTAGTTAATAGAGTAAAGGGTGTGTAGTTTCACAGTGAATGAAATAAAACTCAAAGAGGTTTATACAAACTCAATATATTTCGGATTATTAGTCCATCATCAGGAGTTTACAAGACAATACTAATAATAATTGAACGAGTGGTCGCCATTCTTGACATTCAAATCATGGTTACCAATATAACAAAATATAACATTCAAATCTTACACAAGAAAAACACCAATGAAAATTTAAAATTTAAAAAATTTAAAAAATTGTTTTACAAAGATTTTTCTTTTTTTAATTATAAAATATATAAATGTAAATATAAGAAATCTAAGTAAATATGAATATTAATATAAATAAAAATTACAAGTATAAATATAAAGTCTTTTTTAGAATTAAATTAGAAAGTAAAATTACAAATTTAAGTCATAGACACAAAATTAATTATAAATATCAGTTTACAAATAAGCCTAAATAACATATAGAGATGAAGAATTAAGATAAAATATAATAGGGATAAATTAGATGAGATAAATTACAATATACAACAATTTTTGTGGTTATCTCATATATCAAAATGTCATTTATTTCTCAAAGGCTGGGGCAGCGTGATTTGACCCAAAGGAGAAATCTGGTGTTTATAAACTTGAATGTCAAGACTGCGACTCGTTTTATATTGGTCAGACGGGCAGAACTTTCAAAACCCGGTATAAAGAACATTTGAGTTCGTTAAGAAAGTTGCAATCAGACACCATACAGAGTGATCCAACCTCCGCCTTCGCAGACCACCTTATTGAAAACAATCACTCACCTTCACCCCAAAATCCTATACCACTACACTTCGCCTCTAAAAGCCGAAAACTAGACCTGTTAGAATCAACCGAAATTAAGAAAGCTATAATTGAAAAAGATAAAATTCTCAATAACCAGCAGGACATTAGAAATTCCACAATAATAGATCTACTAATTAACAAAAATTAAAAAAACTTAACCTCAGTCTCTCTCAAATATATACTATTTCCCAAATTACAATCAAAATTAAATTCAAATCACGCGCCTTCAGTCTTTGAAATAAATGACATTTTGATATATGAGATAACCACAAAAATTGTTGTATATTGTAATTTATCTCATCTAATTTATCCCTATTATATTTTATCTTAATTCTTCATCTCTATATGTTATTTAGGCTTATTTGTAAACTGATATTTATAATTAATTTTGTGTCTATGACTTAAATTTGTAATTTTACTTTCTAATTTAATTCTAAAAAGACTTTATATTTATACTTGTAATTTTTATTTATATTAATATTCATATTTACTTAGATTTCTTATATTTACATTTATATATTTTATAATTAAAAAAGAAAAATCTTTGTAAAACAATTTTTTAAAAAATTTTTTTAAATTTTAAATTTTCATTGGTGTTTTTCTTGTGTAAGATTTGAATGTTATATTTTGTTATATTGGTAACCATGATTTGAATGTCAAGAATGGCGACCACTCGTTCAATTATTATTAGTATTGTCTTGTAAACTCCTGATGATGGACTAATAATCCGAAATATATTGAGTTTGTATAAACCTCTTTGAGTTTTATTTCATTCACTGTGAAACTACACACCCTTTACTCTATTAAATAATATTTTTATTTTCATTAATTTTTCACTATTGTTATGGGAGAATGGTGTGGGTTCTTGGTGAAACATTTTTAAATAAAGAAAATTAAAAATAAAATTTTTAAAAACTTTTAAAAATATAAAATTCTAGGTAGGTTTCACAAAAAATAAAAGACGCTTGTTAGCATGACTATATATATTTCGGGCTATCAGCCCATCTTCAGGAGTTCACAGAGAAAAGTTTTGCTGGTTAGAAAAGTTTTCTCTGTGGGCTCCAGAAAATGGGCTCATACTCCGAATTATACAGGGTGTTTCAGGAGGAATAGTAAATATTTTAGGAGGTGGTAGTATAAACGAATTGCAATAAAAAATGCCATTAATATGTTTCCAATTTTTATTGAGTACAGAGATACAGCTGTTACTATGTAACCCAATATCGGCATACTCAGCATGTGTAAATACGTGCGGCATGTTTACACTCTATAGAACAGTAGACTTGGGCAACATATCACAATGAAAACTTCAATGTAAACTAGAACACAACTTCACAACTTGAACATCAACGCTCTACTGCTGACATTCGATAAATACGCCCATACCAACCCATAGCAACCGATGTACCAAGACACGGAATGAAAAGGCATTGAACTCACCTGTATATCTGTACTCAATAAAAATTGGACTCATGTTATATGGCATTTTTTATTGCAATTCGTCTATACTACCACCTCCTAAAATATTTACTCTACCTCCTAAAACACCCTGTATATAGAGTCATGCTAACAAGCATCTTCTATTTTATTTTTTTGTAAAACCTACCTAGAATTTTTATAATTTTTTTAATTTTTTAAAAGTTTTTTAAATTTTCTTTACTTAATTTTACAATAAATATGTAGCAACTGGGGTTTTGCTAAGTGTCTGAAGTACCAAATGGAAAAACTTAATTGAAGGAAAAAAATGAAATTGGGATTTTTTCACACTTCTTTGTTTTGGAAATAAAATATTTGAACAAGAACAAACTTTTTATGACTTCAGATTTCGATATATCGCAAGTTGGCGATTCTACCCAGGAAGGGACAACAAAAAGCATAATTGAAAATAATTTTTCTCCATGTTTCATATATTTGTAAATTGGATGAGCAAAAAAAAATTTATATCATTTACCATAAATTTCTGTCCTCGTAGAGCAGTGGTTTTTAACCTTTTTAATCTGGGGACCCAAATTTGAGAAATGCCGCGACCCAAAAAAACGAGACTTTTTTCATTACTTTTTTTAAATCATACTTAACAATTTTCTTCAATTTTACAATGATGACCATGTTTTAACATCGATATAAATACATTGTTTAGTAGGTATTGAGTTAAGGACAGTGAGGCTATAAAATTTCAAATTCATATGGTATAGCATATTCTAGCTAAGGGGCCATTCATAAAATATGTTCGCAACCTGCGGGGGAGGCGGGTATTGCTTAGCCTGATAAAATGTGACAAGGGGAGGGGGGGTCTAAGGAAACACATTTAATTAATTTTAATTTGATTTTTTTCTTAACTTGTCAGCGACAAATCGTTTATACGAGGTGGGGGGCTTTTGTGACGTTATATGTATTTGTTAGTGGGGTCCCAGAAAATGTCACGCAGTGTGACGACGGGGGGTTCAAAAAGGCGAAATTTTGCCTGACGTGTTTTGTGAATGGCCCCTAAGTGTACGAGGACTTGCAATTTATAGACTTATTTCTGACATCGTATTTGTAATTTATCCGAAGTTTCTTTTTAAGAGCAGTTCAGTCAGTTCGGATTTTTAAAATTGAAGAAAGAACCTAGAAAATCATTGACAATTTGTTTGTGTTTGTATTATTTATTAGATTATCATCTCATCATTGAGTCCTAAGACTGGTTTAACGCAACCAACCGTATCCATGCCAGCTCTTTGACCTATCTAAAAGTTTCGCAGCACATATCCCCAATTATTTGGTCAAAATATTCTAATTTGGGCCCCCCCAAATTAAGCTAAATAAAGCTTAGAAAACAGGAAGTTGCTATTGAAGACATATGTATGGAGCATAGCCATGTACGGGTGTGAAACCTGGACAATTAGAAACGCGGAGAGAAGAGATTAGAGGCTTTCGAAATGTGGTGCTACAGAAGAATGATGAATATCAAATGGATGGATAAAATTACAAATGAAGAAGTTCTTGGAAGAATCGGAGAAAGAAGAACCTTGTGGAAGAGTCTGAAAAAGAAGAGGTCAGATGATGGGGCACACACTGAGACATGGGGGACTGCTAAGGGATACCTTGGAGGGGGAGGTGGAAAGAAAAGGGGAAGGGAAGACCCAGATTAGAATATTTCAACCAAATAATTGGGGATATGGGATGCCAGACATTTAGAGAGGTCAAACAGCTGGCGGGGGACAGAGTCGAGTGGAGACGGATTGTTGCATCAAACCAGCCTTAGGACTGTATACTCAATGATGATGATGGCCCCCCCTCCAAACAATCCCGAATGTCTCAGTGTGTGCCCATCATCTGACCTCATCTCTTCCTCAGACTCTTCCACAAAGTTCTTCTTTCTACGATTATTATATTGTAATATTAAATAAAAAAATTTAATCTTAAAACAAATATAAAAAGATTTAGCCAATACAAAATATTTTACTAATTTCTAATTATTTATTTGAAACAGCGGAAGGATCCATCCTGCCTGAAAACATTGAAGAGAAAATCCGCACTAATGAAGATGGAAGTAGGAATCCATTAAATCTTTTTCTGCAAAAAGTGCCTGAAGGCATTGAAGATGGAAGTAGCAATCCATTAAATCTTTCTCCACAAAAAGTGCCTCAAGGCATTGAAGAGAAAATCCCCACTAATGAAGATGGAAGTACGAATCAATTTAATCGTTTTCCACGACAAGTTCCTGAAGGCAGTGAAGAGGGAATTAGGAAACCATTAAATAATTTTCCACGAAAAATATGTTTATATAATCCATTTTTGTGATGGTGACATGTTCCATAAGTACCACACATATAGTAAAGAGAAATATTTACTTTGAAAAGTGTATTGAAACATTGAACAAATGTTTTTACTTTTCTTTTGACCACTATGAATAATATTATAATATATTTACCTATATAATTTTTATTTTATTTCTAAATATTGTAAACTGATTGTATTTCATAATGTATTGAAATTACAGATGATTAAAATATATACTATTTTAAATGATTTTATTTATTGTTTTTTCCCATGCGCTCCAACCTACATTTAACGGTAGATAGGTTCCTAGAAAATGCCGAGTTGTGTGAAACCGTGTTATATGAGACGCAGATCCAGTACAAAATGAAGGGGTTACGTTCTGAAAGCTTATTAAAAACAAGCATTTTTTTATTCCATTATAAGCAACTTAATTATTATTAGTGTTAAATGAAAGGCTTATTTTTCAGCAGTTTTTAATTTTAAATGGTGTTTTTTTAATTTATCCAAAGATTTCTGAAATCTTATACAATATTCCTTCTTCAGTGGACTTCACCCAAAAATCACAGTATTTGTTCAGTCTTCAAAATTCGAATACAGGGCCACAGAGACATTTCATTTCAACATTTTTAATTCTGCCCTCAAAAAAACTACAAATAACAATTTTTTTAATTTTTTTTATGCTTTAACAGACAAGTCAATTAGAAATTGAATTGTATAAAATTTCCGAAATATTTGGATAAATTAAAAAACCACCATTTAAGGTAGTTCTTTCACAAATGGAAAGATTCAAGAAGTCTTCGAAACTTGGAATATAAGGCATTAAAAGCATAATAAACACACTGTTAAAATTTGAAGACGATTTACCACACTAAACATGGATTAATTGCAATTAAAAATGAAATTTTTTACATATGGTAGATAGGGAAAGGATGGGGATATGATCATTATTTTATTTTTTTTCATTGAAGGACTTTCACCATCTTGATGAAAAACTAATATTTGTTAGAATAATATATTCGAAGTAACTTAAAAAAGAATTGAAATTATTTACCTCGTAGTTTTGATAAAAAATAAAAAAAAGCATATTTGGGCTATTATTTTTAGTGGAGGGGATATTAGATCAATTGCTTGGAAAAGATCCATTCATAAAGAGAATATAGTAGTGTAAAAAGTTCATTAACGTTAAAAAACATAATCTAAAATTTTAGCACCGTTCATATTTATAGAGTGGTTACGAGGCTAAAACTTTTATATTGCCGCGAATGAAATGAATATTTTATGTATAGTTATAGTCGAGGTGTGAACCGCGATCTAATATGCTTCACTTGTACTTTCAAAT
Source organism: Forficula auricularia (assembly GCA_024734495.1). Classification (NCBI taxonomy): domain Eukaryota; kingdom Metazoa; phylum Arthropoda; class Insecta; order Dermaptera; family Forficulidae; genus Forficula; species Forficula auricularia. The sequence continues at coordinate 409,536 of JALMQS010000618.1, forward strand.
ATTTCCAAGTACTTCCAAATATTTCCAGGTACTTCCAAATATTTCCAAGTACTTTCAAATATGTCCAAGTATTTCCAAATATTTCCAAGTACTCCCAAATATTTCCAAGTACTTTCAAATAGTTCCAAGTAATTCCAAAAATTTCCAAGTACTTTTAAATATTTCCAAGTACTTCCAAGTACTTCAAATATTTCCAAGTACTTCCAAATATTTCCAAGTACTCCCAAATATTTCCAAGTACTTTCAAATATTTCCAAGTATTTCCAAATGTTTCCAAGTACTTCCAAATAGTTCCAAGTAATTCCAAAAATTTCCAAGTAATTCCAAATATTTCCAAGTAATTCCAAATATTTCCAAAATACTTCCAAAGAGGTGTACACCTACTTCTAATCGCGGATCACCCCTCGGTTATAGTACAGTTAAAATATACATAAAAAATACTTTTTTGCACCCTTCGTCAAGAGATACAATTTTATAAAAAGTCAGCCCCTTATGAGTCAATTTTCGATTTTCAATGGATATTAAAATTTTATTTTTATGAAAATTATACTTTTTTAAATGAGTATTTTATGTGTAAATATAATTTCTTTAAAAACATCCTTTTTGTACCCTTAGTCCGGGAGAAAATTATACAAACCTCCACTTTGGGTTTAACCCCTTCCCGAACCCATATATTTTAAATTATTTTTTTCTAGGCTTGTTTCAACCCCCCTACTCCTCCGAGCTGCAGGCAAAGGTGGTTCCAGGGGGGGGTCATGACCCCCCCCAAATGTTTTCCAAAACAAAAAGGTCTTAATTTTGTAAGATGGTTATATCAAACATAACCCCCCGGTAGATGACACCCCCCCCCCAAATGAAAGTCTGAGACCGCCCCTGACCGCAGGGGTTGCGAGGGCGTTATTTACGCAAGTGAAAACATATATAATTACCTATATCTTTGATTGGTATGAGGCTTTAAATGCTACATAGATAATAAAATACTAATAAAAGTTAATTAAATACTACATTCTTATGAAAAAATTATTTAAAAAATCTAGTTTTCCAAAATCACATTCTTACCTTTTACCCCAAACTATTAGCTAAGGTGTTGGGATAGGCAACAGTTGGAAGGGTTAGGCCCAAGACGATTATAGCTAACCCTTTCAGTTCTAAAATTTAACTTAACTAAAAATTATCATAATAATAATTTATCATTGATTATGCTGCTCTGTTTTACTTTGTAAAATCTTGTTATATTATAATTGTATCTCATAATTATTTTCCAAAAAATCATAATTAAATTATTAATGGTTTTCCAATTAAATATTGACACTTTTTGTCGAAATAACGAACTCTTGCGTACATTGATGGAAACTCACTGTACGTCCGTTCACGCGCCAACACTTGAACTTTAAAATACATTTTATGGAATTAATTTGCCTTTTAGCATAAAAATTGAATTAATACACTTACACCGCACTTGGACGTACTGAGCATGCATACTCTAAAATGTCTGCGCTTGCTTACTACGTTCAAGTGTGGTGTGAGTGCATTAAGTAGAATAATCAATTAAATAACTAAACTATTAGATAACTATTAATTGGTATACGAATCGTAAACGCACTTGGCCGTTTTATTTCACTTTAGAAAAATAGATGTCTCGAAATTTAGTTTAACTTTAATGCAAACAAGACTCAATGTTGTCTAATTTCTAAGCGGTAATTCAAAAATTTTTTTGACGTCCTCTTTGTTTCAAATACCCTGAAGATGTGTGATAGACTTTCCATATTAGGCGTCTAAGTCGCATCTGATCTCTCTTTGAATAAAAATATTTCACCTGTAGCGAAAACTTCAATAAGAAAATTTGGTTTCTTATTCATGTCCAGTCGATTGTGCCCGCCCCTGCATCCCCTTCACCCTTTAACCCCAAATCCGCCACCCCAAATACGGCTTTTGCTTCTGTTGAGAAAGGCCTCCAAACATTCTCTTGCCACCCTCTATGCAATTCAGAAACGAGCTACTAGACCAGTGGCGCAGCTAGGGAGGGGCGGCATTTTTCATATTTACTTATAGTTGTAAAAAATAAATTATTCACTTCATAAGTTTACTATTCGATTTCCACGTATTCCACTTCCACGATTTTCACTATATGATTTCGAATATGGATCTTCTCCAAATTGAAGTTGATAAAAAATATTTAATGGTAATATTTTTTTGTAAGTTTGGTATATGTTTTTGTCTCATCAAGTGGTAAGTTTCTTGTAGCCTTTAAAAAAGTATCTTCTATTTCTATAAAAGTTGCATTTATAGGTATATCAAAACTCATGCGGCCTCCTTTATTACTGGTTAATTTAAATATGGCATCCAATGGTAAAAATTTCCCCCACCTATATAGTTTGTCTCAATTACAATTATTTATTTATGTTTATTAATTTATAAAACCACCATTTGATTGATATAGAAAGGGCAAATTGGAGACCGTCCCGGGCGGCAAAAGTTCTAGGTACGCCACTGTATCAGACCATATACCATCTCTTATTTATGTATCAGACTAATAGACGATTTGACCCTTAACGTTCCCTCGACTCGCTAGCCCATCGAAAGTACTTATCTGTGCTTTCCCTATTTTATAGGTAGGTACTATCACGACATATACTCTGATGAGTTGAAATCAATCATTCCCCCCAAAGATGCTTTGCGTGTACCACACGATTTGCCGATTCCCAACATCCATTCACGGTTAAATTGGAAAAGTGCCGGACCACTTCATTCGGTAACACGTTAGATTTTATGAATTCAAAAAACTGAAACTCTCTCCCGACCTCCGTCTTTCCCGACTCTTATACCCTTCAACCTTAAAAACCTGGCTGCACAAACACCTACTACTCCACTCTTTCTCTAGATCAATTTCTATTTCTTTTCTGTAATACAGCTGATTAGCCACCACAGGGTTTCAATTTCAGTAATTCCATTAGAGATCAACTAACTTTTTAGTAGAATTGACAAATTTTGGTAATAATGAAATAATTTAACGAGAAAATAAATAACTGATACCTGGTGATAATGGAGTTCGATTTTTCTAGGGGGAACAATGAGTTTTGTAGGTAGTATTTATCTAAATTTCCACTTAAAATTCACCACTAACCCTTTGAGGTACACAAATTTATATAATATATATATATATATATATATTTATATAAGGACCTTTAATAAAGTACATTTAAGTTCCATCCGAATAGTTGATATGGGAGAAATGTCTAAAATCAATGGTTTACGAGTTATGGAAATGGAAATATTTTTCAAGATAAAAATTCGAGCCCAATGAATTAATTAATTAACCAGATAATTTTTTTGAATAAAAAAATATGGAATTTTGTTGATGACACCGATTTCAATAAAAATATTCGTCTTCATACTAAGGGACACCCTTTATCTAAAACCGCTTTTATTTCTGTAAAGTAATGTTTACTTTTCTCAGAAAAAATTATTTAATTTTGAAATTCTAATCATCGGAGCTAATTATAGATAATGAAATTTCTGTTAGGAAATTAAAATATCAAAATGTTTCTTCATTAGAATTTTTTAATATGGAGAATATCTAACGCGCGGTATTTATCTAACTTCCCAATAAATTTCACCGTTACTGCTTAACCCTTTGAGGTACACAAAATTATATTATGAACTCTATTAAAGAAGATTTAATTTCCAACAGAAAAGTTCGAGCTCAATGGAATTTTTAATAAAATATCATTGTTAGGTGTCTCCTTAGGTTCTGACCTCTCTTGGAATGACCATATATCTCTATTGACCAAACGATTTGTCACCCCCACTCAACTCCTTATATCATACAAGGCTCAAATCGCCCCTGTCCTGAATATTGCTCGCATTTGTGGAGAGGGGCCCCAAGTATTCTCTCGATATCCCTGGACGCAATATCAGATACGAGCTATCGAGAATGATAGGCGATCTTATATTAACTGACACTCTCGACTTCCTAGTCTATCGTAGATCTGTCTCCGCCCTTGTCCCTTTTTAATATAAGATACTACCATGGCATTTTGTTCTGACGAAATTAAATCGATAATCCTACCAAGGGCTTCATTTGCGCGAAATACACGATTTTCTAAAACTCAACACTCCTACGCGCTTAAACTGGATACTAATCGAACAAACGCATTCGCCAATTCATTTATCCCATGACATCTAGAGACTGGAACTCTCTTCCCCCGACCGTCTTTCCAGCAACTATGACCTTCAATCTTCAAGACCAGCATCCACAGATACCTTCGACTTCTACCCAATGCTAAATCTTCCCTTATCTTCACGTTACAAGGGTTCACCACGGACTACAGAGGTTGTACCTTCTTGGTGCAATTTCTTCTTGTATCAGTATCATTATAAAAAAAATTTAAAGGGTGGTTTATTTGAAGTCCAATTTGAATAAATGGCTAATAACTCAGTTGAAAATATTTTTATAAATATGAAATTAAATATATATTATAAAACAATTAATTATTAATCATTTAATTCAATTTTGAACGAAATCGATGCAATACTTTTAGAGAAAATGGTCAAAAACCATCTGAACCGTCAAAAAACCATGTTTTTTGAAAGCACGAGATGTGTTTGACAAAAGCTCAAAAAGTCATATGAAACGAAACCTTGACTTGTGACATGGAGGTGAATTTTAAAATGATTCTAAAACGGACATTCATAGACGATTTTCGGGGTTTTGACGATTTTCTCAAAAAGTACTTAATCGATTTCAATCAAAATGGTATGAAATGATTCATAATTAATTGTTTTATAATATCTATTAATTTTATATTTTTTAAAAAATTTCATCGGAGTTATTTGCGTTTTTTCAAATTGGACTTCAAATAAAATACCCTTTAAAATTTAAATTTCCTAATAATGCAATTGGATGTTGATGAAAGCAGTCCACGGTGGTTGTAAAAAAATAAGACTATAGAGGTTTTATTATTTTACATTTATTTGTTAAACCGACGTTTCGGAGATTTATTCTCTCCTTCTTCAGGGTCTATATAATTGAGGGGAAGACGAACATTAATTAGTATTGGGATTTTCACAAGTCATTCATAATATAAAAACAATATACACAAAACAAAAATAATAATCATAAATCTACTTACAACAAAAAGTCAATGAAAGTAGTTCAAAACATAATTACTTTCTGTCTCCTTTGACAATGCCAAAAAAACATTATAAAAATTTTTTTTCATCTCGAATAGAAAATAAAGTAAAAAGCAATTGATGATCAATATGTTAATGAGATATATATAAATGAATGAATGTATAACATGTCCCCACCAATCATTGGATGCGCAGAATATCGTTGCGCATATCGGTATAGTTGTTGGTTTTTTTTTTAAATTTATATTACAATTATTTACAAAATTTATAAATATGGTCATTATCAGTCCCAAAATTTTTTACAAAATATATACAAAGTTCTTTTTTTTTTTTTTTTCCTTTTAAAAAACATAGTTCGAAACGTCATTAATATATTTACATATTATTAATATTTTTTTTTTTTTATTAATTAAATTCGTCACAGGAGTTTTAAATTATTAATTAAGCCATCCCAGCAAATACTCAGGTCCATCACGTCGGATCTGTAATTTACTGCGCGCGATAAGAGATTTTTAATTGTAATCATTTCCAGGATTTTTCGTTTAAAATAATTATTTTCCTGGAAAATGATATTAAATTCGTTGAAATTAAATTTATGATTTTTTTCTTGGGCGTGAATCGCGAGGGCTGTATTATTTTTATTCGTTTTTGAGATGGACAGTTCGCGTTCACGTAATCTCTCACTTGCTTTTCGTTTAGTTTGGCCCAATATATATGCCATTGCACGGCAGTACTCCATCCCCCATACACTCGATCATATAGACTGTGCCAGTTCGCTTTTCGTATCTAATTTATCCTTATGGTTAAATAGAAATCCGATAGTATTAGTTGGTTTTAACGCGACGCTGACCAAGCCCACAGATAGTAATTCTTTTAATTGATCGCTAAGTTGGGGTAGTATGGAATACTGACGTACATTTTGGGCTCGTTATTTATTTTTTTAACGTTATCGCATGTGTACAGAGTACGCCGGATGATGGACCTGATTAAGCTATTAGGATAATTATTGTCAAATGCAATTTGTTGAATGATGTTAATATTTTTGTTCCAAAATATTTTGTCGGATATTCGAGTCATTCTCAAAACCAAATTCTGAATGGCGCTAACTTTGTAGGTGAAAGGATGGGTGGAGTTGAAATTTAAGATTCGGGATGTCCGCGAGGGTTTTCTAAACCAGTCCAATTGTATACAACCATTGTTGTCTTTAATTAGTGTACTGTCCAGAAAATTTATTTTGTTGTTAGATTCTCTCATAAGTGAACTTGATATATTGATTATATGAATTGTTATCGTTTCATTCAACAAATAAATGTAAAATAATAAAACCTCTATAGTCTTATTTTTTTACAACCACCGTGGACTGCTTTCATCAACATCCAATTGCATATTTATACCAGTCCGTCTCCTAAAGAAAATCTCTATCAATTTCCTAATAATAATTATTTGAAAAATATTGAAAATAACACAGAGATATGAAATTTTATTATATTTGAATACATATCTATTGAGAAAAGAAATAAAACTATTGGCCATTTCTAGTTGATTTGATCACGGAGAGAAGAAATTGAATCTTTTCATACAATTTCTTTTAAACTACAAAATTCTTAATCAAAATGATATTTTCTTGTATAATAGACATACTGTAAACCTTTAGATAGATTAAATCGATAAAATAAGATTGGTTTCTTTTTCATTTATAATTATTTGGTCTGTTATATCCAGAGGATGTCTCGCCATCAGATACCTTATTTGTCATAGATTCTAGTCCATTCACTCTACAATATTGGAATATTTTTTAACGCGTAAACTATTGATCTTAGACATTTCACTTAGATGAACTTTTCTGTTGGAAATGAAATCTTGTTTAATAAAGATCATTACATAAATTTGTGTGAATCAAAGGGTTAGGCAGTTATGGTGAAATTTATGTGGAAATTTAGATAAATCCTGCTCTAGAGGCTTACATATTCTACATATTCAAAAACTCTAATGAAGAAACATTTTGATATTATAATTTACTAAAATTAAGTTCATTAACTGTAATTAACTCCGATGTGTATTTAAATATCTAGAGACGATTCTTCTTCTTCTTCAAGTGCCATATGCGATTCCGAGTCTCGATGATTACTGTGGAGAGTATCCTCTCCATTGTAATTTTCCAGGGGAAATTTTTCACAGGGGTGGTTTCCCATTGCATTCCTCTGAAAGGATCAGATTATATCCGGTCAAATATTTGGAGCGAGTTGGGCTTAAACCAGGCCAGCTTGATTAGAAGGCATATTGAAAGGATTAAACATTCAAAATTAAATATTTTTTCGGAGAAAAACATTATTTTACAAAAATAAAAGGGGTTTTAGTGCCCCTTAGATAGGATGTGAAATTTTTATTGATATCCGTGTCATCAACCAAATACAATATTTTTTGATTCAAAAAATTATCTGTTCAATTGATTGGGCTTAAATTTTTATATTGAAAAATATTTACATTTACATAATATAACATAACATAAACTATAGATTTTAGAAATTTCTCTCATATTAACTTTTCTGATGCAAATTAAATGTAGGTACTTTAATTATATGCATTTGTGTACCTCTAAGGGTTAGGGAGAATTGGTGAAATTAAAGTGAAAAGTTAGATAAATACTCACCACAAAACTCATTGACCCTCTAAGAAAAATAGAAAGTCCATTATTACGAGGCATCACTTATGTATTTCTCATTAAATTATTTTGTTACTTTCAAAATTTGTCAATTCTACTAAAAAGTCAGTTGATCTCTAAACGGATTACCGAAATTGAAACCTTGTGCGGATACTTAGCTTGCCGGCTGCCGCCCCTAGGAAAACTCCCTAACTACGCCATGGTCGCGACCATATATGGGGCATATTGAGTCATGTAAGTAAATTTAAAATGAGAATGATAATGAAAATATTATATTAGGGAGCGACCAAAAATAAATTCAAAATAAACAGATGTGGGCATTCACATGACTTTACCATGCACCTGCCTGGACCCTCTCTCTTATTTTTACCATTTTCTTAAAAACTAATCAATCAATTTCGTTCAAAATGGAATATAATTATTAATAATTAGTTTTTTTATAATATTAATTAATTTCATATTTTTAAAAATTATTTCAAAGCAGTATTTAGCATTTTTTCAAATTAGACTTCAAATCGATACAAATATATTTGGAATTAATAGTTTATTTTTCTATGAAAATGATAAATTCAGACCATAGGGGCGGGGGGGGGGGGATCAGATTTTTTCGAGAGTGTCAAAGTTAAATTTTTCGCTTTATATCAAAACAAATACCGTATCTGATACCTCTAAATACTTTTGTATTAGAATTGATAAAAATATCTTGGAGATTAATATTTTATTTTTCAATGAAATCAAAGATTCAGACCACAGAGCTGTACAATGTACATATACAGTCAACATCAAAAAACTGCATGCTCAAAAATGTTAAAATAAAACCGAGGGGTGAACCGTCTTTGGAATTATTTGGAATTACTTTGGAATTCATTAGATAATCTATTGTCATCTATTGTCTTCTACTTGGAAATGAAAGTGGAATTGGTAGTAGTAAGACAGGATTTTAGGTTGCGGATCACCCATCGAATAAAACGAATAAAAACATTTTTTTTAATTTACATCATTATGATAACGATATAAAAAATTTTATAATTATGTATACAAAATATTAATAAAAAATAACTGCCAAGTGGTTCAATTGACAAAAAAGGTGTTCTTTGGAGCGACAAAACGACAGGCACGTGTTTCCAATTTTTCTTATTTTGAATTTCTCCCATTATAATTCACTTGTTGAAATTTTAATTTTGTGTATTAAATAATAATTATTTTTAAATTGAAAGGTTTTTTCTGGAAGAATTTTATAACATAAATAAGCATTCATATAAAATCTGCAAAGATAGCTAATCAAAAATTCTGTAACATCTACAGACACAGTCGTCTATTATGTCAATAAATCGAAATGGAATTCATAAGATTTTAGAAAAAACATTATTACATAACTACGATCATCTTTTCATATTTAAAACTTAAAAATAAGAATCTCATTTTCTTAAGTTATTTTTCTTCGGAATATACGCGGGTATGATTAAATAGATTTACGTAATGCTTTATTTTTAAGGAATTAATATATTTTTGAAAAAATATATATAAGCCAATGAGACGGATGATATTTATCCAGTCAACAGGTTAGAGAGATGAAATCCATTTCAAGAGTTCTGCTTTTGCTTATGGCAACGATTTGGTGTGCAGCAGGTATAATACATTTATTTTCATTAATTTTTCAATATTGTTAAGGAAGAATGGTGTGGGTTCTTGGTGCAACATATTTAAATAAAGAAAATAAAATTTTTTTTTAAATATAAAATTCTAGGTAGGTTCCACAAAAAAATAAAAGACAAGATGCTTGTTAGCATGACTCTATATATATTTTGGGCTATGAGCCCATCTTCAGGAGTTCATAGAGAAAAGTTTTGCAGGTAAGACAAGTTTTCTCTGTGAACTCCTCAAGATGGGCTCATACCCCGAAATATACAGTGTTTCAGGAGGAATAGTAAATATTTTAAGAGTTGGTAGTATAAACGAATTGGAATAAAAAATGCCATATAACATGTTTCCAATTTTTATTGAGTACAGAGATACAGCTGTTAGTATGTAACCCAATATCAGCATACTCAGCATGTGTAAATATGTGAGGCATGTTTATAGAATAGAACAGTAGACTTGGCCAACAAATCACAATGAAAACTTCAATGTAAACTAAAGTACAACTTCACAAATTTAACATTAACACTCTACTGCTGATATTCGATTAATAGGCCCATAGCAAACCATAGCAACCGGTGTACCAAGACACGAATCGAAAATGCATTGAACTCAGTTGTATCTCTGTACTCAATAAAAATTGGACACATGTGCTATATGGCATTTTTTTGTTGCAATTCGTCTATACTACCACCTACCACAAGCATCTTGTCTTTTATTTTTTGTAAAACCTACCTAGAATTTTTTTTTTTTTAAGTTTTTTAAATTTTCTTTACTTAATTTTACTATAAATATGTAGCAACGGGGGTTTTGCTGAGTGTCTGAAGTACCAAATGGAAAAACTTAATTGAAGGAAAAAAAAATTGGAATATTTTCACACTTCTTTGTTTTGGAAATAAAATATTTGAACAAGAACAAACTTTTTATGACTTCAGTTTTCTAGATACGGCAAGTTGTCGATTCCACCCAGGAAGAGACAAAAAAAGCATACTTGAAAATCATTTTTCTACTCGTTTCAGATATTTGTAAATTCGATGAGCAAAAAATATTTAGATAATTTGCCATAATTTTCTGTCCCCCGATAAGAATCTTTGAAGATATTTGAATCTGGGCCCACTCCCCTTTCAAGATATCCCTAAGCAATCACCCGTATCTCAGTGTGCCCCATCATCTGACCTCTTCTTTTCCTGAGACTCTTCCACAAAGTTCTTCTTTCTACGATTATTATAATATAATATTAAAAAAATTTAATCTTAAAACAAATACATATAAAAAGATTTACGCAATACAAAATGTAGATATAAATAAAGTAAAAATATTTTACTAATTTCTAATTATTTATTTGAAACAGCGGAAGGAGCCATCCTGCCTGAAAACATTGAAGAGAAAATCCCCACTAATGAAGATGGAAGTAGGAATCCATTAAATCTTTTGCCACAAAAAGTACCTGAAGGTTTTGAAGATGGAAGTAGGAATCCATTAAATATTTTGCCACAAAAAGTGCCTGAAGGCATTGGAGAGAAAATCCCCACTAATGAAGATGGAAGTAGGAATCCATTTAATAGTTTTCCACAAAAATTGCCTCAAGGCATTGAAGATGGAAGTAGGAATTTATTTAATAGTTTTCCACAAAAAGTGCTTGAAGGCATTGAAGATGGAAGTAGGAATCCATTAAATATTTTGCCACAAAAATTGCCTCAAGGCATTGAAGATGGAAGTAGGAATTTATTTAATAGTTTTCCACAAAAAGTGCTTGAAGGCATTGAAGATGGAAGTAGGAATCCATTAAATATTTTGCCACAAAAATTGCCTCAAGGCATTGAAGATGGAAGTAGGAATTTATTTACTAGTTTTCCACAAAAAGTGCCTCAAGGCATTGAAGATGGAATTAGGAATCCATTAAATATTTTGCCACAAAAATTTCCTGAAGGCATTGGAGAGAAAATCCCCTCTAATGAAGATGGAAGTAGGAATCCATTTAATAGTTTTCCACAAAAAGTGACTCAAGGCATTGAATATGGAAGTAGGAATCCATTAAATATTTTGCCACAAAACATTCCTGAAGTCATTGGAGAGAAAATCCCCACTAATGAAGATGGAAGTAGGAATCCATTTAATAGTTTTCCACAAGAAGTGCCTCAAGGCATTGAAGATGGAAGTAGGAATCCATTTAATAGTTTTCCACAAGAAGTGCCTCAAGGCATTGAAGATGGAAGTAGGAATCCATTTAATAGTTTTCCACAAGAAGTGCCTCAAGGCATTGAATATGGAAGTAGGAATCCATTTAATAGTTTTCCACAAAAAGTGCCTCAAGGCATTGAAGATGGAAGTAGGAATCCATTTAATAGTTTTCCACAAAAATTGCCTCAAGGCATTGAAGATGGAAGTAGGAATCCATTTGATAGTTTTCCACAAAAATTGCCTCAAGGCATTGAAGATGGAAGTAGGAATCCATTTAATAGTTTTCCACAAAAATTGCCTCAAGGCATTGAAAGGAAAATCCCCACTAATGGAGATGGAAGTAGGAATTCTTTTAATCTTTTTCCAAGACAAGTGCCTCAAGGGAATGATGATGGAAGTGGGAATCCATTTACTCTTTTTCCACAAAAAATGTGCTTATATAACCCATTTTTGTGATGGTAATGTTCCATAAGTGCCACACATATAGTCAAGAGAAATATTTACTTTAAAAAGTGTATTGAAACATTGAACAAATGTTTTACTTTTCTTTTGACCACTATGAATAATATTATAATATATTTACCTATATAACTTTCATTTTATTTCTAAATATTGTAAACTGATTGTATTTCACGATGTATTCAAATTACAGATGATTAAAATATATACTATTTTAAATAATTTTATTTATTGTATTTTCCCATGCGCTCCAACCTACATGTAACCATCCTAAAACACGGTAGAAAATGCTGAGTTGTGTGAAACCGTGTTATATGAAACGCAGAGCCAGTACAAAAAGGGGGTTACGTTCTGAAAGCTTATTAAAAACAAGAATTTTTTTTAATTCCATTATAAGCAACTTAACTTTTAATTGGTGTTAAATGAAAAGACTTATTTTTCAGCAGTTTTTTAATTTTAAATGGTGTTTTTTTTAATTTATCCAAATATTTAGGAAATTTTATACAATATTCCTTCTTCAGTGGACCTCACCCAAAAATGACCGTATTTACTCAGTCTTCAAAATTCGAACACAGAACCACAGAGTACATTTCATTTCATCATTTTTAATTCCGCCTTCAAAAAATATTAATAGATTATTAAAATAAATTATAAATATTAATAGATTATTAAATTTTTAAAATAAAAGGAATCGAATCAAGAGTAAGTATAAATCTTTAATAATCTAAAAAGTATGCAACAAATATTTTAATTCTATAAAAATTTATAAAAATACAAAACAGGTTTTTGATAATGTTTGAACAATTTTACAATAACATTCATGAAAAAAAATTGTACTCTTAAATAAAACATTTTAACAATTGGTACATTTTATTATTTGATTTTATAATTAGTAAATTTCGGTATTTTTCCGTTCATCTTTCTTTTGGATTTTCCAAAACTAATCTTACGATTAATATCTTTCAGTCTAATAATGTAGGTTCTTGTTCATAAACCTGCCCCGGGCGGCAGAAACCTACGTTACGCCACTGATTGAAAGGTATTATGTTGATGTTCAAAAAACTATTCACTCTCCAGAAGAAATTTAACCAGGCAGGCGATCGCAATATTTCCCCATTATATTCTATAAAATATAAATGTGAAAGTAAAAATGTAATCTATAGGTCGACAATAGAAAATTGATTTTTTTTGCTGTTTCTCTTATTATTTTAATTTGATTAAGCTAGGATAAACCTAGGACAGTATTTTTCTTTATCCATTAAAAAATAAATTGGAAGAAAAAAGGAAAAACTTTTATAAAATTTGGTACCCACACCATACCGAACGATCATAAAAAAAATATTTTCCCCCAATTAATGTAAGCTGAAACTACATTTTTCAATCTGTATTGATTTTTTAAGAATAAAATTAATCTCATAGCATAAATAGTGTTTGACATATAGACTCGATTTTTATAGGGGGGCAAGGAGTTCTCTAGGGGGGCTAAATGGCCCCTTTGACCCCCCCCCTTAACTACTCGCATAGGTATACGGAGTTCCACTCCAGACATTAGGAACGATCGACGATCGACCAAAATTGGCCTCGCGATCGACTTGGTGGCCACCCCTGCTCTAGTCTATACATTATATTAATTTTAATTCAAAGATAGGGATTTTGTCGGCCCTATCAAATTGCCACCCCGGGATATTTCCCCCTGGTTCTTGTGCCAAAATGTTTGTATTCCTAAAACGGAAAAATGATGAGATTTTGAGTTCTTTGGTTTTGGAACTTGCACTTTGTAAATGCAGAAAACATATTTTTATTAATAAGACCTATATGTGAAGTCATAATACAGGTAAAAACAAAAAAAAATAAAATTAAGTTCATTATTTATTACTAGTGCGCCTCTCTTTCTATAATTTTTGAATTAATAAATTTATATTTGCCTCTGGTTACAAAAGACCCGAGAACATAAATCCCTAAAAAAATGTTTGCATTTTTCTTGTAGAATAAAAAAAGACTTAATTCCTAATTATTAGCTTAATTTCCAACTATAAATAAATATATTTAATTTTAAATTTATTTTTATTTTATTTATTATATCTATTCTGTTTTGTTTTATGTTGGCAATTAAGCAAGATGGCTGCTTCAACTGTCAGCTTATTTGACATCTAATGAATTCAAAATCATATATTAAAACAATATTATATTAATAAAACTTATTATAATGGTAAGTTTTGATATTCTATATATTTTTTAAAAAATTATTTTTAACTTTATCATATTCATCCATTTTTGTTAAATGTTTCTTTTCAATATAAGATCATAAACTATTATTTTCTTACCTTTATATAAATTTTAATAATTATTTGACATTTTCAATGATTATTAATCTCAACTTACAATATAAAATTTAATATAATTGAGATAGTAAAGTTAATTCAAAATATTGTTGTTATTCTTGTTGTTCCTATTCTTTATTTATATAAATATACTAGCTGCAAGACCCGCCTTTGGCGGACCTCTTGCTAGCCAGAGGGCACGCCCCCTGGATCCCCCCGATATCCCTCCAACACCCCCTACTCCCGAACCATCATGCACCCGTGCCCAACCCCCGCCCCCACACCACCACCCGCACCCCACCCACCTCGGGCGCCGCACCCCATCCACCCCGTGCCCTCCAACCCTGTGCCCCCCCTAGTCCCCTGGATCCCACCCCCTCTACGCCCCCTGGACTTCACCCCGCACCAGCCCCTGCACCACCACCCTACTCCACCTCACTCCCTCACCCCACCCCCATTCCACCCCGCGCACCCCATACCCTAACCCACCCCCGCACCCAGTTTTTGCATTTCTATCCTTCTAGTGACCCACAGATTATGTATACAAAATTTGGTTGAGTTTGGTCCAAGAGAAAGAATTTTCATTTTTTGACCCTCCCCCCATTTTGGGTGATTAGTTTTTGCGTTTCTAGCTCTCTAGAGGCCCACAGATTATGTATACAAAATTTGGGTGAGTTTTTTCCAAGGGCAAGAATTTACATTTTTTCACCCTCCCCCCCTTTTTGGGTGGTTTTTTGGGGAAATTTTTTTAAACAAAAGTGTTTAGAAATCACACCCCACAACTTTGCTCATTATAAAATTTGCCGTAGAGTTAATAGTTTAGGAGTTATTTGATAATTTTCAATCGTGCTCCCCGCCAAACCCCCTTTTGTGGTCAAAATATCAAAACGTTATATAGCTAAAAACGTAAGTTAGAAGACATCTTATACAAATATGAAATTTCATAATAATCCCTTCAGCCGTTTTTACGTGAATCGTGAGTAATTTTTCGCGGAACCCACGGAAACATACATACATACAGACAGACATACAAACAGGGATTTTGTTGAGGGTGTTTTCGCTCATAACTTTGCTTGAAACCTGTGCAACCAAAATTTGGCGTGATTTGGACCAATGTACAGACAAAACCTTAATTTTATATATATAGATTATCAATTTTTTATTGATGTAGAATATGAGTCTCTGATTCACTCATCACGATCTACTTCTGCAGTTACGGCCTTAAAATTACATTTTCGTGCTATATCCTTTAAAGCTTCCCAATATTGAGTAGTAGATTTGCCTACCTTTTGACGTCTGGTGGCCAATTCATTCTTGCTATAACTTAATTCACGGGCTGGATATAGAGAGCCTTAAGAATATCAATGGCTTCATTATATGACTTCGCTTCTTTTTCTTTTTGATTTTAAGTCGATTCTTCCACGTTATCAGTAGAGGTTGCCATTAATAGTCAAAACATCAAAAATGGAATGCAATAAGGTTATTCCGCTAGTATTAGATAAGAATTGATCGTTATTTTTTATTTTAAGCCGTTTCCTCCATGTCTTCAGCAATGGTTACCAATAATAATCAAAACGTCAAAAACCTAATGTAGAATTGTTATTCCTCAAGTATTAGATGAGAATCGATCACTATTTTTGATTTTAACTCGATTCCTCCATGTCTTCAGCAATGGTTACCAATAAAAACCGAAACGTCAAAAATCCAATATAGAATGGTTATTCCTCGACTATTAAATGAGAATCGATCATTTTTTTTACTTAAAGTCAACATGAACTGCAAATAGCAAGTGATATCTGATTAATAATAAAGGAATAAACATATTAATATTTCAAATGAATTTGGATAAAGATTAGCAACGATCCGTTGCAGTTTATTTTAGTTTGTTACCGAATTTATCGTTATTAATCTTGTTTAATAATACTTCATATTTTCGATAGAAGTAGTCTTCGGTATTTTATAGTGCTATTCAATTTGGTAAATGAAGAAATTCAAAATTCGAAACACTAAACTTCTTAAAGAAGACAATAAAAGAGTGTTTCTTCTGCTGGAATAATAAGTTTTTTAATTTATTTATAACGATTTATTGCCTCACACATCAATTCCTGTGAATCAGGGGCGGATATATATAGGGGCTTTTTGGGCTGCAGCCCCCAAAAAATTAAGTATATTTGTAATTACTTTACTCCTCTAGCCACCTATCATTAAAATAACATTTCCGCTTTTTAGTTGTAATGTTCATTTTAGCAGTATAATTGTTAAAAGGTATTTTTAAATTTTTAATGAATTTCTAAAAATATATAAAATTCCGGTTCTTGAACGAGATGTATGTATGATTTCAAATTATTGAAAAAATAAAAAAAAAAAAAATTGTATTATATAATTCTCTATAAAAAGAAAAAAATGTAAATAAATGTTTCATTTCAATTTTTAGAACTACTGAGGATGGTCGACCAGTTGTGACCGAAACTGTATAGTTATCAATTAAATAATTCTAATAGTTATTAAAATTATTGTTTTATTATATTTGTGACAAAACCAACCCTTCAATTTAATGAAAAAAATATAAAATAATTTCAATTTTTTTTTAATACATAATATTAAAAAATGCGAATTCATTATAACCTACTTATTAGATACTACACTTCTTTTGACTCAACTGGAGCGAAAGGACCTCCTTAAAGTAACTTATAATATTAAATTTTTAAACTATATTAGTCTACTCCCTCTTCTTCGAAACTAATATGAGCTGCCCCACCTAGCTCACAATCTGGCTACGCTCTTGCTAGTATATCATATATATATATATATTTACTTTAAAATCATTTCTGGCTTTGCACCTTTCATTTTTTTATATAAATTTTTTGATCAAACTTAAAGTTAGAATTGCCTTTGACTCTATCTGAAAATCTTAATAGACAGAAAATCAAGAGTTTCATCATCATGCTTTTTATTAAAAAAATTGTTTATTATTTTTTCAGATTCATTATTCTCAATTATGGTTAGTTGCTGTGAAATCTGGTTCTCTCTTCTATACATTTGGTTTCTATATTAAATTCATCTCTTCAAAAATTGTGTTCAAACTGAAGACAAAAGGATATCTGATTACTTACCATCATTAAAGGTATTAAGAATATCGCATATATATTTATAACTAGCTGCAGGGCACGCCCCCTGGACCCCCAGTCCACGCCCCCAAACCTCCCCCCACTCCCGAACCATGCCCCCCCCACACACACACCGAAACCCCTCCAGCACCCGCACCACCATGAACCCATGCCCAACCCCCACCCCCACTCCACCACCCGCACCCCATCCACCCCATGCCCTTCAACCCTGCGCATCACATCCCCGCTACGCCCCCTAGACTCCACCCCGCACCAGCCCCTGCACCCCCACCTACTCCGCCTCACTCCCTCACCCCACCCCCATTCCATCCCGCGCACCCCATACCCTAACCCATCCCCACTCCATTCCACCCCCGCACCCAGTTTTTGCATTTCTAGCCTTCTAGTGACCCACAGGTTATGTATATAAAACTTGGTTGAGTTTGCTCTAAGAGAAAGAATTTTCATTTTTTGACCCCCCCCCCATTTTGGGTGGTTAGTTTTTGCATTTCTAGCTCTCTAGAGGCCCAAGGGAAAGAATTTACATTTTTTCACCCTTCCCCCCTTTTTGGGTGTTTTTTTGGGTAAATCTTTTTAAACAAAAGTTGTCAGAAATCACATCCCCTACAATTTTGTTTATTATAAAATTGGGGGGGGGGGATTGATAAGTTCGCTGAGTAATTCGATAAAATTTGGCCCTACTATTAGAATAATATACTAGTATCTGTTTGTATGTTTTCCATCCAAATAGATTTATATTAATCATAGAAACTTAATAATTGCCCATATATAATTATTATTAAATTAAAATCTAAAATTTATATAGTTTTTCCCAAAAATAACTTAATCCTTTCTTGTCTCAAAGGTATAAATTCTGAGCACCTACGTCGACTCCAGGACATCTCAAAGTCTCGAAATTGATAAGTTCGGTGAGTATTTTGATAAAATTTCTCTCTACTATTGGAAAAATATATCTATTTGTATGTTTACCATCTAAATAGATTTATATATTAATTATAGTAAGTTAATAATTGCCCCTATATAATAAAAATCTAAATTTTATCTAGTTTTTCCCAAAAATAACTTAACCCTTTCTTGTCTCAAATCTTTAGGATATAATAAATAGATATTGATTGAGGAAAAAGTAAAAATTTTAAGAATCGGCACGCTCTTCAGATAATCTTGCTCTGGTACTAAGCTTAAATATAATAAACTAATACAAATTTTATATTCTTTATTTATTTAAGAAAACACATTTTGAATTTGAAACGTTTAATTTTTTTTTTTTTTATTAAAATTAAATAATTTCAATACATAGAAAATAATTTATTTGAAAACATTTTAAAAATAAAATATTGCAAGTATAATTTTTCTGCTTTCTTTTTGTTAATTTGTGGAATGGCCGAATCAAGTTCCCCATCAGAAAAAAATAAGATTGCAATTAATATATTTTATAAAATAAGAAATAAAAGAATATTTTATATGACGAATTAGAGTTATATTATAATATTAATTTATTTAATTTAAATTATATATTCTAATAATTTTATGTATTTCTTTTACAGATTCAATCTCCTGCTTACTGTTCAACTTCAAGAAAATTTATTAACTTTTGAATATATGCATCTATGATTGCACTTCTATCCTAGATTCTTGTATATTATGATTTATAATTAATATTTTGTATATATATATACTATATTTATTAGTATTAGTTTACATACACTGATCAAGTGTCATTTGTTTTGAGGTTTGTGCAAGAAAATGGCATTCCTGTTGAACGATTTATCTTGTTTTTACTGAGTACTGGGCACAAATCCGAGGAATTAGCCAGAGCTGTAATGTCTGTGTTAATTTCAAACTCCATTGATTTAGCCAACTGTAGAGGACAGTCGTACGATAATGCAAACAATAAGTCAGGTGTGCACAGCGGCTTGCAAGCTAGAATAAAGAATGAAAATCCTAAAGCATTGTTTGTTCCTTGCTCGGCTCATTCATTGAATCTTGTGGGCACATGTGTTGCAAGTTGCTGTCCGGAAACATGTAAGGTCAGGTGGGGTAACTGGGGCCGGGGGCAACTGGGCCAGGGGTCCTGTAACCCCAGAGCTTTTTAATTTTATCGCATTTTTTTAGCGCAATTCACTTTTTCATATTGGTGGGAAATTTTCAGTGTTCCTGAATTAGAGAAATTTCTTTAAGTTTATTTTATACTTAAGTACTTAGTTAAGATAATTACTTATTTACTTATTTACCTAGTTATGTGCTTACTTCTTACCTAGTTGGCTTACCCAGTTCCTTGAAAATATTGAGACTTGAGTAAGTACTTAATTAAGGCTTTCTTAAGCATAAGGAACTTATTTAACTTTATTTCAATGGGTAAAATGAAATTATTTTGTTTAGTTGTTTGATTTATGATACTTTTTTTTGTATTTTCTGTAATAAAAATCGATTTTAAAAATTATACTTGTCGTTTAAACTTAACTACGTTAAAAAATTCAATAGAATAAAAAAAATAGAGGTCTTGGTGCAACTGGGGCAGCCTAGTCAGGGCCCAATTACCCCGAATCGCTTACATCTTTGATTATTTTTAATCCAAATACAAATGATATACTGGCTGGAAAATTCAGTACTATTCACTTTGCCCTTTTAAGGCAAAAATAAATATTATAACAAATGTTTGTGGTTTAAAATATTATTTTATTTCAAACCGGGTCTTGAATATAATATAACAACGTGGTTACAAATCTTTGATTTTACTAATTAAATATAGTTATATAATTTAAAAATTGAACAACAAATAATTATATTATTAAAACAATATTTGTATTTGAATTAGGCAATCGGCCATTTCTATAAATAATAACTTAAATATTTGATGATATTTAAGATATAAGATATATATATTTATATATATAAATTATTGTTGAATTATCTTTCCACGATAACAACAACACTCAACACACTATAAACAACAATATTAACGGCACAACACGGTACGCGCTAAACAAAAACGAAACGACAACAGATCCGAGCAAGCCTACTATTACTTGACAAATCGGCATCCATATATCATCTGTTTCTCCAAAACGAAAGCAGAGTATAAACACTCTTCACTTCACTTGGCACCTTGCCAGCTCGACAACCATATGTGTACACGCTAATCAAAAACGAAACGAAATTAGATCCGAGCAAGCCTACTATTACTTGACAAATCGGCATCCATATATCATCTGTCTGCCACATGTTCATTAGTCATCACTCACTCCTCTAGCCTCCACGTCATAGAGTCAATCCTACTCGAATAATTCACTGTTCCGACACTAGGCTCCCGGAATATAGCCGCGGGAGATTTATTTTGGTTACAATGAGACTAATTCTACCTACGGCCAGGGCCATGAGGGATAGGAGAACATGTCCAACTGCTCAAAAGATGTTAAAAATTAAAAAAACAGCAAATAGGCTGGGCTGGACCAATTACCCCACAACGCGTTTAACTGGGCCAACCGCAAAACTTTACATTCAACTTAAGATAATTCCAAAATTTTGAATAATCAAAAGTTGAAAGTATCATGATTATTTGAAGAATATTTCATCTTTCAATTAATATAGTCACGAGATCTATAAATTGTGAGGAAGCTTAGTTATAGCCAAAAATATGGAGTACTATCGTTGGGAAAACAAAAGAAGCTGGCCCAGTTACCCCACCTGATCTTACCTTCTTTAACCTAATTCAGAACATTTACACATTTTTTGTTGTATCTACTAAGAGATGGGAATCTCTACTTTGCTTCAGTCAAGATAAAAGTAAAACACGCAAGGGTTTGTCAGAAACAAGGTGGAGTGCATGTAAATCTCTATGGGAAAACCTAGAAAGTGTGATTCTGAGTTTGGAGACATGAAGAGGACACTAATGAGAAACCTTTAGTTAGGAGTGAAGCAACGGGACTCATGAAATGCTTGAATAGATTGGAAACAATGATTATGATGGAACTTTGGACTGATATATTGGACAGATTTGAACAAGTTAGTCAAACTTTGCAAAAAGTGGACACGGCCCTAGAGAGAGTAGTTAGATTGTATGACTCTCTTAGAGGCATTTTTCATGTGTATGAAGAAAGGGCCAAGAAACGGTGTGATGTAGAGTATGAGACGTGTTACAAACGTCAGAAAAAAAGGAAAATCCAGGCAGACGAAACCAATGAAAACGAAGTCATCCTTACAGGCCGTGATAAATTTAGAGTAGAAACATATTATGTTGTTCTTGACGAACTCAAGTCAGCTTTACTGAAGCGCAAAAACGCTTATGACGTTATTGCAGATAAGTTCTCAGTTTTTAACAATCTATCGTCGTCTTCAGCTGAAACTATTATTGATGACAGGTATTAATTTTATAAGAAAAATGTAATAAGGAGATGTATATTTTGATATTTCATTAATAAAAAATAAAAAATAAAGAATAAATTAACTTATAATGTATTTCTGGAATAGATTATTTATAATGGGTTTTTTAATTGTATAATAATTAACTATGCAACGAGAAAATTAAGAAAAAAATAAAATTGAAAATAATATTTAATATAATCATTAATTCAAAATAGTTTCTAGTTCAGTGATAAACGTTTTTATAAATTGTTGCTATATATGTATATAGTATATATATGTGTGATTGTAATGAATTGTGTGATATATCTATATTGAAGATTTAGGAATGAATGTTTCATGTGAAATGACAAATTCCGGTTCTTGAACCAGATGTATGTATGATTTCAAACTCTTGTAAATTTTTTGTGTTATATAATTCTCTATAAAAAGAAAAAATGTAAATAAAATGTTTCATTTCAATTTTAGAACTACTGAGGTTGGTCGACCAGCGTTGACCGAAACTGTATAGTTATCAATTAAATAATTCAAATCGTTATTGAAATTATTGTTTTATTATATTTGTGACAAAACCAACCCTTCAATTTAACGAAAAATTTAAATGTTTTTATGAAAATGATATAGAAAAATCATTTTTGTCATTTCACATTACACTTCTCTGGTCTTCTAAAGAGTGGCGGTGTTAAGGACAATCCCTTATCGATGATAAAGCTCATAAGAGAACAAAATCTCCAATTGACATTTCCCAACATAGATATAGCTCTTCGTATGTATTTGTGCACAGCTGTTTCAAACTGCTCAGCAGAACGTTCATTTTCTGTCCTAAAAAGAATAAAATCTTGCCTTAGATCCAGAATGTATGAAGATAAAGTAAACTCGTTTGCTCTTCTACACATCGAGGCTGAACTTTTGAACGTTGATCAAATAAAAGTTAAAGACTTAATAGAGGCGTTCACAATGGTTAAAAGTAGGAGGAAACCAATGTAAGGAAACATAATAAAGACTTCTCAAAGTAGAAAACATTGATACGTTAGTTTATTTTTGTTAATTTTTCTTTTTATTCAAGTATTTCAATAATAATGTATTTTTTAGTTAGTAAAAGAATAGACCTTTTCAAATGTAATTAAAATTAAAATAAGCTGACGTGTTCTGATGTGGCCATCCACTTGACTTCACCATACAACCTGGCCCCTCACTTATATTTAATATTTAATAAAATTATTTATAATCATGTAGGGGGGGGGGTTAGTTTTTGCATTTTTAGACTTCTGGGGTCCACTGATTATGTATACAAAATTTGGTTGAGTTTGCTCAAAAGACCTAGATTTTTAATTTTTAACCCCCCTCGACCCCCCTTAATTTTGGGTCGATATGCACCAAAATCTAATCAGCTCTTAATCTCAATGGACTAAAACTACGTGTGAAATTTGGTTTCGATATTCACACTAGTTTTTGAGCTAGCTCGTCCACAAATTTGGTAACGCACAGACATTTTGACAAAACAATTATTATCTCGAAAAATATAATTTTTCGATGTTCACTTATTAGAGCTTTTTTGTAGACCTAAATGCCACGGTTTCGCTCAATTTTTTTAATCGAAATAGTTTCAGCCGTTTTATAGATTTTTTTGAAAAAAAGAAGGAAAAAAAACACTTTTTTCATGCACGATTACAATACTTGACCATTTGTATGGTAAAGTAAAAAGTAAAGTAACTCTCGGTGTTTTTATGAACACTCGTTAATGGACCTCGTTATATTTAGTTTTTTTTTATTTAAATAATGACTTTGGCACAGATGTGACATGTTTCAAGGGGGCGGCAGTCAGAATAGTGCCTAGGGGCGAAATATTTATAAATCCGTCTCTGAATCTGTCGTGTGACAAGAAATTATTGAAGAAAAAATTGGTTAAATGAATCGCATCGCTGTGATTCACTTTGTGATATGTATTAAGAATGTACACCATATTTCATTTATTGTAATTGTTTGTAAAATTAAATAATTATTAATTTTAATTGATAGAGATTTTCTTTAGGAGACGGACTGGTATAAATATGCAATTGGATGTTGATGAAAGCAGTCCACGGTGGTTGTAAAAAATAAGACTATAGATGTTTTATTATTTTACATTTATTTGTTAAACCGACGTTTCGGAGATTTATTCTCTCCTTCTTCAGGGTAACAAAAAGTCAATGAAAGTAGTTCAAAAAATAGTTACTTTCTGTCTCCTTTGACAATGCCAAAAAACATTATAAAAATTCTTTTTCATCTCGAATAGAAAACAAAGTAAAAAGCAATTGATGATCCATATGTTAATGAGATATATATAAATCAGCTTTTTACTTTGTTTTCTATTCGAGATGAAAAAGAATTTTTATAATGTTTTTTTGGCATTGTCAAAGGAGACAGAAAGTAACTATTTTTTGAACTACTTTCATTGACTTTTTGTTACCCTGAAGAAGGAGAGAATAAATCTCCGAAACGTCGGTTTAACAAATAAATGTAAAATAATAAAACCTCTATAGTCTTATTTTTTACAACCACCGTGGACTGCTTTCATCAACATCCAATTGCATTAATTTTAATCCGGTCCTATGTACAGTTGACTTGTCAACTCTATAGGATTCGACATGCTATATGTTGTGTATTTTCTGGATAGATAAATAAATAAATAATTGAAATAAAAAAATAACTTAATTTTTAGTTCTTTTATTTTCCTATTAGAATAAAATTTCCAGCCTGCCCCTTTCAGCAGGGCCAACCCCGCACCTACAATTTCAACAAAATCACCCATTCTTTTTGATTAAGTACATATTACATTATTTTGTACTTTTTAGAAGCGTGTTTTTTAGTTTTTTAAAATATAATTTATTATTAAACCAATTATTTTACATTAATTAATGTATACATTGTATTTTTGCTTCGATTCCGGGGATTACTTCTCCACCATCGAGTGTCCTTATTCATCTTTAGTCCTTGTTTTTAATAAGAGGAAAAATCTAATTAGATAAAAAAACCTCTTTTCCGATAATTATTTCAATTCCATTATTCCCGAATCAAGTCGATTGGTTTTTCAATCGTCGTCCCAATCAATTCCCACCCTATAATTTTTTTTTTTTTTTAATTTTATCAAACCAATTATTTTACATTAATTAATGTATACATTGTATTTTTGCTTCGATTCCGGAGATTACTTCTCCACCATCGAGTGTCCTTATTCATCTTTAGTCCTTGTTTTTAATAAGAGGAAAAATCTAATTAGATAAAAAACCTCTTCCGATAATTATTTCAATTCCATTATTCCCCAATCAAGTCGATTGGTTTCCATCCTCTGTTCTAACCACTAGACCAATCTGCCATTAATATTTATAGCATGATTTCAGCTACTAAAACTATAAATTTTTGATTTAGACTTTGTGTCGAGATAATATTGTATTCATTTGAACTCGAATGAAAATGAAAAAACACCAATTGATTTTAAATTAAAAAACATTAAATAGATATTAATTAACGAGGCAAATTTGAAATATAATTGTCAGCTAGGATTTTAAACTGACAGGTCCAATGGATTTTCATTAACCAGGCAAATTTGAAATATAATTTTAATTTCCACTCGAATTTTGAAATGAAAGACTCCAATTCATTTTAAATTAAGAAACATTAAATATATTTTTTGTAATTAATTAAATTAATTGAACCGCGTAAATTTGAATAATTTCCATGATTCAGCCTGCGAATTTTTTGCAGTTCATAAATCATTTCATTATTTTTGTTTTGAAAAGGAAAAATGAAATTTAAATTTAAATTTTAAATTTAAATATATTCATAATTATTCCCCCCCCCCCCCCCGCCACTCAAAAATTAAAGAGGCGAAACTTTTAAGAGACGATGTATTTTCGGTAGTTTACGGGTATACATTTGGAGTGTGGTTTTTTAAGAGGAATAAAATTTTTGGACCGAGACGCTGCCCGCCAGGGCACCAGCCCGGAGGGCCGAGCTTCGAGGGCGTGCCGAAGGCACGCACGAAAAGCTCGTAGGTAAATACTCGTACATAGATAGATACATACAGGTGAAGATAATTTAAAGCGTGTAATAAATAACGCATTGATTTATTTTAATTAAAATTTCATTAAGCATTCTTGTTATTAAATTGGAAGTTTTTGCCGAAAGTAGCAGAATTTTTATAAATTAAAGGAGACAATAAAAGAGTGTCTTCTGCTGGAATTAAAAATGTATAATTCCAGCAGAAGACACACTCTTTTATTCATTCTTGTTATATTTCATAATTCTTTATAGGCGATTCTCTCCTTGACTTTAGAAAGCCACTTGGAAGCTTGAAGATCGATAGTTTTATTTGTAGCTTTTCTGTTGTTAAGTTGTACAGCAGCCCCTAGAATATTGATTTGTTAAGTGAAAAATGGAATTTTATAAACAAATATGTTTATAAGCCGTGTTAATAATTTAAATAATTTATTACCTATTAATATGTTAGCTAGTTTTAAATGGGCGAATTTTTTCCCCTTGTGGCCCACCCAGCTGTACTTTATTGCAACATCGTCTTCAACCATTTTTTGCAGTACCCGTCTCACATGCTCGCTATTATACCATATACTAGCAACTTTCGAATTTAAATTATTAATAAGAAAAAGCATAATTACCAACAACTTCAAAACAGTTTCATCTTGCAACCAGTGCCGGATTAAGGGGAAAGCGAAGCAAGCGGGTGCCTTCAGAGTAAAAATTGAGGTGCCCTTATATATTAAACATAAATAATGAAAAAGAAGATTGTTTGGAAAAGAATAAAATAAAATAAATCTACGATGTCGCATTTTTCATATTTTTACTTTCAGAGCTCATTGCTGAATTGTGTGTGTGTGTGTGGGGGGGGGGGGGGGGGGCAATTGGGGCCCTCTCAGTAAAGATCAAAGCGCCTATTGAAATTTTTATAACATACATAAAATCATTTATATAGGGCGTTATATACTGTGCGTTTGCGGCATATTTTGATTCTGAAATATAATAACTTAATACTGAAAATCCAATGTGATACCGCTTATATCAGGGGTGCTCAACCTTTTGTAACTTTTCCACCAATTTGAATATAAAAATAGGAAATTCGATTATTTTTGTCATCTGATTTTTTTATTCGATTTGGTGATCGACCAAAAACGGTCCCGCGATCGATTGATGTTCACCCGTGGCTTATATGATGCGTTTAATGGTATTTTTCAATATGTAAATAGGTATATATAATTTACTCTTGGCCAGTAGGTATTACAATTTTATAATTGCGTTGTACATAAATTGTAGATAATATATCAAATGAACGATAAATAAGGGTTTATGACATATGTTTTTTTTTAATTTATCTATCTGAATTATATTTTCGCGAGCCCAACATTTTGCTTTGCGACCACATTTTTATAAACGCTGATTTAGAGAGAAGAGAAAATATTATTGCAGTTAATTATAATGAAATCTTTGTGTGTAACAAAAGTGCTGTACCATTTTGAAATCTTGACTAAATGGGCCATTTTTTAAATAACTTGCCATTTTTGTTTACTAGACTTTCTTTTGTATTAAAGATGAATCAAAGTTAGCTGATGAAAATTTTTTAAAACATAAGTCCGACAAAAATATTTTTTTCTCCAAAAGTATAGTATTTATTGTTTTATTTTGAATTCTGCTCAATAGCAGGACTATTTAGGATTCCGCAACAAAAATTAGAATAATAAAATATGTACATTTGTAGCCACAGCATCTTGAAATTTAGGGCAGGGTAGCGATTTTCACCATTTTCAAAAAAATGCCTATAATTCGAAAACCATGAGACTTTTATTAGAAAAAAAATTATGTTCAGGAGCATCTTAAATTGACCTATCCCCTGTGATACGGGACACCCTGTATAATATATTGCAGGTCAGAGAGAGGTTTTTGTCTCGAGGGTTGAGCTAACTGCCCGGAAAGCATGTTAGTTCTCAGGCTCAACTCCTGAGGGGATCAATCCCCTCTGATATCGCAATATAAAAATATTTCTACTAAAATCTTACATTTTGTACTAAATATTAAATTCCTTCTCTCTTAATATACATTGGTTTTTAACTCGAACTGATTTTTTGAAAAACATACCAACTATTTTAAAAAAAAAGATGCTCAAATCTTTAATTAATAAAGTAAAGGGAGTGGAGTTTCACAGTGAATGAAATAAAACTCAAAGAGGTTTATACAATTCATGTTTCACCTAAAACCTACACCACTTTCCCTAAGTAAAACTCAAATCTTTAGTTTTATATTTGTATTTAGTTATATATTGTGATAATAAAATGAATTTAATATTTTTTTTTTTTTTTTAATTTTAGTTTTATTTGATTTTTTTCACAAATTTATAGGTTTTCGGACAAAAAAACTATTAAAATGTATACCCATATTTTCGGACCGATGGAGTATTATTTATTTAATATATTGACAGGGTTAGTCATTATGTCAGATATTCAACAATTTTTTACTTTATCATTAACGAAGCTATAGACCACTACATTTTCAATAGATTTCCATTAAAATTCTTAGAAAACAAATAAATCAAGTTAAATAAGTTTATTATATAAAGAAAAATATAGAATTATATAAGTATTATCATGTTCTCACATGATATTTGTTAATGGAAGTATTAAAATAACAATTTTCTTAAAATATTTCCTGAAAATGTTCATATACATATAACAAGAATAAATGAATTTAAATAATGTATTATGTTATTTACGTAATTGTAAGTTTTTTACAAATATATAAATGAGACGGATATTTTGTGGATCATTCAACAAGCTAGAACGATGGCGTGCATTACTAGAGTACGACTGATACTAATTGTCGTAATCTTATGTACCAGTCAAATTTCAGGTAATAATATTTAATGAATAATAATAATATTTTTACTGAATAGAAGGGTTCTTGATATATCCAAAATAATCCTCTAGAATTTCACCTACAGTCCACTTCCACTTTCATAGCCCCCGCATGAAATTTCGGACACGGCTCCCAAAATCTGAAGCGGACCCCTTATTATGGAATAAGTGTTTTTTATAAAATGGAAAAAGTTGGTCAGAATGGGTTTTATTTTTTGTTATTTCATCGAACGCTGTGGTGTGCTTGTGTATTGTTATTTTAATGAAAAAATATAAGGCCTGGATAAGGACCTAAAAATAAAAAATAAACTAAACTACAATAACATACATTTTTACTTTCCAATTATACTAAATTAAAAAAATAATAATAATATTAAGTAAACATTAATTTTTACAGTTAAAAAATATTTTTTTCTAACTTACTCCTTATTTTGGATATTTTCGAATATTTACGCGAACAGAGGCTCATATGGGTCTAAATAAATAAAAAAAAATACAACCAAAATTTCAAGTCTCTATCTCAATTTTAACCTAGTGCAACACAGCGATTAAGTTTCCCATCTAAATATCATGGGGTTTTTGGCATTGAACGATCAATTTTTATTCCGGCCAAAGTAATAGTTCAAAAAATGTGAAACTCGGTAGTCTTTATCTTTATAATAGTAGCTATCCTTCAGAATTTTTACAGATTTTTACCTATTACAATTTTGGAGTTACATCTAGATAAAATACTGCTTAGTATATCTTAGTATTAGTAAGTTATAGACTCCAAAATTATAATAGCTAAAAATCTGTAAAAATTCTGAGGGATAGATACTATTATAAGGATAAAGTATACAGAGTTTCAAATTTTTGAACCATTACTTTGACCAGAATAAAAAATTGATCGTTCAATGCCAAAAACCCCATGTTATTTAGATGGCTAACTTAATCGCTGTGTACCCCTAGGTTAAAATTGAGATAGAGACTTGAAACTTGGCGGAGATTTTTATATTTATTTCTAACCATATGAGCCTCTGTCAGCGTAAATATTCGAAAATATCCAAAATAAGGAGAACCCTAATACTCCCACATAAATAAGGAGAACCCTAATATCCCCACATAAAAAAATATCACGGCCGGGTCCGGGCCTGGGACCCATGGGTGCATCTGGACCCCCCTTGCGAGGGCCATATCCACTTTTTCCCACTAAGCACTAAGGTGAAGTTTACAGTCTATCTGACTTCTGCCAATTTTTCACTCACTCAAAAATGAGATAAAAATGATAAAGGAAAAATTAATTCAGAAAAAAATTAACTTTCCAACTGTGTACAAATTATATTTTTTTCAGTTTGAAAAAAAAATATTAATTAAAAAAATATTCAGAGAAAAATTATCTTTTTTATGATTTATAAATTAAAATTAATGGAAAATTTTGTGGTGTTTCATAAAAAACAAATATTTAAAAAAGTTGGAAATAAATATAGAAAAATATTTGGTTAACAACTCGTCACGACCCAAAGAATGTGCTTCGCTACCCATAGTTAAGAAACACAGCCCTAGAGCAGCTAAATAATAATTTAAGATTGGAAATTTTAGTATACATAGATATACATATAAATAATACTTAATAAGTTGTTGTAGGGAAATAAGGATAATAGCTTATGCAAATAATTTTTATTTTTTGCCAACGTTTCCTCAACTTTGTTCGAATGACTGGCCTTATGTGTTTGCTAAGAATGAATATTGATAAAATGACAAATATGCAAAGAAGTTAATTTGTTTAAGCCCTGAGGAAGTCAACAAAGTTGACGAAACGTTGGCTAAAAATAAAAATTATTTGGATAAGCTATTGTCCTTATTTCCCTACAACTTATTAATTTAATCGATGGAGATAAATAATCAAAATAATAAATAATACTGTAATACACGATCTTTTTTTATAGGTACCTTTGCAGATGATTGGTATTCTGATTTTTGTGAGTATATACCATTTTACTTTCAATTATAATATATGAGGCGGTCAAAAGCAGAGTGGATCATCCCACTTTTGGTTTTTTATGAGAAATTCAGCAAAATAGAGTTAAAGGTTTGAGGCAAAAGTGTTACCTATGCTATATTCTAGAAGGAAGTTTTAAAAACTAAGTTTAGACCACTCTCTCTATTTAGTTTTATCAAAAACCTACTTGATTATAGATGCTTATCACCCAAAAGGAGATTTATTGGTTGGTCCACTCTGCTTTTGAGCGGCTCATATATTTAATTATTACCATCATCGAGAGTATAATTCTAAGACTGGTTTGTTCCAATCGAGTCTATCCCATTCAATTCTTTAAAAGACTCAACTTATAGCCAAAGAGCTGGCAACGTTTTTACATACTGTATTTCAGCATTCTTCGTATTTTGTAGCCATGCTGTATTATACTTACTAATTAATAATAAAATCGAATGTCTGGCGCGGATAGCTTCAGAATGCAAAAATGTTATTTAAAAAAGTTACATTAGCAAGTCAGCAGGTTTTTAAATATAGGTATTGTTTAGAACATTTATTTATCAAAGCGCACAGCGTGCGCAGGCCAAGTTCGGACATTAACTTGGGAGTACACGATTGTACGCTATTTACACGAACCATTTCGAGCCAATTTTGACCCCCCTGCAGGTCGGAATCCATTTGAGATACAGAGCTGAAATTATACATGTATTAACATGTAATTATGTAATCCATCTTGGGGAGAGTACCAAATTTCAATAATATAGCTTAAATAGATTCTGAGATATGGGTCTGAGAAAATAGCTAATTTTGGCACTCACTCACTGACAGGTCATCAAAACCTATCGGGTACTTCCAATCATTCCAGCTTCATGAAATTTCGCCTGCTAGTAGAATTTGGGACACAAACAAAGAAAAAATTCCAAAAATATAAACTTTCTATCTTTCAACCCCTTCAAAAGGGGGGATGTTCAAAAATTAAAATTCTATCTCGTTAGACCAAACTCAACCAAATTTTGTATACAAATTCTGTGTGCCCCTGAAGGCTAGAAATGCAAAAACTAACCACTCAAAATGGGGGGTGGGGGTCAAAAATGAAAATTTTAGCCCTTTGGACCAATGGGGGAACCCCTCCCCATAGCTTAGAAAAAGAAGAGAAATCTCAACCAAAACATTTTGTGAAAAAACAGGCCAAGTTCGAAAAATTAGTGAAATCTAGGGTGTAGCCAAGTTAAATTCGCCAAGAATAATTAAATTGAGAAAATAGTAGATCTCTCAACTTAATTATTCTTTTCGAATTTAACTTGGCTACTAGATTTCACTACTTTTTCGAACTTAGCCTGATTTTTACAAAATGTTTTGGTTGAGATTTGTTTTAACTAAATATTTAAGGGGTCAGTATCGTAGGGAAAAGGAATAAATAGAAATTTTATTTTTATTAGTAAACCAAACAGGGTAGTATGTTCAAGTATTTTGTAATCGTGGATGAAAAAAGTGTTTGTTTTTTCGAAATATCTCAAAAACGGCTTAAACTATTTTGATTAAAAAATTGAGCAAAGCCATGGTGTTTTGATCTACAAAAAAGCACTTATGAGTGAACATCGAAAAAATTATATTTTTCGAGATATTAACTGTTTTGTCAAAATGTCTGTTAATACGTTAGTGCGTGCATGATTACCAAATTTTTGCGGACGCTCTATCTCAAAAACTAGTGTGAACATCAAAACGGAATTTCACGTGTAGTTTTGGTGCATTGAGATTAAGATCTGAAATTAGTTTTTGCAATTTTAGTCTTTAGGGGTCAGTATGATTTTAAAAATGTACAGGTTTAAAATAAAAGTTATTCAACTTTCTTAACCGACAAAACTTAATTTTTTCTTCTGTCTTTTGATCTAAATCGGTTTATTTTCTATCTAGATTCGTACCTAAATTCATTCTTTTAGAAGTTTTCCATTTTAAACATAGATCCTCAATAATAACTTCTGTTTCATCTCAATTTTTATTTTTAAAGCAAAGAAAGAAAAATTTTTGAAATGAAATTTTTGTTTTTGAGTAAATTCTTATTTTTTAATATTTTCAAAAATAGTACCTGTATCAAAGATAAAAATACTTTCGTTCTTTTTTTCAGATAACTATCACCTAAAGCCTTTTTTGAGGACGTAAAAAAATACTGTGAGTATAACAATTCATTTTTGAATTAGTGGATCGACAGTAAAAATGATCATGATACTCAAAAAGTATCAAGTTTTCCGTAAAAATAATAGATTAAGTGCTTATTACAAACTTTTATCCTTTTTTAGATCATCTTCGTAATAAACTATCGACAGTGTTTTTATAAGTGATCAATTTCCTCAGCCCCTGTTATAGAAATATAAATTTATTCGTTTGTTGGACCGGCCTAAAAAAATAAGCTGACGTGTTCTGATGTGGCCATCCACTTGACTTTACCATACAACCTGGCCCCTCACTTACATTAATATTTAATAAAATTATTTATAATTATGTAGGGGAGGGGGTTAATTTTTGCATTTTTAGACTCCTAGGGGCACACTGATTATGTATACAAAATTTGGTTGAGTTAGGCAAATGGCAAAGATTTTCATTTTTTGACCCCCCTTCCATTTTGGGCGGTTAGTTTTTGCATATTTAGACTTCTAGGGACCCACTGATTATGTATACAAAATTTGGGAGAGTTTGGTAAATGGCCAAGATTTTTATTTTTTGACCCTCCACCCTTCCCATTTTGGGCGGTTACATTTTGCATTTTTAGACTTCTGTGGGTCCTCTGATTATGTATACAAAATTTGGTTGAGTTTGCTCAAACGACCTAGATTTTTAATTTTTAACCCCCTTCCACCCCCTTGTTTTTGGGTCGATATGCACCAAAATCTAATCAGCTCTTAATCTCAATGGACCAAAACTACGTGTGAAATTTGATTTCGATATTCACACTAGTTTTTGAGCTAGCTCGTCCACAAATTTGGTAATGCACAGACTAACTAACAGCCATTTTGACAAAACAATTATTATCTCGAAAAATATTATTTTTTCGATGTTCACTTATTAGAGCTTTTTTGTAGAGGAAAATGCTATGGTTTAGCTCAATTTTTTTAATCAAAATAGTTTAAGCCGTTTTTGAGATATTTTGAAAAAAAGAAGGAAAAAAAACACTTTTTTCATGCACGATTACAATACTTGGCCATACCCTGTATGGTAATGTAAAAATGTTCATTGTGCTTAAAAATTTCTCCCTCCCGGCCTTTCAGAGAGTAATTATTTAAAATATCGTTGAATAATTAATTTTACTTGTTTTAGATAATGAGCCCATAGAAAATAACTTCAAAACGACAACGCCATCAGAAAATATTCCAGGTAATACATGTACCTAAATGAAAAAAAATTGAAATCAGTACAGATTTTGCACTCCAAATTCAACTTATTATAAATCGAATTTACTCTTTGGCATGTTAAATTTGTATATAAAAAGTTTTATTTTATTTTTTAAGCTTTCGTAAATCAAAATCAATTCAAATGTATATTTATTGATAAAAAATTCGTTTTTAAATTACATTTTTGATGTTTTGACCATTAAAGGTAACCAGTGTAGAAAACATGGAGGAATTAAGGGAGTTAGGGACAGCTTAACTATCTGGTTGATCTTTGAAAAATCTTTTGTATTTCTGCAGAGTGACAACTTCTGCCTACTAAATTTTTTAATAAAAAATTTTTTTAATTAGGTTAATTTCGAATAAAAATCTTTATTTTGATAATATTAATAAAAAGAATATTGAGATAAATTTTTTCTCATTATAAAAACATTTATTTAACACAAAAACGATTTCAAGAACTCTTTTATCCCTATTTCCCGAGACTTATAACCTTCAGCTATTTAAGACCCATATCCACAGATACTTTTGACCCCCGACCAGCCCATAAAATTTTTTCTTCTTCTTTTCACGATGGAGGGGCCAACCCAGGCCTTTAGGGGTTGCACCTTTTTGGTATAACTCCTTCTCTCATCATTTTTCATTAAAAAAAGAAATAGAGTTGGAATTCTACACTAGTGCTTTCGCTATATTCGGTTGGCTGCAATTAACTTTTTATTTTTTTACATTTATGGATAACTAATTAACTAGACTGTCAAATCTATTGAAAAATGTATCATTCGATTCATAAAAGTTGAATTATTGATCTGTATAAATTTGTTGAAAATGGTATAATTTGTATAGAAGTTTTAGCTCTTTTAAAAGCTCGATCCATTTACTTCCATGTTAAAAGGACAATTTTTAATAATTTATTTCTCGCTAATGGGACAAACTATCAACTTCAAATTTCGGGAATAAATATTTAATACAGCCGATTCGAATAAAAAGCGCAATTTCAGAAACAATAAATCAGAGTTCAATTGAATTCGAAAACTATTCTAGATATTGGCTAGAAAGAGTATAATAAATCTGCTTTTGGTTCAAATCGAAGAACCGAATTACCCCTTCTACAGGATTTTTATCTTATTTGCAAATTTCCCAAAAATAGCGTTATGGCGTTCTTAATAATCCGTATACTTAACTTTTATATTTTGATTGAAATTAATTAAGATGATTGCAAATGTACTGCCTGATATCCTTATATGAAGTTAACTCTCTGATAAAATATAAAATAGTTATAATAATATTAATTTTTAAGTATTGAAAATAAGTAATTTTTTTTTTAATTTTTTTTATAACTAGATACAACACCTGTTGGAAAAATAGATAATCCGAAACTTGTGGTAGGATGAATCTAACAAAGGAAAACACTAATAATGAAGTCATACAAATAATCTCGAATTAACTAAATATTCTTAAGGGATTAGAGAATAGATAATAAAATAATATAAATTTAAGGTGAAAATGTTGGGTTTTTTGTTTTAATTATATTATTGTAATATGTTAAATAAATAAAGATTTTATTTATGAATTCAAATGAAGGAAGTGTTATTATTTTATAATAATTAAACCATACCTATTATAAATATTTCTTTTATAACTTAAAAATTTAAAAATCCTAGTCTTTAAACAGATTAACGAAAAAATGACAGTAAATCAAGAAATGAGTAATGAGAAAAACAAGCATAAATGAGTTCAATTAAACGAATTTAAAGACTTTTTATAAATTATAATTTTTAATAAATTTACTAATTGTTCTAAAATAAATAAGTCTCATCACATATGAAGGCACCTAACTCTTTTATCCCTATAGCGGCCCCTACAGGATCATTCTTACTGTCAGTCTTGTCTAGGATTGACATTCCGATTGAGCGTGTAGGGGTAGAACTGATGGACTGATGAATTAGATTGACGGATTTCCAGATATTTTGAAATCAGAGCTTCAATCATCTAAAAAGGAGGGGAGATTGACAGTCTGAATGAAGCGTGTAATAATACCGTCATTCTTTTTATCAGTCTTCGCGGTTTGTCACTGTAGAATGAGCCAAAAAACTTCAATCTGACTGTCAGTCGAAATGATAAGTGTAGGGTTCTGCATAACTGAAGTAACGAATGACAGTTGGATTGATTCAATCTGACTGACAGTCAGAATGATCGTGTAGGGGCCGCTTATGACCTCCAGAGACTGGAACTCACTACCAGCCACCGTCTTCCCCGCAACTTATAACCTTCAGCTGTTTAAGAACCGCATCCTCAGATACCCTCAACTCCTACCCAGCCCATAAAATCCTCTCTTCTTCTTTTCACAATGGAGGAGACAACCCAGGCCTTTAGGGGATGCACCTTTTTGATGTATCTCCTTCTCACATCAATATCATTAAAAAAAATTTATCATAATCTTTATACAAATATTCTGCTATTTATGAGGAAATCGTAACTCGGACTTATCCAGATTCAGTATACAAGTTTTATTTGAAAAAATATAAAAAATAAATAAATATATTTTTTCTTTTTCTACTTTCCTTATTTTCAATAAACTTCCGAGAGAGAGGATACTTCTTACTTCTTACTAAAATAAGTCTGCTTGTATTAGTAGAAAATTCACACATTTTTTTTACTTTATTTTCAATTTGGTCATAGTAATTTTAAAATGTTTGAACCGAGAAGAAAATTATTTACAAGAATGATTTTTTCTGTGTGTCTATCTGGATTTCGATGTCTAAGATAATTCAAGATGATTTGGTTTTGATATTCAGACTAGTTTTGAGTTAGCCCGTCCACAAAAATTAGGTAACGCACAAACTAACTAACAGACTAACATACTAATAGATATTTTGACAAAACAATTATTATCTCGAAAAATATCATTTTTTTCGATGTCCACTTATTAGGGCTTTTTTGTAGAGTGAAATGCCATGGTTTTTTCCAATTTTTTTAATCAAAATAGTTTCAATTGTTTTTGAGATATTTCGAAAAAGAAGCAAAAAAAACCCACTTTTTTCATGCACGATTACAACACTTGACCATATCCTGTATGGTAAAGTAAAAAATAAGAAGAAAAAAATCTCAATCAGTGTAGTTCCATTCCTTCAAGTAAAATTTTTTTGAGCTTTATAGAAAAATAAATAAAAATCAGAGAAAATGATTTAATCATTATTATATTATTTATTTATTAGAGCACCAAATCGCTGAAGCAATGATGGATGGGAAAAGTGCCAAAAAGAATAGAGCCTGTCATCGAAAGGAAAGATGAGGTTATCTTTATATAGTTTTATAAGAGCTTGTCTTAAATGCACAGACATCCCAAGATTAGCGGCAAAGGCATCAGCTTGGTACTCGAAATGCCGGGATAACATCGCAAGTCCAAAAGTAAATAGCTGAAAAAAAGATTAAAATACTATTAAAAAAAATGTGGTGTGTTTACCACACTACTTTTACTCACAAACTCGTTTTATTTGAAATCATCTTGACAATTTTCCTCTTTCAAATTAATCCCCTCGGAGTGTTTAAACTGAGATTAAAAAATAAAAAACACAATTTTATATAGGTATTTTTTAATTTAATTGAAAAGTTTTTGTTTTGCCGAGAGTAGCAGAGTTGTTGATTCACAAAGAGAAACAAAGAGGTTGTCCTCTGCTTGATGCAAATAAACATACACACATATATATCAAGATGATATATCTGTATATATATATATATATATATATATTATTTATTTGTTTGAGACTATAGTTTCGAAGACTTGGTCTTCATCATCAAAAGACTGATATCAGACTAAATACTACTTAATGTAATAAATAAAAACAATAAATATACTCTGTACCGTATTATAAGGTGTAAAAATAAATTGGAAGACAATCATAAGCCCTATAAGAACGGGTCTCTGGCCGCTGAATCCAAAAGCTGTATACATAGCTTCATACTCAAAAAGGTAAGCAAACACCCAAATACAAAGGAAAAAGTTCACCTAAAAAGAATCAGGAACAAAGTGAGATCTAATTTGAATTGATACATATAAAATGCGATGTATTTACTTGCATAATAATAAGACCTTTCACTGTATGATTGAGATACCAATGACCCATTTCATGTCCTAGAACGGCTAATACTTCATTATTGTCACAACCTTTTCCAGATGATTCTTCATTTGTTTTTGGTCCATCGGCAGATTTATAATCTTTGATCAGAGTATCAAATAGTACGATTCGCTTATTTTTAAAAAATCCATAAAAATATGCATTACTGTGAGTGGAGCGTTTTGAGCCTAATCAATGAGAATCGAAAAAATTAATATTCTTTTTATTAGTTTTATGGAATAAATCACTACGAAAGAAGTTTTTCTTTGGAGAAAAACTGATAGATACCTCTGGATTGGATGGAAGGCAGTCCAGAAATAAATAAGAGACTATGTCCAATAAAAGAGTATTTATTGGAAATGTTTTTCCTTTATAATATTTTGAAACGGACGTTTCGGATGATTTTTCCCTCCTTCTTCAGGGTTCATTGACTCCTTTGAACACTGAAGAAGGAGAAAAGAACGTCGGTTTTAAAATATTCTCTTATTTATTTCTGGACTGCCTTCCATCCAATGCTTCAATATATTGTACCTTTGACAACATATATTCTGTATAATGGAAATTTGACCTGAGCTGCAAGTTCTTCAA
Source organism: Forficula auricularia (assembly GCA_024734495.1). Classification (NCBI taxonomy): domain Eukaryota; kingdom Metazoa; phylum Arthropoda; class Insecta; order Dermaptera; family Forficulidae; genus Forficula; species Forficula auricularia. The sequence continues at coordinate 448,374 of JALMQS010000618.1, forward strand.
TGCGTGTTCGAAGTTCACCTTCGGGAAGAGTTGTATATTTATCGAATAAAGGCGCTATTAGATTAGGATAAATAATCATGCAAAAGAGAACCATCACTTGGGTGATGGACCATAAATAAATGAAGAAATAAGGACCAGTAAATTTTATAACCAAAATAAGTAAAGTTACTGAAGGAAGCATTAGAATTTGGACGGCTATAAATTTTTTAATATTATCTTTAATAAAAAAACGTATTGTCTGGAACAAAAAACATAAATAAATAATCAATATACTTATTTAGCCAAAAGCCATCAGTGATGATTTTAGTAGGGTTTCAAAAAAATACCAATTTTACCAATACACGGTAAATTTCGTAAAAGGAACAATATTATACCTAAAAAGTAAAAATTCACAGAGCTTTAATTTTTAATTACACTTAGAAGCTATAAATACATATTATTTAACTTTCTAAATTTTGCTTCAATGTGTACAATTTTAATTAATTTTATCATTCATAAGAAAAGTTGCTCTTAAAAAACAATGCGTCTAATATCTTATCAATTAAGCGTGAACTAATTTTACTGTAGAAGAGTTCTCTATTCAGAAAATGCTTGCTCTTTTATTTTCCTTTTATTTGCGTATATGTAATGGTGTCAAAATTCTCTGGTCGAAATTGAGCTAATAGAATCTCCTGTTTCTAGAGAAAAAACTGAACAAAACGCTTTTTGTCCCGTCCGAAAATTCCAAAAATTTACTCAGTTATGAATTTTTGAATATTTAGAAGTAAAGAAATCTAGTTTTGAGTTATAGCAGTTTAAATTTTAACAATTTTTATGCAGACAAACATAGGTCCTTTCTTCTATTTTTACCTTCGATATTATTCTATTCCGAATGAAAATTTGCTGCCAAATGCATGTAATCAAAAATTATACCCACATTTAAGGACGTTCCCAAATATAGCTCAGATGCAGTTCGCTCTTTCCCCTATTCTCACTTGCGCAGAATGGCAAAAATATTTTCACTGCGTCGTTTCTCGGATCTGACATTTTTTTCTTACCCATGCTAAAAGACAAAGAATAAAAAAAACACTTCATGAAACATCTCAATGCGAAGTTCCAGATGAGAACAATATAGTTAGGTTGAGAGAATTAGCTAAAAATCTCAAATGCACCAGCTGAAGAAGTTTTTTAGATATCGGAAAATTGATTGATTTTAGTGCGACGATGCCAAGTCGCCATCTCTCACTTGCCATGCCATGAGAGAAAAAATGAAAGCCATCAAAAGTACCTAAATTTTAACATTTTTCATACAAAACGAATACGGCTTGATACAATTATTTTAACAGAAAAATATTTGTTATAACTTCAAACATGATTTTCAGTTTCTCAAAATAATTTCAAGAAAATTACAATGATTATTTAATGAAACAGTCGCTTTAACATCACTCGGAACAGGGTTTGCGTGTTGAATATGCAACTTTCAATTGTCAATATTTTCGCCGCAAGGACTATTGAAAAAAATTTCTATATATAAAGGACACTTATAAATATGTGTATTCAAAGTTATAAAAGGATTGCAAGAAAATCGATTTATTAGGGAACGTCCTTAACTCATATTTTTGTCATACCTAAAAAACTGGTAGGTGAAGATAAGGGCTCTTTTACCTGACACCATCACATTTATTATTTCTTGAACCGATTATTTAATTTATTGAATAAACTTTGATTTATGTTGGTTTAAAATGAATTTGTGTGTGTCTGTTGGGGGGGGGCACTAGCGCCAAGGTGAAGAGGTGGCTAAAATGAGCCTTACACTATTGCCAAGCCAGGGCGAAAGAGAGCCCAGGGACAGTAGTTTGATTTCTGGGAGGGATTAACTAACAATTTATAAATGAATCATTTGCATTGATTATGACTTTACTTTACTAAGTAATTATGTGTCTATTTTTATATCTCAATTTCGAATATTGTATGGTTTATGTAGGTACTAAAGTAATCAAATAATTTTGATTGGTTTTAAGAGGAAAATACAAAACCCGCTAGAGGTGAATTTTGGATACTAGGACGGGCGCCATGTCCTTAGTTGCGGCCCTGAATATAATGAAATTTTAATAAATAAATTCAAACCAATACCAGTCCAAATCCAAATTAATTTTTGAAGAGTTAAATTTTTTAAAATATATAATTGAAGATTCTATTATAAATAAGCTGATGTCGCCATCCACATGACTTTACCATACACCTGGCACCTCGTATATTTAATATTTATTAAAATAATTTATAATTATTTACGCTCTCACCCCCACTTAATTTTAGGCCTATTAGCAATTAATAATGTGAAAATTCGTTTGGATATTCACACTAGTTTTTGAAGTAGAGCGTACACAAAATTTGGTAACTTATCGACTAACAGATATTTTACAAAATAATTAATATCTCGTAAAATATATTTTTTCTGATGTTCACTTATTAGGGCTTTTATGTAGACCAAAACGACATTTTTTTTATCAAAATAGTTTTTGAGATATTTTGAAAAAACGAAGCAAAAAACACTTTTGTTATGCACGATTACAATACTTGACAATACCTTGCATGGTAAAGTAAAAAATCATATATTTCACAATGTCCCGATACATTTTTATTCTCTGCATCAAATAAAAAACTTGTTAAAATAGTTTTTTGACTCACCTGATTATTAAATCCATATTTTTCTTCTATTACAAATATGTTATACATGATGATTGGCAAGGGTGTTATTGAATCGATTGTATTAATTATAAGAAAAAATATAATACTCTGGGGAATTTCATTATATTCGGAATATTCTAGGTTGGATATAGCGGAATGACTTAGATTCCAAAAATATTGATAACCAAAGAAAATGTAAAGCTGTAAAACAAAGAAATCTCATGATCACACGTTTTTATATCAGATTCAGATTCCAAATAGATTTTAAACTATAAAATTTTCGGTGTGAAATATGTAGATAGTTGATTGGCTAAAAGTTACCATTTTTACTATTTAAACTTATAATGAAACTGATCAAAATTTTGGAAATATTAGTTTCAAAACGTGCAAAACCAAAACCTGGCAGACTTATTTTAAGACTGCAGGTATAATAATAGGAAATAATTTATTTAATCCACATACAGTTGTGATAATAATATTAATCAGGTCATAAAATATAGTCAAAACATTTCTGTCTTTGCCATAAAACCGAGCTTTATTATATGTTTCATCACTAAAAATATCGACAAGTTCAATTGGTATTTGAACCTTCCTTCGATATATATTTTGCTAAAAACGTAAGAAAATAGAATAATTATGTGATAAATCATGTATCTTTATAATTTTAATTGATAAATAAATAAGACATACTTGACGTAATGTTAAATATAATTCCCATAAATATTCTACCCATAGAAATGATAAAACACCGTAAAAAATTCCAATTTCTTCACTGTTCATTTTTATTATAATTTATAAAATTTAATTTGTATTAACTAGTTGGAAATTTAACAATTCATCATAATATAATTATCCATGGGGGCTTGGAATCGGAGCACTTAGGCTAGGCACAACAGTCAATTTTCAGTCGAGCCATAGTTTAGTTGATGGACATAAATATATTAAATTTAATGTAGGTGCATACACAACACAACTGCAGATCAACTCTATTATTTATTCAAAATCGATCGATGAGCACTTTTGACAAAAAATCCAACTTAGTTAATTAGAGTTGGTTATAAATTGATAATTCATCACAATTTCAAACCAACCCAACAACATTGTTGGGTCGACTGAAAATCGACTGTGTGTGCCTAGCCTCAGACTAATTTATTACTTTACCATACAGTGTATGGTCAAGTATTGTAATCGTGCATGAAAAAAGTGTGTTTTCCGTCTTTTTTTCAAAATATCTCAAAAACGGCTGAAACTATTTTGATTAAAAAAATTGAGCAAAACCATGGAAATTCGGTCTACAAAAAAGCCCTAATAAGGGAACATCAAAAAAATTATATTTTTTGAGATAATAATTGTTTTGTCAAAATGTCTGTTAGTCTGTCAGTTAGTCAGTCGGTGGGTTACCAATTTATTGTGGACGAGCTAGCTCAAAAACTAGTAAGAATATCGAAACCAAATTTCACACGTAGTTTTGGTCTATTGAGATTAAGAGCTGATTAGATTTTGTGGATTATCGACCTAAAATTAAGGGGGTGGAGGGGGGGTTAAAAATTAAAAATCTAGGCCATTTGAGCAAACTCAACCAAATTTTTTATACATAATCAGTGGGACCCCAGAAGTCTAAAAATGCAAAAACTATCCCCCTCCCCTACATGATTATAAATAATTTTATTAAATATTAAATATAAGTGAGGGGCCAGGTTGTATGGTAAAGTCAAGTGGATGGCCACATAAGAACACGTCAGCTTATTTTTTTAGGCTTTTTGGCCCTTTTAGCCATTAGCCAATTTACGATACTGACTTTAAATTAAGACTTCTATGAAGGATCAGATTTTTAGCCAGTTGCCTCGAGTCGGATAGACTAAAAATCAAAATCTCAAATCCGTTAATTTATTTTCTCTTACTATATATAATTTCTCCGGATAGATTTTCGCTACATAATAATTAATAAACAACCAATTAATTTTAACAAACATGTCAAGAATATAATTTTTTTAAATTTATTACTTACTTACGTAGTCCTAAACCTTTTCTACCATTAGGTGTAAATTTTCACTCTCTTGTGATAAATTTGATTTAAAAGTATAACCGATGAAAACAAAATTCCTCACCATCTCTAAAGAACCACTTCGGTGCAAGTTACAACTCTACAACAACATCATAGAGCAACTAATGTCCTTCCCGTACCTTGGAATTCAAATAACAAGTGATAAAAATCTCACTTTAGAAGTCGGACAATAGGCCCTTAAGGCATCCAGAATATCGGGATGTCTTAATGATACGGTGCGGTCCAACAAATGTTTAAGAATAGAACCCAAGGTGCTTATATACAAAAACGTACTACGCCCAATATTTTTTTCCTATGCAGCTGAAATAAGATCTGACACTGACAAGACACCAGGAAAATATTGGAAACTACTGAAATGAAGACCTTAAGGTAGTTGTTCCGCTAAATGGATTTTCTTAAGATTTTTTTGAAATTTAGACAGATTATTATTTAAATACTTCTTCATCGATCGGTGGCAAAATGAAATTTATGAACAATATATTCCGTTAGTTAACAATAGTTAACAATAGTTCCGGAGATATTAAATTTCTAAAATAGAGGTTTTCAAGGTATACATTGAACTATACGGGATATCGGAAAATTTACATACATATTTAATTATAATTAAGAAACCCTTCTTACCATTTTTATAAAAAACTAAACCAACATTAAACAATAACCAATACATATTTTAAGACAATATTGATTCATAGATACAAACACACTTTCTGAGATAATAATGAATAAATAATGAAAAATGTATAAAAAAATTTACACTAAAAACAATTTGGCAGCAGCGCATTTATTTAACCAGCAAAAGCCAGCATAAAGCGCGCATGCGCTAGATTTTTTCAAAATTAAAATTTTCATAAGGTGTAATGTAGGCGTTGATTACATCTGTTAAAAAAAACAAACGATTTTTATAGAAATTTTTTAACTTTTAAAATGTATTTTATCTGTCATTTTAATATAAAAATATTCAATTTCTTACAATGGTGCCAGATTTGTCAAACGAACACGGGATTGGCTAGAATCGGTACATAAACAGCAAAAAGTTTTGGGCTTATGAATTATGAATCTTTATTGTCTGTTCTATATACTCTAGCATTAACTTTTTGCTAGTATTGTCGTGAAACAACTACCTTAAGTAGAAGAATGAATAAAACTAGGTTGGACAATATCCAGGAGAAATACACAATCCAAAACATCGGCGATTGGGTTCAGAGGAGAAGAATAGAGTGGAATGCGCATATCTCAAGAATGAATGAAGACAGAATTGTCAAAAGGGTGAGAGACAATGTACCAATTGGAAGAAGAAGCCGAGGTCGTCCAATGAAAAGATGGAGTTACGCTCTGGAAAATACAGGTCCCCGACCTACATAAAAGAAAGAAGAAGAAGTAGGTGTAAATTGAATATATCTTTCGGCTTTTAAAAATTTCTTTGAACAAAAATGCAAATTGTAATATTCAGCGCCTGATTATGTAACCCGCAATCCAGAGCATTCTATTTGAATGCATAACTAGCCACTTATAGGCGCTGCTGAGTTTTTTGATCTAAGACTGAAATAATATAATATAGCTGGCGTAAACTTCTTAGTGATATATCCGGTGCCAGCTACGAGATTCGTGGAAATTGTAAAATTATTTAAAAATATATTGTTATGTTACTCAATAACATCTGGCTTCCCCTGCCTGCCGGACGGTCCTAGTATTTTTAATTAACTCATTTTAATTTTTTATTTCCTCATTGTATTAAAAAATATCTAAAAAATAAGAAAATTTATTTTTAAGCACGATTCTTTCAGTCTGTGTGTCTGTTTGGATTTCGATTCCCACGACAACTCAAGCACAATAAGTAGAAAGTTCGTTCTGGTGTCAAAGTGTTTGTATTTCGAATGAAGAGAACTGGTTATACGAGCCCCGTCCCATCTCAATTGGCTCACCAATATTTTTTCTTTTTAAATAAAATTATGCTTTTTCAAGGTAAATTTAATTTAAATATTTATTTTTATTATCATTTGGAACAACATTTTAAACAATTTAAAACATTTTATTGTAACATTTTTTTAAAACATTTTATTGTAACATTTACAAAGAGGTTGTCCTCTGCTTGATGCAAATAAACATACACACATATATATATCATCTCGATATAAACATACACACATATATATATATCATCTCGATATATATATATATGTGTGTATGTTTATTTGCATCAAGCAGAGGACAACCTCTTTGTTTCTCTTTGTGAATCAACAACTCTGCTACTCTCGGCAAAACAAAAACTTTTCAATGTAACATTTACCTTAAAATTATTTTTTAATTGTTAAAAACAAGGAAAACATACAAAATCTAAAACCTATACCACTGTGTGACGTCGCCTTTATTTTTAATTACGGCTTGAATTCTTTTGGGCAACGTACTTATTAAGTTTTGACACTCATCTTGAGTGAAAGTATCCCAAATATTTTGAAGTTTGTGTTTTAATTCGACTACGTTTCTAGCTGGTTGTATTCGTAATAGCTTTTCCATTGTGTGCCAAAGAGTTTCTATTGGTGACAAGTCGGGACTGTTTGCCACCCACTCCAAAAGTGGAACATTATGATCAGAAAGCCATTTTAAAGATTTTCTTGATGTATGGCAGGCCGCCCAGTCTTGTTGGAACACAAAATTATTATTATTCTGCAATGCATCTGCCATTGTTGGAAGTAACGATTTTTTTAAAATCTCTAAATATTTATTGGTGTTTACAATTCCATCAATGAAGTGAAGTTTTCCAGCACCTCTAGCAGACATTGAACTCCATACCATAACTGAAGCAGGAAATTTTACTTTCTTTTTTAAACAATCTGAATTGAAAGCTTCATATTTCTGACGAATAACTCTGGTTCGATTGTCCCCAACACAAACTTCAAAACGAGACTCATCACTCCAATGGATATTATTCCATTCATCACTCGTCCAATTAATGTGACTTTTAGCCCATTTAAGCCAGTTTTTCTTTTGTTTTAATGTCAAGAGTGGCTTTTCTTTCGCCTAAAAAAATTAGTAAAATTAGAAAAAAAAATTTCGGAATAAATTGCAATAAAATTTCCTTGTAAGTTTTAAAACCTAACTTAAGGGCTTCTCTATGGCACGTGGATCTTGAAACACCTCTCCCCACAGCATCGCTCTAAAGAACAGATAATTCACCATAGTTCGAACTCCTGTTTTTTTTAATAATCTTCTTCAATACCCGTCTATCAGCATCTGATATTTTGGATTTCGCATACCGAGGTTTTGTAGCTATTGTACTCGTTGTTTTATAAACTCGAATAATATTTCTGACAGGAAACTTTGATAAATTAACTAGATCGCCAATTTCCACGTTTGATTTTCTCTTTTTAAATAAATTGATAATAATTGAGCAAATTTTTTCATCAACAACCTTTCCACGAGTCATTTTTACTAATAATAAACAAAACAAACTTTCTTTTGTTGGAAAAAGGCAAAGCCTACTTGATTATTTCACATATTCAAAGATTCTTAAAAAAAAATTCGTGCAAAGCAAAAAACCATTTTTTATATAAAAATATGTTTTTAACAATTAAAAATTAATTTTAAGGGTAGATCACTCGTATCCATAATAAGCATTAATTAACAGAAATTAATCGACGAAACGTCTGGCCACATTTAATAAAAACTCTGTTTTTTATTTTTATCCAATTCCCTGCTATTCCTGTTAATTAATTTTAAGTTAAATGTTACAATAAAATGTTTTAAATTGTTTAAAATGTTGTTCCAAATAATAATAAAAATAAATATTTAAATTTAATTTAACGTGAATTAGCATAATTTTATTTAAAAAGAAAAAAATATTGGTGGGCCAATTGAGATGGGACGGGGCTCGTATTTTGGGCTCTTTAACTTTAGAGTTTCGTGGACAAAAAAAAGAGCATAAAATATTTTTTCTCAAGATAATTAAAATAAAAAAATCTAATAGCTTATTAATTAGGCCTCGGATTTAGCCCTATTTGCCTTTTTTATATTTAATATTTAGGCCAATATGATATCTATGCGTTTCATGAAATTCTGAATAAAACAAGAGGCATTTATTATTACCTATAATGCCTATTTTGCCCTATTCTGGGTGTTAGTGTCTTTTTAATGCCTATTTTAACTAAAATTGGCAATTTCAATTTTTTGCCATCTACACATTTTCTAAATTTAAAAGTTTTTTTGAATTATTAAGAAAATATTGCGAAAAAATTATTTATCGAGCAGGAAAACTTGACATAAATGAGTCAAGTGAACCATATTTAATAGTCTGTTCAGAACTTGAAGCATCAAATAGTTCAACAATTGCTAGAGCGGTTCTCAAAGTATTACGTAAGTTTCAATTTCTTTATCTGCTAAAAATATTATGTATTGTCATTTTCTTAATGGGAATTTGCATTATACTTGTACAGGAATCTTGTGGCCTGCAGAAAATAAAGATGAAAAATTTTTGGTATTACTGATAGACAGTGCCGCATATAACAAACAGATCATTCAATAAGTCCATAGGATAAGTAAGAAAAAAACAAAATTTTGACAAAACTCGATTTTATTATTCAACATAGTTGCCTTTGAGGGCGATACAACGATTATAGCGATTTTCCAACTTTTCGATACCACTTTAATAGTACGATTTCTCTTTCTCGTCAAAATAGACCTCAGTTTCAGCGATTCCTTCATCATTGGACTTCTTTTGAATTCTGGTGGGTAATAGTGAAGCCATGTCTCATCCATTGTCCCATATCGACGATAGAATTCAATTTTTTTCGGTTTAACAGCGCCAAACACTCCTCTGAAGCATCGATTCGTTGTTGTTTTTGGTCGACTATGAGCTCACGCGGCACCCACTTTGCACAAAGCTTTCGCATACCCAAATGTTCGTGTAAAATGGTAAAAACACTACCATCTGATATCTTTACAATGTCAGCTAGCTCGTGCACCTTTAATTTGCGATAGTTCATAACCAATTTGTGGATTTTTTTTGTTTTCTGGAATAACAGCCTCTTTTGGGCGTTCACTGCGCTCTGTATCATTTGTGCTGGTACGACCACGTTTAAATTCAGCAATCCACTTCTCTACCATTTGTTTCGATGAAGCAGAGTTCGGATTTTTTACCAAAAAGCAATGCTTTATTAAAACTCGAAATTCACTTTTTTTCAATAACAAAAGTTGCTTCACATAAAATGCTATAACTCACGAACCAATAGTCAGATTGCTGTCAAATTTATACACGTATCGTTTGAAGGTTAGTGCTAAATAAAAATCATATGGAAAAATTCTACTAACACCATCTATATGTCATCCTACGGACTTATTGAATGACCTAATATGTTGAAAGCTGGGGAAGTTGTAAAAGAATTTTTCACTAAATGATACATGTAACATGTCTTGTACACGCTATTCATAGAATGGCAGAACATATTTGAGTTAAGTTCACAAATTTTTAAAAGCTCCTTCAAAGAAAAATTGTAAAATTCACCCCTTCCACCTAAGCCTATATTAGCAAGGGAACCTGGATCCAAGCAACTATATATATAGTAATATTATGCTGACCATTTGGTAAAATTCAAAAGGTACATTTGAAATTTATTTTTTTAAATATTGTTCTCTAATTCTATTTATTTATTATTTTAGGTCATAGAAACAATCAATGAAGATGATGTTTTATCTATAAGGGAGGCTAAAAATGCTTTATAAATCATGTAATTTTAACAATCTATCTGTAACCACTAACCATTACAGCACTAGAAGCAAGAAATCTCTCTTTTGATAGAGTACCTAAAAATATTCCAGAGATTTCAAGAAAATATCAAAAAATCACCTCGTCCTATTGTCTTTATTCTCAATAAAAAAATGGACAAAATTCTGAAGCAGAATCCTGGTTGAACAATAATGGAAAGAATAGCCATGAATTTAGGAGGATATAGTAGTACTGAAGAAGAAAATTCAACACCATCGGCTTATTTGAAATTTTGTCCATTAACGTCTTGTACGTGCACGTTTTCAATATATACTGTAAAACAATTATTTCAGATAATAGGGCCTCTTTTACCAATGAGAATCTTGAAAAATACATAATAAATAATTGTAATGTCAAATATTTTCATAAAGAATCATGCCAATAAGTATAATTTTGTTTACTTCCGTGACCCCACAGCATAAAAAGTGTTGGGATATTTCTAATTAACGTTTTTTTATACCAACATTTTTAACTATATTTTTTACTTTTATTTTCAAGTGCCTTTTTGTTCTTAAAATTCCCTTTTAAGTGCCTATTTTAGCTTAAAATGCCTTTTTAATAATTTTTAGCGCTTAGTTGCCTGCCTATTTTAAAGATTTTTAATGCCTATAACTACGAGCCCTACGTTATTATATTTAAAGTTTAATACTAAGGCGACTCTAACTGGGAAGTGTATTGGGTTTTGAAAACTTCTACCTTTTTCGTATATTTTATTACTGATTTAGATTCCCAGTAAAACATTTCATAGATTTTATTTGATAATATTAATGAGATTTATATGCTCACGGGAATCCTTATTAATGCTCGCTCCCACGGTCTCTTTCCAATATTATGAGTCCGGCCTTCTGATGATATTTTCTCATTTAAAATATTCATTCTTCTCGTATATTGTTTCAGCCAAATTTTCTAATAAGCCAAGTCCCAAAAATCTGAAAGGCAAAAAAAATAGATAAAAGACGTAAATTAAATAAGTTTAGAGCAATAGAATTTATATAAGAACTATTATTACGTAAAAATTCACATGATGTTTTTACTTAGAAGTTATAAAAATGTAATGTGTTTTTTTTATTTTTAGTTATTCCTATAGGTAGGTACATGGCGATGAATATATTGATTATGTAATGTATTATATATATATATAAATGGAATATATTAAATTTGTTTCCCATTCAACAGGCTATTAGATGATGTCTGTTAAACTAACTAGTCTTCTTTTATTTGTAGGAATTCTATACACTACGCAAATTCCAGGTAATTTAAATATTAGATAAGAAGATGCACTCCTAAACTCTTTTTATATGATAAATTAATATTTAATTTATTTATTAATTTTTATTTTTGGATTATTATTTTATTTAACAATGCTGTAAATTTAATTGGTCAAAAGATTAAAGCTAGAAATTTAAGTAAAGAAATATCATATTTTAAATTACATTTAAACCATATATATTTAATTGAAAAGTTTTTGTTTTGCCGAGAGTAGCAGAGTTGTTCATTCACAAAGAGAAACAAAGAGGTTGTCTTCTGCTTGATGCAAATAAACATAAATCGAGATGAGTTATCTGTATATATATATATATATATTATTTATTTGTTTGAGACTATAGTTTCGAAGACTTGGTCTTCATCATCAGTCTCTTCTAATTTATAAATATTGTTTTTCATGGAGTCAATACCGTATGGATATTGAAAATTTTATGTTTCTTCACTGGTAGCCAGTTTGAAACAAATAAATAATATATATATATATATACTGATATATCATCTCAATATATATGTGTGTATGTTTATTTGCATCAAGCAGAGGACAACCTCTTTGTTTCTCTTTGTAAACCATATATATCTGAATTGAGTGAAGATTTATGTGACGTTGAGAAACAGCCCTGTATTTTTTTCAATTTAATTTTTTTAGATGTTCGAACTTTATCTCTGTGTCAATGTTATCAACAAAAATACTGTCTATTTACAATAAAGAAATGTATGGTAAAGAATTAACCATTAATACAGAAGGTGAATACTAAAGATCATGCCTCTTAATTTTGGGCCCAGTAGAAATTAATAATACTAATATCTCGTTTAATAATGCGACTATTTTATTAGAAATGTCTGCTTTCTTCGATTGTTGTTTAAAAAAAATAACTAAAATTTGGTTCAAAGGTGAATTTTATTTATTATTACAATTATTTAGCTGAAACTTAATTAGACTGACGGGGTAACTACCATAGTTGCACAATGTTTCAAACTATATAGTAACCATGTAGTGCCTATATAGATTCTCAGAAGCTATATAGTTACTATATATTTTGAAACATTGTGCTACTAGGGTATCTACCCCAACAGCACATTGACTTATAATATTTCAGGATCTAGGGCTCTTAGGAAACTGAAATTCCGTGACATCTCTAAACTTTGAAAACAATTACAGTGTCAAAAATTTGGAGAAAAAAATTGTTTTTTCAATGTAAAAAAAGCCTCTGAAAAAAAAAACTACGTTGTAGACGGATGGTGTAAAGAACTACCCCAACGGTTTTTTGGTGTAAAAGTTTAGTTTTTAATAATTAAATGCAAACAAATGTGATTTTTTATGTTTTATTGTATTATATAAAAAATTACTTAATATAAAATTTGTTTTCTGATTTTAATTTGCCTTTTCAATACAATTATCACCAATTCGCTGATTGTCAGAGTGTACATCAGAAGCAGGCTTTTTACACTTTTTACCCTTTTTTTTCAAGATTTTTTGAAATTCGACTCCCAACTATCCAAAATGTGAGTGGGGGCAAAAATTAAAACTCTCTCCTATCTTGATCAAATTTTGTAAAGTTATTCTTTATTACTTTAAGAAACTATTCCTGTAAAAGTCAACTACAAAATTGACTGTATGGGTGCAAAAGAGGGGGGGGGAATATAGAAATTTTTAGCTTTTTTGTACATTTACTCTTTAGAAAGCTGAGAGTTATTTATTTGCAAATATCTAAAAATTAATACTCTCTCCAATATAGATCAAATTTTGTAATGTTAGTTTTTAAGACTTTATAAAATGTATGCTGTAAAAATCAATAGCCAAAACGAGTGCGTGGGGGCGAAAGAGGGGCCAAAATATTACAAATATATATTACAGACCTAATAATCACATGCCGAGACGCCGTCCGTCAGGGCCACCTGCCCGCAGGGTCGAGTTGTAAAAGGCGTGCCGAAGGCACGCCTGGAGCAGTTCGTATATATGTACAAGAATTGCTCGTTTAATATAATAAGATTAGATTTTATGGTATTTACATAAAGAAATGTATGGTAAAGGATTAATCGATAGTCAAACCATTAATAAAGTAGGTGAATATGAAAGAACACCTCTCTTAATTTTTGGTCCATTATCAATCAATTAATAATATCTCCTTTAATAATGCGACTATTTTATTAGAAATATCTGCTTTCTTTGATTGTTGTTTGAAAAAAATACTAAAACTTGGTACAGAGGTGAATTTTATTTATTATTACAATTATTCAGCTCATTAAAATTTTCGATAATTTGATTTTTGAGTTCCGTACCAAAAAAAAGGTGAAATATTTTGAGTGAATTTAATAATACATCTTTCCAGTTATATAATTTCAAGGATTATTATTAACAATGAAGTTTGAAGAATTAGTTTTTCTTTTTTTATACTTGAAAAATATAATGTGAATTTCTTATAAATTTTTACAAAAATTATTCATATGTGTGACTATGAATAAATAAAGTTATGTAATGTATAATATATAAAGAAAATATTTTCACAGAAACAGATATATAAATAAATGAGAAAGATGTTTCGTTCTCATTCGACAAACTAGAACGATGGTGTTCGTTAAAAAATAAATGAATAATATCGTAAGTAGAATTAAAATTAAATTTAAAAATACTTCAAACTTAATTATTAAAACATTTTATTTCAGATGCTTGGTATCCAGTTGGGGAGAAGACACTAATATCCAAAAGAAAGTGGACTTCTCTGTTATTATGACTCAAGAAGAGTGTAAAATAAAAAAATTTGTATTTTATATGTGCTGGAGAAAAAAATGGCAAAGATGCATGCAAGGTAATTATTATTCTGTTATTAAAACACCACTGCTCGAAGCCCTTAAAAAAACTTAGTAAATTGGATTGTATCTAACTTTCTGAGATTTGGCTCGTGATTCCGGCTTCTTTCCTTCTACTCTGTTATACGGACCATCCCATACAGGCCTTTAGGGGATTCACCTTCTGGTGTATCTCCTTCTCATATCAATATCATTAAACAAAAAAAGTACCTATATATCGCGCACCAAAAAGATGCATCACCTATAACTCTTGACAGACCATAGTATTACTGAAATAAATCTAGACACACGGCAGTGTGTCAGCCAAGTTCGGAAAAACTGGTGACGCACCGGCCATATGTATATTTACACGAAGCATTTCGAGCTACTTTCGACCCCCCCCCCTCCCCCCATAACTCAAAAACTATTAAACTTAGACACTTGAAATTTTGCATGTCTAATAATGCCAACTTGAAATCCTAGAATTCCAAATTTCATGAATAAAGCTATTATAGTTATTAAGCTCTGAAAACTGCCATTTTTAACACTCACTCACTGACTCACTCACTGACTCACATATCAAAACTCCCGCTGATCCTAGAATTATGAAATTCGGCATACTGGTAGAGGTTGGGCTACAATTAAAGGAAAAATCGGAAAAGTGAAACTTTCCTTTTTTTAGGATGAAATGAAGAAGTGAAATTTAATATAGGCTTAATTAACATATAGTGAAAATAAAATCAAGCTAGAATGCTGAAATTTGGAATACTGGTAAAGTTTGGCACATTAATAAAGGAAGAAATTGAAAAACCGAAACTTTCCCTTTTTCGGGACCCGAAATGAAGCGGAGAAATTTGTGAAAAAAGACCGGGTTTTTAACAGATATTTAAAAGAAATATTTAATAATTTTAATATACCATATATAAAAAGAGAAGGTGATGTTTCATCTATCAACGCACAGCCTAAACCCCTTGACCTAGAAATATGAAATTTGGAGTGTATATTTTGTCAACGATTTATGGGTGTGCTAAGAAGGGATTTTTTGAAATTCGAACCCTAAAGGGGAGAAAGGGCCCCAAAATGTGTTTTTAGAGTTATTCAAGTTCTCTTAAACCAGAAAAGATATCGAAATGGGTTTAGTTTAGAAATGTGAAGCAATGAAATAAAATAAAACATATTTGAGTATTTTGCTCTTGTTGTCTCCGAAAGGGAGATACAGTCATTTTGGGGTAAATTTTTGAAATTTTTAAAATGCTCTATCTCCTCGAGTTTTTAAATTTTAGCATTCAAATTTGTTACATAGGTTTATTAATAGATAATCTCGGGAAATTTTTTATTTTTTTGAAATTTGACCCCTGAGCTGAAAAATGGGGGATTTTTTTTATTTTGAAGTCTAAAACACAAACGGCTTCGTATCTTTCTTGCCCATGGACCAAACTCAACCAAATTTTGTATACATAATCTGTGATCCACTAGAAGGCTAGAAATGCAAAAACTAACCACCCAAATTGGGAGGGGGAGAGTAAAAAAATTAAAATTATTTCCCTTGAACCAAACTCAACCAAATTTTGTATACATAATCTGTGGGCAACTAGAAGGCTAGAAATGCAAAAACTAACCACCCAAAATGGGGGATGGGGGGTCAAAATATTAAAATTCTTGTCCTTGGACCAAACTCAACCAAATTTTGTATACATAATCTGTGGGCCTCTAGGGAGCTAGAAATCCAAAAACTGGGTATGGTGTGGGGGTGCGGTGCAGGGGGCTCTAAAATGTATAATCAGCCACTAAATTTGGTTTCCTTTCCTGAATGGACACTATCTTTGATTTGATTTTAAGAAATTCGATTCTGCTACCGACCATTAAAACAACAGTCTAGTTTAAAATTATTATGGAATTTGTTTCCTGATAATTTTTTCCTTTTAGGGTGGCGGAGGATTTCTACTTGTTTATGAAATCGGTGGCCGATTTGAACCTGTTGGATTGTTCTTCTCGAGCATTGGATGCGGATCAGATGCTCTTCCAGCTGTTCCAGCAGTCTATCTAAACGTTGCTACTTATGTACCTAAGATTCAAAAACTTATTAACATCTGATTTATTTTTCTTATTCGGCTTTCTATTAGTCTACTGGCACTGCACTTGGGCGAACTGAACATGGGCAGATCGCTTGAGTTCAGTGCGAGTAAATAAGTCAATATGCTATTTTTTTCTTTTTTTACCAAAAGTAATAACATTTTATGATTTCAAGGGTTTTTTTAGTCACATAAAATAAATAAATACAATAATTTTTATCGATTACTATTATTTATTTGATTAATTTATCAGACAGTTTCGGTCACCGGCTGACCATCTTCAGAAGTACTGAAAATTGAAACATTTCTTGTAAAAGTTTTTAAACAATTACACAAAATATAACCATACAATTTCACATTATACATACAATTTTGTTCAAGATTTGGAATTTGTCACCTTGCATACATAGCTCATCCTTAACTTAGTAACATCGATATTTCAATAATTTATAAACATTTGTCAATGATTAGAATCTATTATGAACTAATGATCAATTAAAGATTTTTTATTATATTTTACAATCAAATTCTTCAATTAACTAAATCTCTCATTACATACTGATCAATTCCAAAAAGAAGTACTAATTTTGCTGTCATCGCTAATACATATCAGAATGAAAGCATATTAGACCTTCGTAATGTGTTTTTGGAATTGATCAGTATGTAATGCGAGATTTAGTTAATTGAAGAATTGAGTGTAAAATATAATAAAAAAATCTTTAATTGATTATCAGTTCAAAATACATAGATTCTAATCAATGACAAATGTTTATAAATTACATATTGAAATATCTATGTTCCTAAGTTAAGGATGCGCTATGTATCCAAGGTGAAAAATTCCAAATCTTGAACGAAATTGTATCTATAAATGTGAAATTGTATGGTTTTATTTTGTGTAATTGTTAAAAAATTTTACAAAAAATGTTTCAATTTTCAGTAATACTGAAGATGGTCATCCTAGGTGACCGAAAATGTCAGGTAAAATAATCAAAAAAATAATAATAATCGATAAAAATTATTGCATTTTATGTGACTAAAAAAACCCCTTTAAATTACAAAATTTAAATTCTACATAGTCATGGCTTAAGTTTTTAAAGAATCTTAGAAAAACAAAGAATAAATATTCTTCAGCCTACATAAAAAACCAATAGAAACATGTAAAATTTTATTTTAATAAATTAACAATGTAATATTTAATGATTTAAGCTTCATTATTTCACATGAATAAAAAAACTTGAAAAGTATAGCAATATTTTAATGTAATAACTAGACCCGGTGAGGCGGGTCTCTTGCTAGACTCCTCTAATCCCCATCCACCCACTGACCCTATCCTTTCCCCCTAGACCCACCTCCAACCATCATTCACCCCGCAAACCCTATACATGTCCTCTGGACCCTCTCCCCTTCCCCTAACTATGCCCCCGAACCCCATGAATCCGGGTGGAGGACTCAAATTTGTGAACCTCAACTCATTAGAATACATATCGTCACCCCATTGCAAGAACTAGGTAACTCGATTTTTCAAGTTCTTGAAAAATGGACTGAAAATGTATTACCTATTCCATACCAGGGATGTTTAAAGTGCTTATCTTAATAAACTGCTTAATATGACTACAGATTATTATTATTACAGATATGATTAACAATTCATATGTATTTTTAGCTATTAAATAGCCAGGTATCACAAAAATTCTTTTTTGGAGTTACCTAGTTTTTGCAATGGGGTGATGATATATCAATAGAAAAAAGTTTCACTTTTGTCTCGCATGGATTCCACCACACACATATTTTGTTTATTTAATTCTGAATCCAAATAAAAATCGACCTTTTTACCTGAATTTTAAATTAAAACTAATATTAATATATCGCTTTTAACTGAAGAAAAAAATTACCATCGATGTTCCAAGTACTTATTTGTTAAGTAAGTAAAAGCTGAAAAGCATACATACCCTTGAGTGGGCACTGCAAGAAATTTTTAAATCTTTACGATTAATTTTTCCAAAATATCAATAATAAAAAGAAAAAAATGAAATTCTCTGAATATTCCAAAACCTTTTTTTGAAAGAGTTTTTCTTGAAATTGAGATCAAAAATAAAAAAGTATTCTTTAAGAAATCGTGACTGAAGATTCTTATATATTAAATAAGGAGATCTAACTTAGCTGGTGATCACAGAAAACATCTTCTTTGAATAATATAATTATTAAAGATAAGAGTAATATAATTATTTTAATATATTTTGCTATGATAAAAATAAACAAATTAACAGGAGTTTTAACAATTTCAATTAATTATTTTATTTTATTTCAAAACACGCTCATAATTATTTATAAATATTATTATAAATTAAAATTAGAAAATTTAATCAAATAATGGGAGAGAAAACGGAGTGAGGAATGAGGAGGATGGGAAACCAATCGACTTGATTGGGGAATAATGGAATTGAAATAATTATCGGAAAAGAGGTTTTTAAATCTAATTAGATTTTTCCTCTTATTAAAAACAAGGACTAAAGATGAATAAGGACACTCGATGGTGGAGAAGTAATCTCAGAAATCGAAGCAAAAATACAATGTATACATTAATTAATGTAAAATAATTGGTTTAATCAAATAATGAAGGAATTGGGGATGATGGAGATAAACCAATCGACTTGACTGGGAAATAATGGAATTGAAAATTAATCAAATAATGAGGAATTGGTGTTGGGGTGGACATTGATTCAATAATGGAATTGAAATAATGATCGGAAAAGAGGTTTTCTTTCTTTCATTAGTTTTTCCTCTTATTAAATATAATAACTGTTTGGCCTAATGACCTAATGTTCTCTGTAACAAGGTTATATTTTAATAAAAAAAAAAAAATATAATAACTAAAAGATGATCAAGGACATTCGATGGTGGAGAAGTAATCTCCGGAGTCGAAGCTCAAAAACAATGTATGCATAAATTCATGTAAAATAATTGGTTTAATCAAATAATGACGATTGGACGATCGGGGTGAATAATTATCGGAAAAGAGGTTTTTTTCTTTAATTAGTTTTTTCCTCTTATTAAAAACAAGGACTAAAAGATGATCAAAGACAGTCGATGGTGGAGAAGTAATCTCCGGAATCGAAGCTCAAAAACAATGTATGCATAAATTCATGTAAAATAATTGGTTTAATAACTTTAATCAAATAATTGAATTAATTAAGAAATTGGAATTGAAATAATTATCGGAAAAGAGATTTTTTTATTTAATTAGTTTTTTCCTCTTATTAAAAACAAGGACTAAAAGATGATCAAGGACATTCGATGGTGGAGAAGTAATCTCCGGAGTCGAAGCTCAAAAACAATGTATGCATAAATTCATGTAAAATAAATGGTTTAATAAAATTTATAAATTTATTAATCAAATGATTGGAATTGAGGATGAGACGATATATGGAATTGAAATAATTATCGGAAAAGGGTTTTTTTATTTAGTTAGTTTTTTCCTCTTATTAAAAACAAGGACTATAAAGATGATCAAGGACACTCGATGGTGGAGAAGTAATCTCCGGAGTCGAAGCTCAAATACAATGTATACAGTAATTCATGTAAAATAATTGGTTTAATAAAATTTATAAAAAAAAATATTATTAATCAAATAATTAATAAATTAGTAATTTATAGCCTTATATAATATAAGAATCAATAAGATATCATGTACGAGGTGTTAAGTCAAAATGTTCAGAAACAATCCATACATATAATTAATCAACCAAATTTTGATTTTGTATACATAATCAGTGAGCACCCCAGTAGTCTAAAAACGCAAATACTAACCACCTACATGATTTTAAATAATTTTATTAAATATTAAATATAAGATAGGTGCCAGGGTGTATGGTAAAGTCATCTGGATGGCCACATCAGAAGGTGCAATTTTTTTTAATATCAGTTCAAATTTTTCTAAGAGCTACTATGTTGTTATACTCGAATTCCCATTGGTCGATGTACTGCAATAAAGTGCCAACAGAATTCAGGGCCGTGTTGTGACTAATATTTTGATTTTCAAAAATGTTATTTATTTTATTGAAAGAAACGATTACAAAACCACTCTTCAATATATAATAAAATAATGAATAGAATTAAGTAAACTTTATTTTAAGAAAAAAAATCATTCTAATCATCGACTATTCAGATAACTATTTGAATGACTAAATTAACTGTATATGTTTTAAGCAATTGATCTACAAAATTGAGATTAATGTAAGAGGCTGTAATTAATTTCTTTTAAAGCTTCCACCTGGCCAAAGCCGTTAGTAGATGAAAAATCGTAGAGATAAAATTTACATAGCTCCTGGTAAATGATAGAATTAATGAATCCTCTGTATGCAAATTGATACCAGAGATTCCAAAAAGTTTGAAATAACTCAAATGAACGACAGTCTGGAGAACATGTCTACAAGGGACAATTAGGATGGAAAAGAAAATTACAAATTTTTATTTTTATTTGTAATAGCGTAGAAAAGTTGCGTTTAGTAGTAGAAAAAGATGAAAACAAAATATAAAAGTCATTGGAGCATGTCTTGAGGTGCAGGAATAACGATTTTTTTTTTTTTTTTTCGAGTGGTGGGGAAAATCCTTCATAGACGTTGTCCCGGACTCCTACCGTCTAAAAACCCCACCTCATGGGCCATGTATTCATCCGCTCCGGAACCACCTAAAGGCATAATTTCGGAGAGGAAGGCCATCAACAGTCATTCAAACCTTGTTTGTTAGTATCTCCTGCACATTTGAGCCACCGTTGTCCACTTTCTTTCGCTTTCCATCATGACCCTTAATTTATTATAGTTTGACAAGCCTTCACCTAGTTGTTGTTCAGCCATGGCCCTTTCTTCAATCCATCTAGTGCAACTAAATATCGTATGCTCCGGCGTGTCCGGGCCCCGACATTGAGCACAATTCTCGTCCTCCCGTTTGCCGATTTTGTAGAGATAGGAACCAAAGTTCCATGCTCCATGCTCACTAACCGCCTGTGTGAGGTAGAAACTTAGTTCTCCATGTGGACGATCGCACCATTCTTTGACGTCAGGGATCAGGCTTTACTCAGACTGATGATGTCAACTCATGTAATTGTAGAAATTATTTTAATTTGAAAAACCAAATTAAATAATATTCACTCTACATCACTTTTTCCCAATCTCTTTTGTGCCATGTTCTACCTAAGCCTTTCTAAAATTCTCATGCCCCCTACTTAAAATATACATAATATATCTATATTCTCTAAATGAATTATTATTTATAAAAATATAAATAAATAACTGTACTAATTAAAATGGTAAAAATGTAGTCTGAATTTGAACTTGATTATTTATTGATGCGCCTGTCTTTAGGCAACATATTGCTCGCACCAGAATGAAAGCTGCGTATGAACTAGGCGAGTCCAGTCGTTGATGGAATGCTCCATGTGATATCTGATTACACAATTAAAATCATTGCGTAAGTATGTGAAATGAAAAATATCAACAAGCAGCAGTCGATCGAGTTTCATTTCACGAATCATCGTTTCTTTTCATATGGTTTTTTGAACAATTTTTCATACTCTAGTTTTCGAATAGATCATTGAATATATATTTTTAATACGTCAACAAAATATTTTGATTTCAAATATTTCTGTTTAATATTTAATGGGATTTGAAAATAGGGCAAAATGTCCTTTTAGGTCATTTTAACCGATAATATCTCAAAACTTTCAAGTGTTGTCAAGAATCGGGAAATTGTATCAGCGTATAAAATTCTATTCGTATTCATATCCCGAGTCACCGGTCCGAGGTGGTGAATAGGTCATTCACTGTCACTGCTGCCCGACTGTGGAATTCATTACCATCATTCACCCGTTCATCTTCATCATCACTTATCTTCAATCGTGGTCTCTTGGCATGTATTCGCGGGGGCGGGTCTCGGGAGTGAGCGTCTCTTTTTTGGCGTCTCTCTTTTATGGTGTATCTTTTCCCTCCTGCTGGCTCTCTCACCTTCCTCTCAACTTCCTTTCGCTGGAGCTTTCTTTCTTTCTTTCTTTTTCGCACACACTTGTTTTTATTTTTCTCCTCTTTGTTTTATGTTAATTATTATTTTTTACTGCTCATATGAGGCAAACTGCCTCAGAGCATTGTGTAAAGTTAAATTGTATGAATTATGAATGAATAAATAAATAAATAAATAAAATTCTAATGGAATTCATTGTTAGGTTTACGGGGAGAAATTTTTGTTTAATTTTTGTAGGGTAGTGTTATTAATAAACGAATAAACATCTTTGGATAAGGTCCCTTTTCTCTGACCTAATGGAGCCTAATCTAATCTAACTAAGGAGCCTAACCTAATGGACCTGAAGATCTAATACTAGCTGGCTGAGAGAGCTCACTCCCGAACATCACCAAAGTTTATGGCAAGTTTGCAGTCTTAAAAGTTTTCACTTTTTCCTTCAATTTGTATTCAGGATTAATAATATTTGTTTAATATAATCCAATTTTTTACATTTTTGTAAAATTCTTCCTATTTCACTTATTTAAAACTTTCGGATAGAAAATTTTCTTTTCATCAATGAATTTTTTTAGAAGTTGGCAAATCGGAAATTAATTAATTAATTAATTAGACGATTTCACATAAGCAATTACATTCAATAAAAATTTCAATGATATAGGAAGAATCACTCTTGAAACGTTTGGTATTTATCAGACGTTTTATTCTTGATTTTATGTCAAGAACTGTATTTATTTTATATGTACAATAAACAATTAAGAAATTTTAAAAAATTATTTTTTTATTAACTAATAAGATTTTCCCTTTCTCTCTCGTATATTAATTTCTAATTAAGCTTAAAACAAACGCGTTATTAAATCAAATCGACAATCAACATACAACCAAATAAAAATAAAATATTTTTGTAAAGAAATGGATATCTATTTGAGAAAGAAAGATTGAATTTTTTCTCAAAATCCCTGTTCGTAATAATAAAATATATTGACTATATGTTAGTGATTATTTTTTATAAAAAAACAATCTTCAAGTGTTTAATAAAATCTCAAAATTTTCGGAAGAATTTCTCGTATTTATCAAAATAGAATTTGAAAAAAATTAAAAAAAAAAGTTGCTTTATGAATTGTATATAGAGCAACCAACATTCAGTTTGGAATTTAATAAACATAGAAGATTGCTTTAGAAAATGTATTTATTTAGACCAAGGCTGACCAACCCGTGGCCCGCGGGCCGCATCCGGCCCACCACTTCAATGAGTGTGGCCCAACATAAAATCATAAATTTCCTTAAAAGAATGAAATTTATATGGAGAGATAGATATATTTATTCCCTTTTTCGAAATATGAATGTACATTTGTACAATACGTGAAGCTTTTTTCAAGAATGAAATTCACTAAAAGCAAAATTATAAGCTCAACTATATAAGATAAAAAATAATTAAGTTTCGAATATTTAAAAATTCTTCTTCTCATATTTTCATTTTCTAAATATATTTATTATTTCAGTAATTTATATGCTACGACACTAACCAAGTCTATAGTTATATCATTCTAGTACAAGGAGACAAGGAATTGGGGTTTTCTAGAACAATCACAATTAATTGATAATTTTTCTCCCGGACTAAAACTTCTCAGGACTTGTCTTTTGGATCTTTACAGGTTCTTAGATATCAATAGATAATGGATAGTCAGAGATTATTATATCCGTGACCCTTGTAAAAAATAAATTATCCTTCCTCATATACTTCTTTAATCCCATTCGATCTAAACCTGGTCTGTCCAACCCGTGGCCCAATATAAAGTCATAAAATTTCTTAAAATATTGAGATTTATATGTAGCTACTAGAAAACACACAACAATTTCGCCTGATAATTTTTTTTTCTCTAAAATAAGAAATCTGAAAATCAACTGTGAAGTTTTCGAAAAATAAAAGTGCTAATTTTGAATTTTGAATCTAGAACGAGATTTCAAGATTTCGAAAAAAATATTCATCATTTTGGTCTATTTTCATTAGAAATAAATTTTCTGCTTGCAAACTTTCTGATTGAATGTTCTAGATCAACAATTAGATACCGATCTGAAAGTAAAATTGAATATTGTCTCTTTATTAGAATATTATATTAATTATTTAGTCAGGAAAAATATAAACAAATACTAATACATAATATTACTTCCTGCAAGTATATAGGTATTATTTACATTTACGTGAAGCTATTTTCAAGTATAAAATTTACAAAAAGTAAAATTAGAAGCTCACTATGAGCTAAAAAAATAATAAAGTTCTTATTTCTACATTTTTAACTATCCTTTTTGAATAACAAATATCAATAGAATTATAATATTTTATCCGCGACCCGAAACATTTTTATTTTCTTCAAATGTGTCCCGTGTAAGCCAGAAGGTTGGACACCCCTGATTCAGACAAATAAAAAAGTATTGTTATTATTTTCGAAAAATTAAAAAAAAAATTGTTGATATGAAAAGATGAGTTCCTTCGAGGGAGATAAACAAATTTGAAAAATTACCCTAGAAAAATGTGGGTCGATAGGATGAGGCACAGTGGAGAATAGGGTGCGCGCGCATCATGGGCGCTTGTTAGTGCCCCGGGGCTCGGTCCCGGAAAAAATTCTATCCCTTGAAAATGCCCCCGGATTTCCGAACCAGAGTACACCACGAACATCGACACTAAACTTAACTAGAAAAAGCGAGTCCATTGGTGAGTCGTCATGCATTCAGTAATTTCATGAAAACTGCATTTGAAAAGAGCTTAACCTAGAAACAAGCATGTGCAACAGGAATAGGGAAAACGAAGAAATGTAGTAGTTATTAAAAATAGAAATGAAATTCAAATTAAATTTTTCTATTACAACTACCCAAGGATACATCCTAATTGCTATAAGTAACCACATTCATTTAAATGACAATTAAAATATGTAAATAAATAAACAAATAAACAATGTATCAGTACCAATAGTAAGTAATTTTAATATACTACTTTTATTAAATTTCCTAAAACTATAAATATTTAGTTAGTATTAGATAACCTGTAATTAGTAGAGACCCTTATATAAGAAATTAATTTCGATATTTTTTTAAATTTACTTACATACCTATATTTTCAAAGTAATTAAAAATATTTAAATTGAAATTAGTTTCTTAATAAAAATATTATAGAAAAAATTTAATAAAATTTATCAAATATAATGGTGTAGGTAATTTTAGAAATTAATTGATTAGTTTTATTAAACATACATATATGTTGAAAAGATGGTTTTAAAATTGTGCGCTGTTTGCATACAATGTATACGTGTGTGTGTGTGTGTGTGTATTGATTACTATTTGGAGATTAACGCTACAACCAATAGGTGGAAGCACCATTGGCAATGCACTCACTACAAATAAGACATATAATTGCCTACCGATTAAACTTCTTTTTGATTCACCTTTTTTATGAATTTGTATTAATTTTCATTAATTTATAATTTATTTTTAATTTAAAATTTATTTTCTTTTTTTGTGAATAAAATACATTCCATTCTTTATAGAAACAATTAAACGCTTTAGGAGAATGCCTCAGAGACTTCTCCCTTTAGTAATGGAAAATTTGAAAAATAAGAAAATTTGAAAATAATTTCTTAATTGAGATAAGTGAACCGCGAAAGTTAAATAATTTATTCAATAATTTCTGACTGTTATTCTACACATCTAGAAATTAATTTTTCTGAGTTGGATATTGATGAGGCAGTCCAAAATTCAAAAAAAGAAGATAAATTAAACTCTCTTTTTATTAATAAACTGACGTTTCGGTTGCTTATTCCCTCTCTTCAGGGTAGAGAAAGGTCAGTGAAGGAAATTCAATGTGACATTCCCCTCTGTCTCCTCTCTCAGTGGCAGTAACAATATTATTGAGTATTATTAAAGTTGCTATAGGGAATTAAGGACTATATTTTTTATGCAGATAATTTATACCATATTTAATTGCCAACGTTTCGTCAACTTTGTTGTCTTCTTCAGGGCTCAAATATTTTACTTCCCTGCATATTTGTCATTTTTATAATTATTCTTTCTTAGTAAACATATCCAGGCAAGTCAACATCAATCAAATTAAATTGAAAGTTTTTGTGCCGCGGGTAGCAGAATTTTATATATTGAAGGAGACAATAAAAGAGTGTGTCTTCTGCTGGAATTATAAATTTTATTTATAACAAGACTATAGTTTCGAGGGGTTTGCCCTCTTCATCAATTCCTAACAATTCGTAATTTACCTATGTGGAAATTTCACTCTCCATTCATACATTAATTCCTGTAAATCAATTGTAAAATATTGATGAAGAGGGCAAAGCCGTCAAAACTACAGAAATTTATAAATCCAGAAGAAGACACACTCTTTTATTGTCTCTTTCAACATTAATCAGATTGTTGAAACGTTGGCAATAAAATATAAATTATCTGCATAAAATATACTGCTTATTTCCCTATAACAACTTTAATAATTTAATCGATAGACATAACTAATCAAAATAATTATATTATATAATATTTCATTCTCAGCAGAATTTACTAAACACTAAATTCTGCTAAGAATGAAATACGATATATTTTATTGTTACTGCCACTGAGAGAGGAGACAGGGGGAATGTCACATTGGATTTCCTTCACTGACCTTTCTAAAACCTGAAGAAGGAGGGAATAAGCCTCCGAAACGTCGGTTTATGAATAAAAAGAGAGCTTAAATTATCTTCTTTTTTTGAATTTTGACTGTTTCATCTATATCCACTCAATTCACTTATCAGTCCGTCTCCAAAAATTACTTCAATCTAATTAATTATTCTTTAAAAAATGGAAAATTAATAAATAATTTCTAGATATGTAAAATTAACAGTCGGAAATTATTGAAAAAATCATTTAATTTTAGCTTTTCACCTACTTATAAATAAAAATTAAAATGTTTAAATAAAGTAAATTAATCTAATTTCTTGATTGTTTTATTAAGTGAAATAAATACAATTCTTTATTGAGATTACTTTCAAAATGTCATGTTTTTTCAAATTTTGAAATGATAAAGGGAAAATTTGTCCAAAACGTTTTGAATTTTTATTTAATGTTCTTCGTTTTTATAAAGAATCATATTTATAAAATTTCATTTAATCAAACAATCAAGAAATTATTTTCAAATTATTATTTTTATTACTATTTAAAAAATTTATCAGATATTTATAAAATGTATTTTCATCAATTTATGAATAACGGGTGAACATCATAAATAAAATAAACTCGTAAGATCCGGCAGAGTATTTAGTTAATTGTGTGAACCTTTTTAGAAATGGATTATTCTAAAGATTCCCAAATACACCTTAATATTATTTTCTTTATATAGAATTTATTTTCTCAGCTAGAATAATTTTTAATGAATTAAACTTGTTTTCTCTTGTCTTCGATTAGCCCGGAAATCGGGAGTTTTATGTACTATTTACAAATCACTTCATCAATTTATAATTAACGGGTGAAAAAGCATAAATAAAATAAACTGGTAAGATACGACAGAGTATTTAGTTAATTGGGTGAACCTTTTCAGAAATGGATTATTCTAAAGATTCCCTAATCACATTAATATTATTTTCTTCATATAAAATTTATTTTCTCAGCTAGAATAATTTTTAATGAATTAAGCTAGTTTTGTCTTGTCTTCGATTAGCCCGGAAATCGGGAGTTTTATGTACTATTTACAAATAAATTCATCAATTTATGAATTACGGGAGAAAAAGCATAAATAAAATAAACTAGTAAGATACGACAGAGTATTTAGTTAATTGGGTGAAACGTTTGAGAAATGGATTATTCTAAAGATTCCCAAATCACCTTAATATTATTTTCATCATATACAATTTATTTTCTTGGCTAGAATAATTTTTAATGAATTAAACTTGTTTTCTCTTGTCTTCGATTAGTCCGGAAATCAGGAGTTTTATGTACTATTTACAAATCAATTCATCAATTTATGAATAACGGGTGAAAAAGCATAAAAAAATAAACTAGTAAGATACGACAGAGTATTTAGTTAATTGGGTGAACCGTTTGAGAAAAGGATTATTCTAAAGATTCCCAAATCACCTTAATATTATTTTGTTCATATAAAATTTATTTTCTCAGCTAGCATAATTTGTAATGAATTAAACTTGTTTTGTCTTGTCTTTGGCTTCCTTGAGCTGGGAGAGATATTAGTTGAGGGATTATTCTTCAATCCCTCTAATCGCACCCTTTTAAGTCAAATAATTATTCCCTTCAACTGCCCGTTGAAGCTATACAACTTTATTGTTTCATTTGCCACCAAATTATAATAAGTCCCTCTAATTATTTATTTATTTAATACAAAATGTACAGTGGAACATCAAAGTATTTAATTCATACAAAATCTTCAATTTGTTTTTTATTATTTGTTTTTCGTGATTAAAATCGTCTGTAAATGGAGAACATTTTTTCTCTCTATTTTTTGTTTCTAAATAACGATGAAGTTAGAAAATTCTGGATCCAAAATGTTTGTATTTCCATTACAAAGAACCGATTGTATTTTATGCTTTCTAGATTAACAGCTTGAAATTAAAAAATACTAAAAATTCAGAAAAAAGTGAATGAGATATGGTGTCGAACGGTTGAAGCTAAATGAGCTTGAAATTGGAGCAAAAGTCTAAGTTGCAAATTTGAACATTGGGTCAAGTGAAAACTTGTAAAATTTTAACAAATCACCAAAATATGCAATTTAATTTTTTTATTTAGAAGAAAGTTCGTTATGGTGTCAAAAAGTTTGTATTTCCAATACTATACTATCAACATGTTGGTAGGTACACATAGGCTTCCAGATTGAGTACGAAAGTTGAAAAATTTAAATTTAGAAGAAATTGTTTCGTTATTTGGTGATAGACTATTAATGAGCTAATAATTGGTACAAAAGTCTAATTCATTAATTCATTGTTCTTTTCTTTGAGTCAAGTTTCAGTTTTATAGCTGTTCACTGTCAAAAAAACAAATCTCAAATATTTGAAGAGTGTTGACTTATGAATTAAAAGCTAACATAAAATTATCTTTATTAATAAAAAATATTCAGACAAATTTCAGCTCATTATCAATAATCGTTCACGTGCTCCCAATATAACCCTGAAATTCTGAATTTTTTAACGAATTATTTATATTTATTTAAGAATAAAACATGTCAAAATTTTAAATGTTGGAAATTCTTCTTATTTTTGAGTAAATATATTTAAAAAAAAACTTGGTATATACAGGGTGGGTCATAAATATACAAAATGAAAAAAAAATAATTAGAAAAAACTGAATATATTTTTGAAAAGAACATAAAATAAATTTTTTCAAATGTGTTTTAAACATTATATCAGACAAAAAAAGGAAGGGGAGAGATCAAAAATGAAAATTCTAGCCCTTTCGACCAAACTCAGCCAAATTTTGTATACATTTGATGGACCCCCAGAAGGCTAGAAATTCAAAAACTAACTCCCCAAAATGGGGGCGGAGGAGTCAAAAATAAAAATTCTAGTCCTTTCGACGTATACAAAAATTTGGTTAGTTTTTGCATTTCTAGCCTTCTGAGGGTCCACAGAATATGTATACAAAATTTAGTTGAATTTGGTCGAAAGGGCTAAAATTTTCATTTTTGACCCCCCCCCCCACCTCCCTCTTTTTTAAATTTTTTTCATTTTTTTATACCTCTTAAAATTGTGGTAGATCTTTATGCCCCACCCTGTACATTTCAAATTTTTGAACTGAAAGTGTTGAAGGTGATTATCACAAAATCTAACCAGGTTTTTTGTTTTGTAAATATAATAATACAATCATTTTTTTGGTAGAACCGAACTTCCTATGAGTTTTCGTTTTTGAGTCATCTTGGATGTCCAGAACAATAAACAGAAACATTCACACTTGAAAAACATACCTACTTGGAAATGTTTTCGGACATATTTAAATGCGATAAGCAAAAGAAATGAATATTTTCGTGAAATCGCCCCGCCCGGCGAGCTTCGCAAACTTCATTTTACTTGTTAAAATAAAGATGAGAGAATAACAGCCCGACTCAATAGTAAGGTGGAAACTTTCAAGTGAATTTCAAATATTAATTCATTTTCTGTATATAATATATGTAAATGCTATATATAAACCTAAATAGAAATTGATGAACAATTCATGCGTTAAGGGAACAAAAGAGCAAGTGTAGTATTTAGCTATAACAGAGATGAGAACAAAGTTAAACACGAATTTATGATAATAGAATTGTATTAGTCGTGTTCATCAACGTTAAGTTATTATTCTTCGAAATGTGGAATTTACATACCTGAATATTATAAAGGTCTTATGTTGATGAAAGAAAAAATGCAATTCTTTCAAAATTAAGCTAGTTCTTTCACAAATGAAAAAATTCAAAAAGTCTTTGAAACTTGGAATATAAGTCATTAAAAGCATAAAAAACACTCTGTTAAAATTTGAAGACGATTTACCGCAACAAACATGAAATAATTGCAATTATAATTTTTAAGAAAAAAATAACACCGACTTCAAAAAAATTAAATGCAACAAATAAAATACACTAAAAGGTATAAAATAATTATTATCTTATTTAGTTACAACTAAACGACGAAATATTAATATGAAATTACTTTATGAAGTCGGTACCAAACATAAATATTTTATGAATTGCACTCGGCGGATCTTACTTAGTACGTTTAGCGTGTACGCTCGCTAATAGGTATAGTTTGTTTGGCACCGACTTCAAAAGTAATTTCATGTTAATATTTCGTCGTTTAGTTGTAACTAAATAATATAATAATTATTTTATACCATTTAGTGTATTTTATTTGTTGCATATAATTTTTATGAAGTAGGTTTTATTTTTCTCTAAAAATTATTTTTATTTTTCTCTTTTTAGTGATGTTATTAATAGTGACTTATGATAATACCTTGCATGCATCTCGTAAGAGAAGGGGTCGGGCGAATGAATCGGAAAATGATAATAAAATTCAATTCATAAATATAGAAATTCTCTCGAAACGTTTGAGGGTTTTAAATGAATGTTTTAATATTTTTTTATAAAAGATTTTATTTATTATAATTTCGATTATTTGGTCATAAGAATTGAAGATTTACGTTATTTCGTCGTTGACCATATCATCAGAACTTGACCAAATTAATATGGCACCATCCCTAAGATACCTCCTTTCCAATAAAAAAAGAATCATCGAAATCGGTTCATAAACAAAGAAGTTAGGCCTGAACAAACCTAACAAAAAAGGTCTAATACCAATGAAAAAAATGGGAGCGATCAGAAGCTAGACTGAACCCAATGAATTTTTTTTTCAAAATAGGTTCACAATTGGCGGAGATATGAGGTAACATAGGTCAAAAAAAAATTCATTTGAATAGAAAACCTCCTCCTTTTTTGAAGTCGGTTAGAAAATGAAATTTTTTACATATGGTAGATATGGTAGATTGGGAAAGGGTGGGAAAATGATCATTATTTAATTTTTTTTCATTGAAGGACTTTCACCATCTTGATGAAAAACTAATATTTGTTAGAATAATATATTTGGAGTAACTTAAAACAAAATTGAAATTATTTACTTCGTAGTTTTGATAAAACAAACAAACAAACAAACAAACAAACATGTTTGAGCGATTATTTTTAGTGGACGGGATATAAGAAGAATCGCTTGGAAACGATCCATTCATAAAGAGGATATAGTAGTGTGAAAAGTACAGCCACGTTAAAAAACATAACCTAAAACTTTAGTACCTTTCATAAGTATAGAGTGGTTTCAAGGCTAAAACTTTTTGTGTGGATTGTCGCGAAAGAACTACCTTAAAAGCCACATCTTAATATTATTATTATTATTTTTATTATTTTTATATTGATACAAGAAGTTGCACCAAAAAGATATAACCTCTGTAGCTCGCAGTGGACCCTTGTATCGTTGAAATAGGAAGAGATTTAGGGATTGGGTCGGAGTCGAAGGTATCTGTGGATATGGGTTTTGAAAGACTGAGAGTTCCAGTCTCTAGAAGTCATAGGGATAAACGAATTGGCGAATGCGTTTGTTCGGCTAGTGTCTAATATAAGGGAGTAGGGGTGTTGAATCTTATAAAATCGTGTATTTCTCACAAAGCCTTTGGAGGGATTATTGATTTTATCGCGTCGGAACAAAAGCCATGGTAATACAGGGTGGGGTATAAAGATCTACCACATTTTGAAGAGGTTTAAAAAAATGAAAAAATTTAACCAGAAAAAAACTGAATAAATTTTTGAAAAGAACATAAAATATTTTTTTTTAATATGTGTTTTAAACATTATATCAGACGAAAAAAATGGGGGGGCCTAAAGTGTAAATTATAGCCCTTTAAACCAAACTCAACCAAATTTTGTATACATATTCTGTGGATCCTTAGAAGCCTAGAAATGCAAAAACTAACCACCCGAAATGGGGGTGGGGTCAAAAATGAAAATTCTGAGTCCTTTTGACCAAACTATGTATATAAAATTTGGTTAGTTTTTGCATTTCTAGCTGTCTGGGAGTACACAGAATATGTATGCAAAATTTGGTTAAGTTTGGTCAAAAGGGCTAGAATTTTCATTTTTGACCCCCCCCCCCACACTTTTTTTCTGGCGTTTAAAACACATTAAAAAAAATTATTTTATGTTCTTTTCAAAAATATATTCAGTTTTTTTCTAGTTAATTTTTTTCATTTTTTTATACCTTTTCAAAATGTGGTAGATCTTTATCCCCCACCCTGTATAAGCGTGTGTGTTAAATTTTAGCTTTTATATATTTGCACGATTTTTTTAGAATTGTCGATGATTGGGACTTTTCGATCATCTTGTTATTAGGGCAGTCGACAAGTTTCAACTGGCTCAGCATAAATTTATAGGCCAATTACGGAAGCAAAGTGAAAATAGAGGTAAAAGTTATAAAGATTCGGTACTCTCGCTAGTTACTAATAAATTTAAATATATGGTAATATCTATGTGTATACTAAACTGTTGAAAATGTATTTTTTATTATAATTCTCTTTTAAAAGTTTTGAGTTGTTTGGATTAGACAGACAAACTATTAGCTTTTCTAGAATCTGAATATCACAAAAATTGTATTTTTAATAAAAACTCACATTTTAACTCTAAAAGTTTAATAATTAAATATGGAATGAGAATCCAATTTCTACATACAATAAAAGTTTTAATTTGTTTATAAAAATATACGCCGAATTTTGAAAAGGGGTAATCGAATTTATTAATTAGAATAACTTTTTCTCTCTTTTTTTTATGTAATTTACGCTTTTGTTGAAGCAAAAAGCTATACAAAAAGTCTACTCGTTTTAATATAGAAAATTTTAATATTTTTTCTTTTTCGTTCAAATTCTTTCAATCGTTCTTTTGAATACTTTTAATTCGTTTGGTAGAAGTTGATGAACAAAAATAAAAAAAAAAAACGATTTTTCTTCGTGCTCGAAAAGTTTATTATATGACAAAGTGTCTTACGTGCATTCTCGCTAATGTTCATGGTCTTTCGCTGCAAAAGTATACC
This sequence comes from Forficula auricularia, assembly GCA_024734495.1. NCBI lineage: Eukaryota > Metazoa > Arthropoda > Insecta > Dermaptera > Forficulidae > Forficula > Forficula auricularia. Next base: position 482,571 of record JALMQS010000618.1, read on the forward strand.
ATGATTACCTTAAGTGAAATATAGGAATGATGAAATGTATGAATAATGTATATATAAAAAAATTGTAAATCAAGGTTTTATTTTTAACAGAAAATCTGATACTTCCTCAATGATTTCATCAAGTAGATATCAAATTCAAATAAATAAATAATAATAAAATATTAGTAAAATGAAGCTGTTGAAGCTTGTATTTTTGAGATTAATTTGAATAAAATTTGAATTTTTATTTAAATCACACATAATTATTTATAATTATTTATTAAACACGAAGAAATAATACAATATATTCGTTTCGCTCAACTTATTCTGCGGGGAGATGGTGCGCAGGGTTGGAGGGCACGGGGTGGGGTCCGGGGTGGATGGGGTGCGGGGGTTGGGAACGGATGCATGGTGCGGGGGCGGGGGTGCTGGAAGAGTTTTGGGGGTGGGAGTGGGATGAGGGGGTTAGTGGGTTAGGGTGCGGTCAGTGTTGGGGTGGTGGTCTGGGGGCGGGGGTTGGGCATGGTGCGGGGGGTGTGGTGTGTTTCGGGGTGTGTGGTGGGTGGGAGTGGGGGGTGAGGGTGGGGTTCGAGGGCTGGGGGTCCAAGGGGCGTGCCACTTGGCTAGCAAGAAGAGCCGCCGAAGGCGAGCCTTAGCTAGTTTATATTATATTATTTGTTCGTGTTTAATAAATAATTATAATTAATTATGTGTGATTTAAATAAAAATTCAAATTTTAATAATAAAAATTTTTTTATTAATTATCTCGTAGGATTTATTTAAAAATCATTGCTCTCCGAGTGCACTAGATATCAATTGAATTGGAAACCTAAGTAAACTTAAATTCAGCACGGTGATGTTAGCATTTTCTTTTAATGCACAGTGGAGTTAGTTGAGCAGAAAATGTGAACATAAAATTAAATTAGGTTGGAGTTGGTGGTGTTTCACAAGGAGAAAAATTAAAATACAAAGATTTTAACCACCCCCTCAACACTAAATTATCTGTTTTCTACTCAATGTTCAATAGATTAGAAAACATTCCTTTAACCTTAGAACACTATAACCATGAATTAGCTATCATCCACAAAATAAGCGATAATAACAATTACCCCCGACACTTGATCGACAATATTCAGAAAAAGGTAATTTATAAAATAACAGCCCCCCTTTTATATTCCATCATCCCAACAAAAGAAAAAACTTTAAAAAACTTTATTTCCATTCTCCACTCAGCTACCCTATAGCTAATATGTTTCGCAAACTTAATATCACCCCCGCATTCTATAACAGAAACAACCTTTCATCCATATTGGTTAACAATAAAATCGATATAATAAAACCAACAACAATGAGCGGTGTATATAAATTGCAATGTAATGACTGTCAATCATTTTATATCGGGCAAACGGGCAGATCTTTCAATCAACGCCACGTTGAACATATGAGATCTCTTCGCAATCTACAGGTGAATAGTTTGAACCCAAATGCCCCCCCTCTTAGTTATACCTCGGCTTTTGCAGATCATTTGTTTGACCACAACCATTCACCTTCATCGACCAACCCCCTCCCTTTACATTTTATTCCAAAAAGTAGGAAATTGGATTTATTGGAGTCAGCTGAAATTAAAAAGGCCATACACCTTAATCAAAACATCTTGAACAATCAAACAGACATCAAAACTTCACCAATAATTGACATCTTAATCAATGATATTTAATTTGAATTGGAGTGCGATGAGGGTGTGTGGTGGGTTTATTTTTAATTTTATTTATTTTTTTTTTTTTTTTTAAATAGAAAATGAGAGATTAAATTTTCGCTATGCACCCTCATTGCATTCTATAGTTTATTGCCTTTCTTTATTACACATACATAATTTTCGGCAACTTTCAAATATAAATATCTTTTCTTTGTCCCAGCCCTTTGTCCCTACATCTGGTCAGTCGGCTTTCTAAAGCCATTCCTTCCTTCTGATAATTCTTTCATATTTACACTATGTCATAAATAACTGTCCATCATATTAAAATTAAAATAAATTCTGTTCAAAATATCATGTTATCTTTAGTCAATGTTCTCCTGACGATGAGTTAAGAGCTCGAAATATATAGAGTAAACTAAAAAAATCTTTGTATTTTAATTTTTCTCCTTGTGAAACACCACCAACTCCAACCTAATTTAATTTTAACAATGTTTCACTATAAACCAACACCGCGTTCCCTAAATTTTATTGTGAACATAAAGCTAAATATTTCTTTACATAGTAGTATATCGTGTGGTATATAAAAAAATTTGAAAAAGAAAAATTGAAATGGCAACTAAATATTCAAAAGAAGCAATATTTTATGCCTGAATTGTTATTCACGTTTGAATGATTTTTTCAAATGTTAAAATTTCATAAATCATATATACATATTCTTTTCAACTGTCAAATTGATTTTACAACATGAATGTTTTTTATTTTTTACTTTCCCTTATTTTCTCATTTGAATACCTTCACTCAATATATATTAAGAAACGTCTATATACACGTTACACGATAAAATCGATTATTTTTAACATTGAATTTTTCTCATTTTTACGCTCTTTAATTAACGACTCGTAAGTCAAAAGCACTTCAACAAACTTTGCGAACTTAAAGTAGAGTACAAAGAATCTATATTAAAAAAGTAAAAAAGTTTATTAATTAATCATTTGAAATCGGAATGAAATTATTGCGTGATGAGAAAATAAATTAATAACTAATAATTGGCGTTTAGTGTCCATCGCATGACTTTCATTTATCCAGCAGCAATAACAAATCGACATTAAAATATCATAGTTAAAAGTTACTTAAAAATAAAATTTATCTAATAAATTATATTTCTAAAAAATCAGGTACTGCTGGAGTCTTTGGAATAGAGCTCTCCACAGGATGCTGCATAAATACTTTTAAGGGGGTTCGTGATTGTTAATCATTTTTATAAGAAAATTCTCAAATTTTTACCATCGAATCATTGATCTATTAAATATTTATTCCCAAAATTTGAAGTTGATCGTCTGTCCTTTTACCGAGAAATAAATGATTGAAAATTGTCCTTTTAACATGGAAGTAAATAGACAGAGCTTTTAAAAGCTATAACTTCAAAACAAATTATACCATTCTCAACAAATTTATACAGATCAATAATTCAACTTTTATGAATAAAATGATACATTTTTCAATAGATTTGACAGTCTAGTTAATTAGTTATTCATAAATGTAAAAAAACGAAAAAAGCTATTTCCATGCAACAGAATATAACAAAAGCACAAGTGTAGAATTCAAACTCTATTTCTTGAAATCGTTTTTGTGTTAAATAAATGTTTTTATAATGAGAAAAAATTTATCTCAATATTCTTTTTATTACTTAATATTATCAAAACAACGATTTTTATTCGAAATGAACCTCATTTTTTTATTAGAAAATTTCGTATGCAGACGTTGTCACTCTACAGAAATACAAAAGATTTTTTCGAAGATCAACCATATAGATAAGTTGTCCCGAAGCTCCTTAAGTAATATCTTTTTCACATTTAGAAAAATATATAGTATGAAACTTAAAGTTCTTAATGTGTGGATTTGTTTAATCTGAAATTATCTCCTGGTTCACAACAAAATTTATTTTTATTCAATCACCTGTTAATAATTAGTTTAATTAAAACACTTTTCAAAATTTTTTCCGAATATTGAGCCCTGGCTATATAATCTACATATTTTGAAAAACATTTTTCATTATTTTTTAATCTAATAAATGAACACAGTTCTTGATAAAAACAAGCGTAAAATGTTTATTAAAAATAATTCAAACATTTCTGGAGAAAAAGATATACTTAGTCTATAGTTTTTTCGAAATGATAAGTCGTTTAAAATATGTCATTAAGAAAAATGAGCTGGGACAAAAGAATAAAGACCATATAAGAACCCAAACTAGCATTCTTTTACATGTAAATTATTAATTTAATTAAGAAAAACCAATCAAATTAAAGTTACCCGAAAATAAGAACATAATAGATCGATTTGTCGACCCAAAACCTCCCTAATCCGTGATTTTCATCGAAATCTTTAAAGCTGTTTTCGAGAAAACGATATAGGTATATACAGGGTGTCCCGTATCACAACGATAAACCGTGAACAGGAGATAGGTCAATTTATGAAGGTCCAGAACCCAAATTTTTTTAAGTCCCATAGTTTTCGAGTTTGGTAAATGGTAAAAATCGTTACCCTGCCCTAAATATCAAGATGCTGTGGCTACAAATTTACATATTTTATTATTATAATTTTTGTTACGCAATTCTGAATAATCCTGCTATTTACCAGAATTCAAGATAATCAAAATGGGACATAATTGATTAACATATTAAATAAAAAAGACTATCAAAACATGTTTTTAAAATAGCTAATTTTGCAAAAAAAAAATACAAATTTTTTTTTCTAAAGAAGCAAGTACAAAGTCCTGTACCATTTTGAAATCTCGACTAAATGGAAAATTTTTTAAATAACTTGCCATGTAAACTAACTAGACTTTTTTACGTAAAGATGATTCACAGTTAACTGATAAAATTTTTTAAAACATAAGTCTGGCAAAAATATTTTTTTTCTCGAAAAGTATATTATGTACATACTTATGGGTTTATTTTGAATTCTGGTCAATAGCAGGATTATTCAGAATTGCGTAACAAAAATTAGAATAATAAAATATGTAAATTTGTAGCCACATCAGCTTGATATTTAGGGCAGGATAGCGATTTTCACCATTTTCAAAAAATTTCTATAACTCAAAAACTATGAGACTTTTATTTAAAAAAAATATTTAGGTTCTGGACCGTCAACTGGCTTATCTCCTGTTCACGGTTTATCGTTGTGATAGCTTATATAATAAGATTAATTCTAATATGTTTAAATTATTAAAAATCTCCTAATTTATGTCTCTAGCAGTCTTAAATATTTCCAATGTAAGATTATATACTGGGAGTGAGATTGTTCTCAGATTAGGATTATTCCAGAGAATTCCTATTTATCTTTATTAAATTCTTTCTTTGTATAATACTATAATTGTAGTTTCTCAGCCATAATAATTTTAATTGGTTTAAAACTCGTCTGGGCTTGTTTCCGACATTTCTGAGTTGGGAGAAATAGCAGACGAGGGATTATTCTTCAATCCTTTTAATCCCATATTTTTAGACCAAATTATTCCCTTCGCTTGCCCTTTGAAATTATACAACCATATTGTTTCATTAGTAGAAAATCAACCCGCCCGTCAAATTAAAAAAAATATTTATTTATTTAATATAAAGTGTACTAAGTAAATTCAAGACAGAAAAACAAAACAAAATTTTAATTTATATATACCCTTGGTGGGTCTCCATAATATTAAATTCATCTACAATTTTCAAATTCTTATTTTACTTGTTTTTCCTGTTCTATAGTTTCAAAGACTTGGCCCTGTATTATCAGTCTTTGTAATTACACAAATTTTATCTGTTATTTCTCATGGGCTCATTTACCCGATTTTATATAATACTAGCTGCAAGGCCCGCCTTCGGCGGCCCTCTTGCTAGCCAGGCGGAACCCCCAACCCACGAACCCCACCCTCATACCCCACTCCCCCCGAACCCCACCAAACACCACCCCCGCACCATGCACCCCCAGCCCCGGTACCACCCCACTACGCCTCTTGACCCACCCCACCATCCCCCGGACCATGCCCTCGCTCACCACCACCGCACCACCACCCCGGACCCCACTACGCCTCTGGACCCTCATCTGAGCCTCCCCCATTACGCCTCTGGACCTATACCTTCCACTCCACCCTGCACCCCCGGACCCCACCCCATGCCCTCCACTCCCGCACCCCACCCGCGCACCCAGTTTTTTTTTATTTCTAGCCTTCTACGTAGTGACCCAAAGATTATGTATACAAAATTTGCTTAAGTTGACTCTAAGGGTAAGAATTTTCATTTTTTTAACCCCCCCTCGTTTTGGGTGGTTAGTTTTTGAATTTCTAGCCTTCAAGTGACCCACAAATTATGTATACAAAATTTGGTTAAGTTGGCTCTAAGGGTAAGAACTTTCATATTTTGACCCTCCCCCCTCCCGTTTTTGGGGGAATTTTCTTAAATAAAAGTTGTCAGAAATCACATTCCCTACAACTTTGCTCATAATAAAATTTGCCGTAGAGTTAATAGTCTAGGAGTTATTTGATAATTTTCATTCGTGCGCCCCCCAAACCCCCTTCTGGGGTCAAAATATCAAAACGTTATATAGCTAAAAACGTAAGTTAGAAGACATCGGATGTAAATATGAAATTTCATAATAATCCCTTCAGACGTTTTTACGTGAATCGTGATCAACTTTTTGGAAACGACGGAAACATACAGACAGACAGACATACTGACAGGAATTTTGTTGAGGGTGTTTTCGTTCATAACTTTGCTGAAACGTGTGCAACCAAAATTTGGCGTGATTTGGAGCAATGTACAGACAAAACCTTAATTATATATATATAGTTAGAACATTGGTTTTGTTGTTATAACAAACTAACCACATAAATAACGGTCGTTGATGAGAAATAATAGATACAATATTTATAATTAAAAAGACTGTTGAAGAAGGTCAATCCTTCGAAGTACAGTCACGTTAAAAAACATAACCTAATATTTTAGCACCGTTCATATGTATAAGAGTGGTTACGAGGCTAAAACTTTTTGTGGGATTGTCTCGAAAGAACTACTTTAATCTATTGGAATAATGAAAGTAACAATATACCGAAATATTGATTTTCAAGTTTGAATAAAAACGACCACGAAGAAGATAGATAAGCAGTTTGATCGTGACGTAATCATTTGCTCTGAGAGTGGGAGGAGCCATTGAACTTTTCAATGAAACAAAAATAAAGATTTTCATAGGCAGGAAGATTCTAAGTCACGAAGTTTTAACTTTGTTTACGAATCGACCCGAAACTTTCGACAGTAGACTTAACTATATTCGAGTTGTTTATATTAGAAAAGCCTGTTAAAAAATCATTTTTCATTTTATAAATCGAAACTTAAAAAAATGCATTAAGAATTCAAAAGAATTCACTAAAATAAAATATAAATTATATTTAAAAAGTTTTGAAGAAAACTTATCAAAGTCAAAGAATTTTTAAAAACATTTTGCTAACGGCTGTCGGAACTGACGTCACAAGAAAGGGAGAGGGTGTTTCAATCAAAGAGGGTGTCAATGACATCATAAAAATATGTTTTTCATTTTTTGACCAACTGTGAGACAAAACCTTCAAAGCAGGTCGTATATTAATTAAGCCTACATATAAATAATATAATATATAAATTTCAAGTTGATATTCTAATTAGTTTGTGAGCTACAATGCTATCACAGAGAGACAGACAGTCATATAGACATTGTAGCGACACTAATGGGTCTTGTTTAATTTTTAAACGGAACCCTACAAATGAAATTGAGTTGTTTAATGAGAGTTAGAGATTAGAGTTTACTCGGGATCGAATCTCCTCTTAGACAGAATAATTTTAATCTTTTTCAAAAATACAAGACCCCTCTCTAGACTAGGTGAAGACAATTGGAAACCACCCTGTAAAAAATTTTCCCAAGAAAATTACATTGGAGATGATACTCTCCATAGTAATCGCTTACGCTGGGAATCGAGTATGGCGCTTGAAGAAGAAGTGTATTAATAATAATAATAAATATTATTAAAAAAAACTGATTATTCTTTTTTGCTGTTAAATAAAAACAAAAAGCTTTTTTCTCATGAGTTTTTTATTTCAAATGGTGGATTAAATAAATCCAAATATTTCGTAAACTTTACAGTCTTCTTTCTTCAGTGGATTTTGGAGCAAAATACAATCGGTATTAGTTAAAGTTTAGAATTGTTTTTGTTATAAAATTATAATCGTAAACTTTAACTAACACCTATTGTATTTTGCACCAAGGTCCACTGAAGAAGGAAGACTGTAATGTTTCGATTAATTTAAACCACCATTTGAATTAAAAAACTGCTGAGAAAAAGCTTTTTCTATTTATTTAACACCTATAAGAATACTCAGCACCAGTGGCGAACTAAGCTTATGCGCGGACATAGGCATACGAAAATTTGCGGACATTTAATTCTAAGAGACATTTATATATATATATATGTGTGTGTGTGTGTGTGTGTGTGTGTGTGTAAACATATATAATAGGATTTGGTGGACGGGCTTTTGATCAGAGAGAGAAAATTCAAGATTCTTTAGTTTGCGGAGTTTAACAGAAAAATGTTTTTATTTTAATATAATTTATTTTAAATAGGGTAAACAATTATTTTTATGGAGAATTGTTTGACGGATTTAACAAAACAAAAATTACATTGATAGATTGCTCGTGAAGCAAGCTAATATAAAGCGTAATAATAATAAGAAGAACATAAAATAGCATTTAAAATTTTTTTCGTACTTTCATGTCTGCGAAATTTTGATTTATGCTATCATGGTTCAGTGAAACAGTAATTTCTGATTCAATGCATAGATCGAACTGCTAAAGCATCCAATCTAGTTATCCAATCTAGTCTATCTTCAGTTGTATTTCTAACATAGTCTTTTATTCTTTTCAGTTTGCTAAAGCTCCTTTCTGCGGAACAATTTGTTGCCGGCATACACAAACATATTTTAAATACTAGGTTCATATTCGGATATATGGCATCTAATTTCAGATCAATAAACCACTTATATAGTTTCCGAATTGTTACACTTTTCGGGAAATCAAGGTCTTTTTTCTCCTTTTTTGCCATATTACACTTCTTCTACATATAGAACCAGGGATTCATAATATTTCATTACTTGGAGAACATTTGTATCAACAGCTTGCAATGCTATGCTGACTTTATTGAACTTCTTGAGTATGAATCCCCAGAAGGCAGTAAGAAAAGCAGTTTCATATTTTTCGAGTTGTCTTTTAAGACCATCAGCTTTGCTCCGAACATCTGATTTTAAATTTTTATTGTTTTTAACATCAGTTAAACACTGAAAAACAGCATTCCAAGATCGTGCCAGACTTTCACACGCCTCACTTCTAGAAGACCACCTTGTTTGCGACAAGGATTTTAACGCCTTCGCTTTGGATTTTTGTTTTTGCCCCTGTTCTTCCTTCTTAACTTGAGTGACTTGGCGTTGGTAATGTTGTAATTCTTCCCAGCGGCCTGTAGATCGTGAGAAAAAATTATACAACTCTTGTAGAAAATCAAAAAATGCAATAGCTACTGGAGAGCATTTAGCTGCATTTTCGCCAATTAAATTCAAGGAGTGTGCTGCGCAGGGGGTGAAGTACGCAAAAGGGCTAACACCTCGATTTTCTGTTCCGTCACCAGCCTGAAGAAGACTTTGTAGGCCATTGTACTTTCCGGACATGTTGCTCGCATTGTCATATGATTGGCCACGGCAATCACGCATATTTAAATTATATTTATTGGCCATTGTCACTATAGCCTGAAGTATCTCTTTAGACTTGTGGCCGGCATTAGCAAGAAATCCAATAAAACGCTCGACTGGTGTCCCATCTTCTCCAACATAGCGAAAAACTACACTTAACTGGTCGCAATGTGACACATCAGGAGTCGAATCAACGATGATTGAGAAATATTTTGCCCTTTTTATATCATCAATTATGTTCTTGAGAACAAGATCAGCCATAAGTCCTATGAGCTCTTCGTATGTAGTGTTTGAAAGATAATTTACTTTGCCAGAACCTTTTCCCCCAAAACGTGCTACATGGTCAGCCATAAAAGGGTCAAATTCCGCTAGTAGTTCAACGCACATTAAAAAATTTCCATTACTGGGATTGTTCAATTTTCCACTATGGCCTCGTAATGACTTACCTCGGGATGTTAATTTAATGATAATAGCAACAACACGCTTAAGAACATTTTTCCAATAAGTTATTTCAGCATTAACTTGGCAAGCTATATCCTGGTCAATTTTTCCCAACTCTTTACCTCGGATTGCGAAATTTAATGAACAATTCATGTGTTCTTTACCCCCTTCATGTTCTTTCATTCTTGTAGAAGCATTCTTCCAGTCAGAAAACCCCTCTTTTCTACCAAATTGAGTGCAATCATTTATGAAGAGAAGGCAAGGACCACAGAAAACATTACCAGTTTTCTCTGAATAAACCACCCAATCGCGATTTACAAACTGCCCATTGGACAATTTTCGTTGAAACATTGACTCGGTACAAAAACGCTGCACTATATTTTTATCTTCACCAGGTGCCGTTTGATAAATTTTCCTACTTTTTTCAAAGTCATATTTCTTTCTTGGTAGTCCACGAAAAGCGAAGTAATCACGAGTAACTTCATTAATTTTCCATTCACTGGGGTCTTCACTGATGATTAAGTCAGGCACTTCGGTGTTTTGACTTTTAAGTACCTGGAACACCATCGGTAATTTTTTGTTTTAGTTAAAATTGAAATATCAATTAAATTGAAAGTTTTAGCCGAGAGTAGCAGAATTTTTTATTTTAAATGTTTCTGGAGGAGATTTTTAACAAAATCTTCAAGATAATTTTTGTTTCTATTTATGTATCTAATAACCTTGGTATGTATGTATTATGTAACTATCTATCTATCTAGCAATGTAATTTTAAAAAATTTATTTTTATTAACATTTATATAAACAATTTTTGCTCGTTTAATAAGAGTAGATAGATAGATAGATAACTGGAATAGGTTCTACACTCACCTCAGAAGAATGAGACAGGGATTGGCTATTAACTTTGCACTCGTCAGCTGACGTGTTAACACTTATTTTTTTAATGCAATCGAATGCAAGAAGGGGTGCACCAGTAAAGATGTAGCCCCTATGGATCTCGAAAGACCCTTGCATTACCGAAGAGAAGGGAAAGTTGATTAAGTGAGAGGGTGTAGACGTAGGTGTCTATGCACCCTGGTTTTGAAGGTTTGAAGATCATAGGTGCTGGGAAAGATAGAGGCTGGGAGAGAGTTCCAGTTCCTTGAAGTCATGGGGATATATGTATTCGCGAATGAAGTGGTCCGGCACTTTTCCAATTTGACCGCGAAAGAGTGTTGGGAGTCGGCAAAACGTGTGCTGCGTGCAAAGCATGCTTTGGGGGAAATTATTGATTTTATCTCATCAGAGCACCAGCACTTATCGTCAGCGTTGTTCGAATGCGGTTTTAGACTTGATAAGTTTTTCATTTTAGCATATTTAACTATGTCGACAAAACAATATGTAAGATATTTATAGTAAACATTCCCAGTTGTACTCCAAATGTTTGAATTTTAAATTTTCTCCTCTATGAGGCGACTCTCCTGAGAGTATCATTAAATAAATAAAACATTATTTGGTTAAAATACTTGAATAGCTGTAGGTATTAGTTTCATAATTTTAAATAGACATCACCATATTAATTTGGTCAAGTTCTGATCAATGACAAAATAACGGAAATCTCCAATTCTTATGAGAAAATAATCGAAATTATAATAAATAAAATCTTTGATGAAATAAAAGATGGTAAATTAAAAAAGCAACAAATTTATTCTTTAAGAGTATATGTCAATGTCAGTATAACAGGAGCTGGATTATGTAATATAATCTAATTCGAATATTTGAGTTTGAAAAGAAAATTGAATTTTAAAAAATTAGTGAATGTTTTTGGCAAATGAATTGCATTGACATTTTCTTGACAGGCATAACAACGGGAAAAGGGTTAGGACGTGTTCGTATTAGCATTTGGTTAGAGCAGAGATCTGAATTGAGAAAAAAAATAATAAAAACTCAAAAATCAAATAAAATGCATTAAAATGTATAAAATAATTATCTTATTTAGTTACAAATAAACGATGAAATTGTTAGATGAAATTACTTTTTGAAGTCGGTGCCAAACAAACTATATGAGCTAGGTTACGCGATGTTGTCTTCATTACCTGCCAAACGTAGTAAGATCCGTCGAGTGCAATTCATAAAATGTAAATGTTTGGCACCGACATCAAAAATTAATTTCATGTAACAATTTAATCGTTTAGTTGTAACTAAATAAGATATTTATTTTATAACTTTTAGTGCATTTTATATTAATTTTAATAGATGAATATTTGAAGAGAAGAAATTCGCTATTTGTTTTGATATTAAGGAAAAAAATTTACTTTATACACCCTCGGGAAAAATTAAAGTGAATGCAAAGGGTCTCCCGTGTGGTCTCAATTTAAGACGAAATTCGCTATTTGTTTTGATAAAAAGGGAAAAAAATACTTTATACACCTTCGAAATAAATTAAATTGAATGCAAAGGGTCTCTGTCTCAATCTTGGATTTTTATAGAAAAATTAAATATTAATTTCAAAGAAATTTTTATTAATTTTAATTGATGAGTATTTTAGAGAAGAAATTCGCTATTTGTATTGATAATGAATGCAACAACTAAAATAATAAGAACTCAAAAATCAAATGAAATGCACTAAAAGTATGAAATAATTATCTTATTTAATTAGAACTAAACGATCAAATTGTTACATGAAATCACTTTTTGAAGTCGGTTCCAAACATATACATTTTATGAATCAAACTCGACGGATTTTACTTAGTACGATTGGCGGGTACCCTCGCTTATATAGTTTGTTTGGCACCGACTTCAAAATGGTGTTTTCATGTAACAATTTCATAGTTTAGTTGTAACTAAATAAGATAATTATTTTATACCTTTTAATGCATTTTATTTTATTTTTTAGTTCTTATTATTTTAGTGGTTGTATTTAATTTTTTTGAAGTCGGTTTTTTTCTTAAAAATTATTTTTATTTTTCTCTTTTTAGTGATGTTAAGAATAGTGTCTTATGATAATACCTTGCATGCATATCGTAAGAGAAAGATTCGAGCGATGGAATCAGAAATTGATAATAAATAATAAATTTTATTGAACCAATTATTTTACATGCATTAGCGCATACATTTTAAAATCAGAAATTGATAATAAAATTCAATTCATTAATAGACAAATTATCTCGAAACGTTAACGAGTTTTAAATGAACGTTTTAAGATTGTTTCATCACGGCTGAAACTATTTTCATTAAAAAAATTGAGCGAAGCCATAGCATTTCGGTCTACAAAAAAGCTCTAATAAGTGAACATCGAAAAAATTATATTTTTTGAGATAATAATTGTTTTGTCAAAATGTCTGCTAGTTAGTTAGTCTGTCCGTTAGTCTGTTAGTTAGTCCGTGCGTTACCAAATTTTTGTCTACTAGCTATCAAAACCAAATTCCACACGTAGTTTTGGTCCATTGAGATTAAGAGCTGATTAGATTTTGGTGCATATCGACCCAAAATTAAGGGGGGTGGAGGGGGGCTTTAAAAATGAAAATCTTGGTCATTTACCAAATTCAACCAAATTTTGTATACATAATCAGTGGAACCCAAGAAGTCTAAAAATGTAAAAACTAACCGCCTAAAATGGGGGGAGGGTCTTGTACTAAACTCAACCTAATTTTGTATACATAATCAGTGGGCCCCTAGGAGTCTAAAAATGCAAAAGCTAACCCCCATCCCCTACATGGTTATAAATAATTTTATTAAATATTAAATATAAGTGATGGGCCAGGTTGTATGGCAAAGTCAAGTGGATGGCCACATCAGAACACGTCAGCTTATTCGTGAAGATAGAGAGCAGGAACTTCAAAAGTGTCCGCCTCCCTGGTGTAATGGTCAGCATCTCTGGCTGGCAACCCGGAGGTCTCGGGTTCGATTCCCGGCTATACCCAGACATTTTTTCTGTAAGTATAGGGTCTGGTAATAAAAATTAAGTGGGAGATAAATTTAACCTAATTTATCGCGCGGAGAATTTACCACTGCTCGAAGCCCTTAAAAAACTTAGTAAATTGGATTGTATCTAACTTTCTGAGATTTGGCTCGTGATTCCGGCTTCTTTCCTTCTACTCTGTTCTTTTCACGATGGAGGGGCCATCCGATACAGGCCTTTAGGGGATGCACCTTCTGGTGTATCTTCTTCTCACATCAATATCATTAAAAAAAGCCTAAGCTTCAAAGTACTGAATCACAAAATTCTGCCTAAGTTAAGTAGCTTGTGGAACTGCACTCTGGAGTAGGTGACCCTCTTCAGATAGCAAAGGGCTGTTGCCATATTTTCAGCATAGCATTCCTAATGACTAAAATTTAAAAAATATAAATTTTTAAATTTTATTATATATTTTATATATCACCTCCAACCTACACCATTCTCCCTGTACAAACTTCCTAAAGCCAGTCCGTATTCTACTGAAATCGATTGGGAAAGAAATGAGACACTTAAAGTTGCGTTACTCGGGAAATTCATCCGTTAAACGTCATAAGAATCTATAAATTAAAGCAAAAAGCTCTTAATTTCCAGATAAATTGCATAGGGCTAAATAATCCCTATTTGTACATTTTAAATAATAATGATGCCCTAATTTAGCCAATACATTAGCATTTGAATGGCTTATTTGACCATCTTTGACACTCAGTTTGTAATAAAAAATGTATTTTATTAAATGCTGATTATTTTATTCGAGAAATTAGTTAAGTTTAAATATATTTTGTGTCAGGTCAATAACATAGATCGTTAGTCTTTCATTATTTTTGTTAAAATTTTATTCGCTTTCGATACTTCGCCATATTAAGTAGTGAACATACTAAGCTCGATGTACACATTTTATATGTTATATATAATTTTGTTTTTGATAATACACAACCACTCTGTCTGCACATTACGTATTGAGTTTGTAAATATTGTAAAAACTATTTTTTTTATAATTTATTATGTTTTTGTATTTATATTCATATATTTTATGCTCATTACAACTCATTAGAACTGAAGATGGCATTATTTAATTAAAGCCGAAACTGTTTTCTATAATTGGGAGTTTTTTATTCGACAGGGTCTTTCTTTACTGGCTGAATTCCTTCTTTTTTAATCTATAAATTTTTGGACAGCCATCTCTCCTTCATCAATGTTCTGAAGAATTTATACCCTTGAAAATATAAAGTGAAGCTGGCCGATATAATTGGTGAGTGATAAAGATAATAGTGAAAAGGAGGCGGTTGGTGTGATCAATTACGTCATATTTTTTGTGTAAGCTATTTTTGGTATAAACTAGTTAAATAAATACTGAATATTTTGATGAAACATTAAGTTTCTGGCCAAAAATAACATCTTCATGGTTAATTCCCGAGCTTAGGATCAGTTATTAGATAATCTTAAAAGTAGGCGGTTTGTTTGCTCAATTAAGCCATATTTTTTGTGTAATCTACTTTTGGTATAAACCAGTTAAATAAATACTGAATATTTTGATGCAACATTAAGTTTCTGACCAAAAATAAGATCTTCATTGTTAATTCCCGAGCTTAGAATCAGTTATTAGATAATCTTCAGGATTCTAAGCTTTAAATACTATATATGTACAATCTGCATCCCAGCTCTATGTGTTTAGTCCCTATACAGAGCTTATCAAAACGTCTTCGTGCTCGAAAAGTTTATTATATGACAAAGTGTCTTACGTGCATTCTCGCTAATGTTCATGGTCTTTCGCTGCAAAGTATACCATGATTACCTTAAGTGAAATATAGGAATGATGAAATGTATGAATAATGTATATATAAAAAAATTGTAAAGGTTTTATTTTTAACAGAAAATCTGATACTTCCTCAATGTTTTCATCATGTAGATATACAAATTCAAATAAATAAATAATAATAAAATATTAGTAAAATGAAGCTGTTGAAGCTTTTATTTTTGAGATTAATTTGAATAAAATTTGAATTTTTATTTAAATCACACATAATTATTTATAATTATTTATTAAACACGAAGAAATAATACAATATATTCGTTTCTGCTCAACTTATTTTGCGGGGAGATGGTGCGCAGGGTTGGAGGGCACGGGGTGGGGTCCGGGTTTGATGGGGTGCGGGGATTGGGAACGGATGCATGGTGCGGGTGCTGGAAGAGTTTTGGGGGTGGGAGTGGGATGAGGGGGGTTAGTGGGTTAGGGTGCGGAATGGAGTGTTGGGGTGGTGGTCTGGGGGCGGGGGTTGGGCATGGTGCGGGGGGTGGGGTGTGTTTCGGGGTGTGTGGTGGGTGGGAGTGGGGGGTGAGGGTGGGGTTCGAGGGCTGGGGGTCCAAGGGGCGTGCCACTTGGCTAGCAAGAGAGCCGCCGAAGGCGGGCCTTTTAGCTAGTTTATATTATATTATTTGTTCGTGTTTAATAAATAATTATAATTAATTATGTGTGATTTAAATAAAAATTCAAATTTTAATAATAAAATTTTTTTTTATTAATTATCTCGTAGGATTTATTTAAAAATCATTGCTCTCCGAGTGCACTAGATATCAATTGAATTGGAAACCTAAATAAACTTAAATTCAGCACGGTGATGTTAGCATTTTCTTTTAATGCACAGTGGAGTTAGTTAAGCAGAAAATGTGAACATAAAGCTAAATATTTCTTTACATAGTAGTATATCGTGTGGTATATAAAAAATTTGAAAAAGAAAAATTGAAATGGCAACTAAATATTCAAAGAAGCAATATTTTATGCCTGAATTGTTATTCACGTTTGAATGATTTTTTCAAATGTTAAAATTTCATAAATCATATATACATATTCTTTTCAACTGTCAAATTGATTTTACAACATGAATGTTTTTTATTTTTTACTTTCCCTTATTTTCTCATTTGAATACCTTCACTCAATATATATTAAGAAACGTCTATATACACGATAAAATCGTTATTTTTAACATTGAATTTTTCTCATTTTTACGCTCTTTAATTAACGACTCGTAAGTCAAAAGCACTTCAACAAACTTTGCGAACTTAAAGTAGAGTACAAAGAATCTATATTAAAAAAGTAAAAAAGTTTATTAATTAATCATTTGAAATCGGAATGAAATTATTGCGTGATGAGAAAATAAATTAATAACTAATAATTGGCGTTTAGTGTCCATCGCATGACTTTCATTTATCCAGCAGCAATAACAAATCGACATTAAAATATCATAGTTAAAAGTTACTTAAAAATAAAATTTATCTAATAAATTATATTTCTAAAAAATCAGGTACTGCTGGAGTCTTTGGAATAGAGCTCTCCACAGGATGCTGCATAAATACTTTTAAGGGGGTTCGTGATTGTTAATCATTTTTATAAGAAAATTCTCAAATTTTTACCATCGAATCATTGATCTATTAAATATTTATTCCCAAAATTTGAAGTTGATCGTCTGTCCTTTTACCGAGAAATAAATGATTGAAAATTGTCCTTTTAACATGGAAGTAAATAGACAGAGCTTTTAAAAGCTATAACTTCAAAACAAATTATACCATTCTCAACAAATTTATACAGATCAATAATTCAACTTTTATGAATAAAATGATACATTTTTCAATAGATTTGACAGTCTAGTTAATTAGTTATTCATAAATGTAAAAAAAAAACGAAAAAAGCTATTTCCATGCAACAGAATATAACAAAAGCACAAGTGTAGAATTCAAACTCTATTTCTTGAAATCGTTTTTGTGTTAAATAAATGTTTTTATAATGAGAAAAAATGTTATCTCAATATTCTTTTTATTACTTAATATTATCAAAACAACGATTTTTATTCGAAATGAACCTCATTTTTTTATTAGAAAATTTCGTATGCAGACGTTGTCACTCTACAGAAATACAAAAGATTTTTTCGAAGATCAACCATATAGATAAGTTGTCCCGAAGCTCCTTAAGTAATATCTTTTTCACATTTAGAAAAATATATAGTATGAAACTTAAAGTTCTTAATGTGTGGATTTGTTTAATCTGAAATTATCTCCTGGTTCACAACAAAATTTATTTTTATTCAATCACCTGTTAATAATTAGTTTAATTAAAACACTTTTCAAAATTTTTTCCGAATATTGAGCCCTGGCTATATAATCTACATATTTTGAAAAACATTTTTCATTATTTTTTAATCTAATAAATGAACACAGTTCTTGATAAAAACAAGCGTAAAATGTTTATTAAAAATAATTCAAACATTTCTGGAGAAAAAGATATACTTAGTTTATAGTTTTTTCGAAATGATAAGTCGTTTAAAAAATGTCATTAAGAAAAATGAGCTGGGACAAAAGAATAAAGACCATATAAGAACCCAAACTAGCATTCTTTTACTTGTAAATTATTAATTTAATTAAGAAAAACCAATCAAATTAAAGTTACCTGAAGATAACATAATAGATCGATTTGTCGACCCAAAACCTCCCTAATCCGTGATTTTCATCGAAATCTTTAAAGCTGTTTTCGAGAAAACGATATAGGTATATACAGGGTGCCCCGTATCACAACGATAAACCGTGAACAGGAGATAGGTCAATTTATGAAGGTCCAGAACCCAAATTTTTTTAATAAGTCCCATAGTTTTCGAGTTTGGTAAATGGTAAAAATCGTTACCCTGCCCTAAATATCAAGATGCTGTTGCTACAAATTTACATATTTTATTTTAAAGTAATGGAAGGCAGCCCAGAGGTAGTGAGGAAAGAAAAAATTAACACATATAAAATAAGGTGTAATTTATTGGAATCCTTCCTCCTTTCCTTTCAAACCGACGTTTCGGAGAATTTTTCCCTCCTTCTTCAGGGTTTCAAAGGGTCAATGAATGAAACAAATAAAATGTTTCCTTCTTCTCTGCACAGTAGTGTTCAAAAACTTTCTTCATTTTTAACAAAGGCATAGAAAAACAAATTTTTTTTTCCTTCTTTTTCTTAATTAGATTGATACATATTTTATTATTCTAATTTTTGTTACGCAATTCTGAATAATCCTGCTATTTACCAGAATTCAAGATAATCAAAATGGGACATAATTGATTAACATATTAAATAAAAAAGACTATCAAAACATGTTTTTAAAATAGCTAATTTTGCAAAAAAAAAATACAAATTTTTTTTTCTAAAGAAGCAAGTACAAAGTCCTGTACCATTTTGAAATCTCGACTAAATGGAAAATTTTTTAAATAACTTGCCATGTAAACTAACTAGACTTTTTTACATTAAAGATGATTCACAGTTAACTGATAAAATTTTTTAAAACATAAGTCTGGCAAAAATATTTTTTTTCTTGAAAAGTATATTATGTACATACTTATGGTTTTATTTTGAATTCTTGTCAATAGCAGGATTATTCAGAATTGCGTAACAAAAATTAGAATAATAAAATATGTAAATTTGTAGCCACATCAGCTTGATATTTAGGGCCGGATAGCGATTTTCACCATTTTCAAAAAAATTCCTATAACTCAAAAACTATGGGACTTTTATTTAAAAAAAAATATTTAGGTTCTTGGACCGTCAACTGGCTTATCTCCTGTTCACGGTTTATCGTTGTGATAGCTTATATAATAAGATTAATTCTAATATTTTTAAATTATTAAAAATCTTCGTAATTTATGTCTCTAGCAGTCTTAAATATTTCCAATGTTAGATTATATACTGGGAGTGAGATTGTTCTCAGATTAGGATTATTCCAGAGAATTCCTATTTATCTTTATTAAATTCTTTCTTTGTATAATACTATAATTGTAGTTTCTCAGCCATAATAATTTTAATTGGTTTAAAACTCGTCTGGGCTTGTTTCCGACATTTCTGAGTTGGGAGAAATAGCAGACGAGGGATTATTCTTCAATCCTTTTAATCCCATATTTTTAGACCAAATTATTCCCTTCGCTTGCCCTTTGAAATTATACAACCATATTGTTTCATTAGTAGAAAATCAACCCGCCCGTCGAATTAAAAAAAAATATTTATTTATTTAATATAAAGTGTACTAAGTAAATTCAAGACAGAAAAACAAAACAAAATTTTAATTTATATATACCCTTGGTGGGTCTCCATAATATTAAATTCATCTACAATTTTCAAATTCTTATTTTACTTGTTTTTCCTGTTCTATAGTTTCAAAGACTTGGCCTGTATTATCAGTCTTTGTAATTACACAAATTTTATCTGTTATTTCTCATGGGCTCATTTACCCGATTTTATATAATACTAGCTGCAAGGTTCGCCTTCGGCGGCCATCTCTTGCTAGCCAGGCACGCCCTGAACCCCCCAACCCACGATCCCCACCCTCATACCCCACTCCCCCTGAACCCCACCAAACACCACCCCCAGTCCTCTACCCTCACCCCCAGCCCCGGCACCACCCCACTACGCCTCTTGACCCACCCCACCATCCCCCGGACCCTGTCCCCGCTCACCACCCCCGCACCACCACCCCGGACCCCACTACGCCTCTGGACCCTCATCTGAGCCCCCCATTACGCCTCTGGACCTACCTACCTTCCACTCCACCCTGCACCCCCGGACCCCATCCTAAGCCCACCACTCCCGCACCCCACCCCCGCACCCAGTTTTTTTTATTTCTATCCTTCTAGTGACCCAAAGATTATGTATACAAAATTTGCTTAAGTTGGCTCTAAGGGTAAGAATTTTCATTTTTTTGAACCCCCTCCCGTTTTGGGTGGTTAGTTTTTGAATTTCTAGCCTTCAAGTGACCCACAAATTATGTATACAAAATTTGGTTAAGTTGGCTCTAAGGGTAAGAATTTTCATATTTTGACTCTCCCCCTTTTTGAGCGGTTTTTTGGGGGAATTTTTTTAAACAAAAGTTGTCAGAAATCACATCCCCTACAACTTTGCTCATAATAAAATTTGCCGTAGAGTTAATAGTCTAGGAGTTATTTGATAATTTTCATTCGTGCGCCCTCCAAACCCCCTTCTGGGTTCAAAATATCAAAACGTTATATAGATTAAAACGTAAGTTAGAAGACATCGGATGTAAATATGAAATTTCATAATAATCCCTTCAGCCGTTTTTACGTGAATCGTGAGCAACTTTTCGGAAACGACGGAAACCTACAGACATACAGACAGACACACCGACAGACATACCGACATGCATACATACAGACAGGAATTTTGTTGAGGGTGTTTTCGTTCATAACTTTGCTTGAAACGTGTGCAACCAAAATTTGGCGTGATTTGGAGCAATGTACAGACAAAACCTTAATTATATATATATAGTTAGAACATTGGTTTTGTTGTTATAACAAACTAACCACATAAACAACGGTCGTTGATGAGAAATAATAGATACAATATTTATAATTAGGAAGACTGTTGAAGAAGGTCAATCCTTCGAAGTACAGTCACGTTAAAAAACATAACCTAAATATTTTAGCACCGTTCATATGTATAGAGAGTGGTTACGAGGCTAAAACTTTTTGTGGAGATTGTCACGAAAGAACTACTTTAATCTATTGGAATATTGAAAGTAACAATATACCGAAATATTGATTTTCAAGTTTGAATAAAAACGACCACGAAGAAGATAGATAAGCAGTTGATCGTGACGTAATCATTTGCTCTGAAAGTGGGAGGAGCCATATGAACTTTTCAATGAAACAAAAATAAAGATTTTCATAGACAGGAAGATTCTAAGTCACGAAGTTTTAACTTTGTTTACGAATCAACCCGAAACTTTCGACAGTAGACTTAACTATATTCGAGTTGTTTATATTAGAAAAGCCTGTTAAAAAATCATTTTTCATTTTATAAATCGAAACTTAAAAAAATGCATTAAGAATTCAAAAGAATTCACTAAAATAAAATATAAATTATATTTAAAAAGTTTTGAAGAAAACTTATCAAAGTCAAAGAATTTTTAAAAACATTTTGCTAACGGCTGTCGGAACTGACGTCACAAGAAAGGGAGATGGTCTTTCAATCAAAGAGGTGTCAATGACATGATAAAATAGTGTTTTTCATTTTTTGATCAACTGTGAGACAAAACCTTCAAAACATGGTCTGTATAATTAAGCCTACATATAAATAATCTAATATATAAATTTCAAGTTGATATTCTAATTAGTTTGCGATCTACAATGCTATCACAGATGAGACAGACAGTCATATAGACATTGTAGTGAACTATGACTTAATTAAGTCTTACGTTACAAATGAAATTGATTTGTTTAATGAGTCTTAGCAGATTAGAGTTTACTCGGGATCGAATCTCCCCTTAGACCGAACAATTTTAATCTTTTCAAAAATACAAGACCCTCTCAGGTGAAGACAATGGAAACCATCCTGTGAAAAATTTTCCCAAGAAAATTACATTGGAGATGATACTCTCCATAGTAATCGCTAACGCTGGGAATCGAGTATGGCGCTTGAAGAAGAAGTGTATTAATAATAATAATAATAATAAATATTAAAAAAAACTGATTATTCTTTTTTGCTGTTAAATAAAAACAAAAAGCTTTTTTCTCATGAGTTTTTTATTTCAAATGTTGGATTAAATAAATCCAAATATTTCGTAAACTTTACAGTCTTCTTCTTCAGTGGATTTTGGAGCAAAATACAATCGGTGTTAGTTAAAGTTTAGAATTGTTTTTGTTATAAAATTATAATCGTAAACTTTAACTAACACCTATTGTATTTTGCACCAAGGTCCACTGAAGAAGGAAGACTGTATGTTTCGATTAATTTAAACCACCATTTGAATTAAAAACTCAATAAACCACTTATATATAGTTTCCGAATTGTTACACTTTTCGGGGAAATCAAGGTCTTTTTCTCCTTTTTTGCCATATTACACTTCTTCTACATATAGAACCAGGGAGTTCATAATATTTCATTACTTGGAGAACATTTGTATCAACAGCTTGCAATGCTATGCTGACTTTATTGAACTTCTTGAGTATGAATCCCCAGAAGGCAGTAAGAAAAGCAGTTTCATATTTTTCGAGTTGTCTTTTAAGACCATCAGCTTTGCTCCGAACATCTGATTTTAAATTTTTATTGTTTTTAACATCAGTTAAACACTGAAAAACAGCATTCCAAGATCGTGCCAGACTTTCACACGCCTCACTTCTAGAAGACCACCTTGTTTGCGACAAGGATTTTAACGCCTTCGCTTTGGATTTTTGTTTTTGCCCCTGTTCTTCCTTCTTAACTTGAGTGACTTGGCGTTGGTAATGTTGTAATTCTTCCCAGCGGCCTGTAGATCGTGAGAAAAAATTATACAACTCTTGTAGAAAATCAAAAAATGCAATAGCTACTGGAGAGCATTTAGCTGCATTTTCGCCAATTAAATTCAAGGAGTGTGCTGCGCAGGGGGTGAAGTACGCAAAAGGGCTAACACCTCGATTTTCTGTTCCGTCACCAGCCTGAAGAAGACTTTGTAGGCCATTGTACTTTCCGGACATGTTGCTCGCATTGTCATATGATTGGCCACGGCAATCACGCATATTTAAATTATATTTATTGGCCATTGTCACTATAGCCTGAAGTATCTCTTTAGACTTGTGGCCGGCATTAGCAAGAAATCCAATAAAACGCTCGACTGGTGTCCCATCTTCTCCAACATAGCGAAAAACTACACTTAACTGGTCGCAATGTGACACATCAGGAGTCGAATCAACGATGATTGAGAAATATTTTGCCCTTTTTATATCATCAATTATGTTCTTGAGAACAAGATCAGCCATAAGTCCTATGAGCTCTTCGTATGTAGTGTTTGAAAGATAATTTACTTTGCCAGAACCTTTTCCCCCAAAACGTGCTACATGGTCAGCCATAAAAGGGTCAAATTCCGCTAGTAGTTCAACGCACATTAAAAAATTTCCATTACTGGGATTGTTCAATTTTCCACTATGGCCTCGTAATGACTTACCTCGGGATGTTAATTTAATGATAATAGCAACAACACCCTTAAGAACATTTTTCCAATAAGTTATTTCAGCATTAACTTGGCAAGCTATATCCTGGTCAATTTTTCCCAACTCTTTACCTCGGATTGCGAAATTTAATGAACAATTCATGTGTTCTTTACCCCCTTCATGTTCTTTCATTCTTGTAGAAGCATTCTTCCAGTCAGAAAACCCCTCTTTTCTACCAAATTGAGTGCAATCATTTATGAAGAGAAGGCAAGGACCACAGAAAACATTACCAGTTTTCTCTGAATAAACCACCCAATCGCGATTTACAAACTGCCCATTGGACAATTTTCGTTGAAACATTGACTCGGTACAAAAACGCTGCACTATATTTTTATCTTCACCAGGTGCCGTTTGATAAATTTTCCTACTTTTTTCAAAGTCATATTTCTTTCTTGGTAGTCCACGAAAAGCGAAGTAATCACGAGTAACTTCATTAATTTTCCATTCACTGGGGTCTTCACTGATGATTAAGTCAGGCACTTCGGTGTTTTGACTTTTAAGTACCTGGAACACCATCGGTAATTTTTTGTTTTAGTTAAAATTGAAATATCAATTAAATTGAAAGTTTTAGCCGAGAGTAGCAGAATTTTTTATTTTAAATGTTTCTGGAGGAGATTTTTAACAAAATCTTCAAGATAATTTTTGTTTCTATTTATGTATCTAATAACCTTGGTATGTATGTATTATGTAACTATCTATCTATCTAGCAATGTAATTTTAAAAAATTTATTTTTATTAACATTTATATAAACAATTTTTGCTCGTTTAATAAGAGTAGATAGATAGATAGATAACTGGAATAGGTT